>BEHA01000665.1:2438351-2460733 GCA_002897215.1 Eschscholzia californica subsp. californica | reverse complement strand
AAAACTAAAATTAGGAAGTAAAATCATAAGTATCTTCTTCCTCATGTGAATGATCTGTTCACCCTCTTCAACTCAGCTGCTTGTTCATTTAAATTGTTCATCAAGGGACCAGGCACTAGATCAAAAGCTATATGAACACTAACAGAAAAAAAAAGATCAGATTTGGACACCAAGATGGAAAAAAAAAACAAAAATAAATCGATGAAGAAGCAAAGGATACTTACATCGTGAGAGAGTCGATGTGTTGAAGATTAGAGTTCGTGAAGATGAAGTTGATTTCCACATTCGGAGTAGACAAAAAACAAAGAAATTTTTCAGATAATCGAAGATGAAATGAAAAAATAATAAAAGAAAATTAATAGACTAAGAAGAATAAGAAGATAATTACAGAGATTCGAAGATGACAGGGGTAAATATCTCGAAGAGAACAAATCTATGAAGTTCTTGGCAGGAACGAGTTACGATAGAATACGTCTTGTTTATCTCGACGAAATAGGAGGAATAGCTATCCCAATGCCCAAAATATTTACAATGTTCAGTATCTTCTCGATGGCCTCTCTTGCAATCGACTAGAAGTCGGGAACAATCACTAGAGAATCAATCGTCGATTCGATTCATGTTAGATCGTTACTTTTACTCGTTAGGGATCACTGATTAGGCTTTAGGAACTGAAGAAGAAGATGGACTGAGGAGGAAACGAAAAGAGGCAGTAGAGAGAGAGGTTCGGTCGATCAGAATGAGATGTTGAGGGTTAGAAGTTTCAATACCTGTTTATATATGGTGGCCCTAGGTATTAATCTAACCGTCCATATTAAAACCCTAGTTAATCTAAGGGACTAAATGTATTCGACAGGCGGGTTATCCTTCGAACTAACGGACGGTTTTTCGGTCGGATGGACGTGGGCGGACTGCCGGGTAAGAGTTGTTGCCCGCGTCCGTCCACTTTACCCTTCCCGGACAGTCGGATTTTGTCCAAGCCAGTTACCGGATGTCCACAGACCCTGGCGGACCCAGGTGTCCGTGAACGGATCTGGGCCACGCACCAAAACCCGTCCCCTGGTTAGTTTGTTCATGTTGAATTAATCAGGAGACATGCCCTAGACAAATAGAGTATGAAATTAAATCTACGAAGTATAAAGTCAATAGGCATGTCTTATACTTATTTATGGTTCCATCCATGCACGATTTATTAATGCCTTGGATTACAAGTAAAACAATATTTACTAGTGAAGGTACATATAATTTTCTTCAGATAAATATTATTTATTCTAATACCTTTTGTAATTGATCAAACTAAATATCACATGGATTACATAAAGAAAATAGAAGCCTTTAACAAAATAAGGTCCTCTGTATGGCATTAAAATTTTTGTTTTCCCCCAAGTTAGAAAAAAATATATTCATTACAGATAATGTTAAGTTTGCGACCATCCAACTCAAAACTAATTTGCAATGAGTGGAGGTGACTTAGGCCTTATATTTTTGTTGCTATATATCCATTCTCTCATGTAGGATAATTCTCACACGCCCCCTCACGTATGGGGTTCTTTGAGCCTAACACACGTGTATTTCTTTGGGCGACGTGGAGCACGAGTGGTTTTTGAGTCTATCAGATGTGGGCCTAGCTCTGATACCATGTTAAATTTGCGGCCATCCAACTCAAAACTAATTGGCAATGAGTGGAGAGGACCTAGACCTTATATTCTTAGTTGCTAGATACTCATTCTCCCATGAATGACTATTCTCGGATAAGATTAAGAAGAATTAATAACCTGAGGAATCAAAATTCTTTGTTAAACTTTATTTTACTTGATTTCAAATTTAGCTTGATTTGGTACGGGGCGGAGGAATGTTGTGGTGGTATAGATAGGGGTTTATTATGATCCCCATATTGTAGAACGTGCACATTTTTACCTACTTAACGAATAGATATGTCAACAAAACGCAATAAGAAAATCTTCAACAAAAAAAAAACAATGAAACATACTAATTTCCTTTCTTTCTCTAAATTCTTTCATTTTTCCTCTCCTCCATTGAGGAACATTAACAAACCTTTCTTTGTTTCAAAGCCTTTCTCTCTTTTTTCTTTGTTCTAATCTTCAATAAGAGCTCATGGTAGCTTAGGAGAAATCATTTTATCCTGCCGTCTGAAACAAAGAAAGAATAGAGATTTCCTAAATAGATGTAAACCATTTTTCAACATAAAAAAAAAATTCATGTAAATATTTAGTTACATCACATGATACAAATGATACCCAAAACTTTTCCATGTGAAATTACCAAGACATTAAGAACTTGGGGAAGATTGAGATTTGACAGAAGGGTTTGATGGAACATCATTAACAACAAAGAGAAAATCTTTAGAACTTCATTCTTGAAACTTGAATGTAAAATCTTGATTTTCTTCCCCTTGTCACCTTTCTTGATTAACTTCGTGATGAAACGGGTCAAAAGATGTGAGCCTGTCGGGGCATTAAGGACACCTCCCACACCACCTTCCCCAAACTCAACCACCTTTCCCTTGCCCCCAAATTAATAAAATTTCCATTTCTATCTAGGGATTTCATATTTCAACCAAAGTCTTTTATATCTAACTTCCAAACACTTCATTTCATGGAACTGTTTGTAACATTGATTTGTTGAACTAACCCCTCTTTAATTATTTGAGCAAAAAAGAAAAGAATGACGACTTGTCCATGTTGATAGATTTTTTTTATTTTTTTTGCAATATAGATCACATTTATTTTAGAGTTATTAAAATAAACATCTCTAGTCACTGTGCCACTTAGAACTTAGGTTTCATTATATTCGCCGACTGTAACCGACTCACTGTGGATGTAACCCGAGATTATAAAGAATTTTTTGACTGAACTGCATTAAATTATTGTATCGACTATTTCACTTATCTTTTCGATAATCAACTAATTGTGAATTTAACACTGTAAAAATTATGTCCACAAAATCAAAATTGTATTATTTAACTATAATATTAGTAATGGCGTGGAACTCAATTATTTAGTTCTTGTCTTGGAATGAATGGGAGTCATTGGTAGAATGGTGTGGAACTCAATTCAATCTCATATTATAAATAGTAGTAAAGAAAGAAAGAGGGAAAGGATGTGGTGAGAGTTCCATAAACAAATCTCGATCAAGGAAATTGACAAACATCCATTCATCCCTAACTTCCTCCTCTCCTTTATCCACCTTTTTTTGGTGTTTGGAGATACCTCTTTGTCTTCTTATAACTTCTTTTCCCTTCTTTTTTATTTGAACAAAGAATGCCGGGCTAGAGCTAGGAGCTAATCTACTTTTCATGGTCTCTTTTTTTATAAGAAGTGGGCAAGTACCAACACAACCTAACTCAGCTTCTTATGCACTAAGTTGTTCATTTCTCTTCTAGGGCTAAAGGCAAAGGTAATGCAATCCCCAAATCCACTAACTCCATAGAGTCTAATGGTAAAAAGCACTTAGGTTATATTTAGCACCTACAAATAAATCACGAAACACATTTCTAGGAGAATAGGATTCTTTTTAAGAGGGAAATACCCAAGAGGTACTAGTGGGTTTGTCCCTTTCTCTTAAAATTTTGAACCAATTAAGCAAAATCAATTTCTACCGAACATATTCCTAACTCAACCACATAGTAAAATGAAGTAATTCAAATACAGGAATCACACTACGATCTACGAGATTGTTGGTTCCTAGTAATTGCATCATTTTCCGCTTACCAAATATGACCTTGTAGTAATCCACTTACGAGTTATTTAATGATCTCTAGCTCGAAACGTTCCTTAGGTCAATGAGAATTTGTGAGTCGAGAATTGAGGAGACAATCCATAAATTGATGATAATTTGGCGGGCAATCCCTAATACTGTAATACAATCTAGTAGCTAGTGGTTAATAGTATCAACAACGGTTTAAAATTGCAGGAAGGGAATTAGGGAAATTCTGTTACAAAAATCAAAACAAATGTTAAATGCAAAGAGCTAGGAACAAAAATAAAGTGAGTGCTTTTATCTTTTCTTATGAGTGTTCTATGAGTTAATAGTGTTTTATAGATATAAAATACAAAAAATATGATGCAAAAATCATGAATTGTTTTTTGGCTTAAGTTTCATAATTTTGGCCTAGGTGACTTAAACTATGATTATGCATAATAAAGGTGATCCAAAAGACAATCAGGGCTTCTTAAGTTGTACTTTATGTACATTAAATTTGTCAAAGTGTTGTTTTGTTCATTTTTTTTTGTTTTTTCTATTTTTTATTTTGAAGCCAAGGGCATTTTTGTTTGTTATTAATCCAAATTGTCTACGCACTACATCAATTAATTATAATTTTTAAGAACATATAATTTGCTACTTGGTTAATGCGCGTAACTTATATAAAAAATATTAGAGTTAATTCCTATTTGGCCCCCTACTTTGTGACCAGCTTTTTTTATGGTCCCCTTTTTTTCGTAAATTCAAATATGGCCCCCTTTTCTTAACACCGTCAGTCAACTTTTATAGTTAATCTTTTTGTTTCCATTATTACCCTTGTTTATAGAAGAGATTTTAAAATTCAAATTTGACCCCCTTAAAAAATGGGTTGATTCTTAAAAAACTTAAGTTGTTTAGAAAAAAATTAGGGGTCAAAACAGAATTTCTTTTAAAAAATTTCAAACACACTTCTCTCACCTCCATGTCATCACTAACCTGACCACGTCATCAATCACCTGCCACCTCGCCATCTTCTCCGGCAATAGTCGCCGGCCGGCAAAATTCCGGCGACCATTTTTTTTTTCTCCTTTTCTTCTTCTTCTTCTCTATCTTCTTTCTCTTTCTTCTTTATTCTCTCTCTCCCTCCTTTCTACTCTCTTTCTCTCTCTCTCTCTCTAATGCTCCGGCGAAGGGGAAGACCCCTTCGCCGGAGCACTGGCCAGACCAGACGAGATCCCGTCTGGTCTGGAAACCAGACGAGATCCCGTCTGGTCTTGAAACCAGACGAGATCTGGTCTCGTCTGGATCAGATCTCGTCTG
This sequence comes from Eschscholzia californica subsp. californica, assembly GCA_002897215.1. Lineage (NCBI taxonomy): Eukaryota > Viridiplantae > Streptophyta > Magnoliopsida > Ranunculales > Papaveraceae > Eschscholzia > Eschscholzia californica. Next base: position 2,455,714 of record BEHA01000665.1, on the reverse strand, counting down.
GTTTCAAGACCAGACGAGGTCTCGGCTGGACCAGATCTCGTCTGGTTTCAAGACCAGACGAGATCTCGTCTGGTCTTGCCTGGTTTCCAGACGAAACCAGGCCGGTTTCGTCTGGAAACCAGTGCTCCGGCGAAGGGGTCCTCCCCCTCGCCGGAGCATTAGAGAGAGAGTAGAAAGGAGAGAGAGAGAGAATAAAGAAGAAAGAGAGAGAAAGAGAGAGAAAGATGAAGAAGAAGAAGAGAGAAGAAGAAGAAGAGAAGAAAAAAAAATGGTCGCCGGAATTTTTGCCGGTCGGCGACCATTGCCGGAGAAGATGGCGAGGTAGCAGGTGCTTGATGACGTGGGCAGATTGGTGATGACATGGAGGCGAGAGAAGTGTGTTTGAAATTTTTTAAAAGAAATTCTGTTTTGACCCCTAATTTTTTTCTAAACAACTTAAGTTTTTTGGGAATCAACCCATTTTTTAAGGGGGTCAAATTTGAATTATAAAATCTCTTCTATTAACAAGGGTAATAATGGAAACAAAAAGATTAACCATAAAAGTTGACTGACGGTGTTAAGAAAAGGGGGTCATATTTGAATTTACGAAAAAAAGGGGGCCATAAAAGAAGCTGGTCACAAAGTAGGGGGCCAAATAGGAATTAACTCAAAATATTATTTAATACTATTGTCGTGTTCCGCCTCCTTTTTAAGTAACTCTATCGTCCAATACTGTGATCAAAGTAAGATAAATGGCTTTTAGGATAAAATTCTTTTACATGACATGCAATAGAAAAACAATATGGTTAAAAACGGCCGGTCTCTGGTTCATCAATAAGTTGACATACAATACAATAATTTGTTGACGGAAAAACAATGTTAAGGTTCTATAATTATTCTATCTTAACCTTAAAACAAACTTATTTAATTTGCTTAATACATATTTTTTTTGTGGTTAGGTTACATTTTTTTTTTGATGAAGGTTGTGGTTAGGTTACATGTTTACCATAAATTAAGTTAAATAAACATGATGTATGCAATGGGTTAAAAATATCACAAGCTACAAAATTACAGTGTATTTAGCATTTTGTCAAATGGTTAGGAATGAGAAAGAAATAATTAGTAAACACCTAAAAATGACAAAAATGAGAAACTTTTGTCAAGGGCGAGTGTGAACCCAATTAAGGTGTGGAATGTGGACTTTAATTACTCATTTTTATAAAATGTCATAAGCGAAGTCGAGGAGTAAAGAGAACAATTCTATTTATCTAGCAAGTCCATTATATACTTCCAACAAGAAAAAAAAAACAAGCCTATTATAAGTTCGACTAATTCTATAAAAATGTTATCCCATAACAAGATAGAATCTCATTACTTAGTTTGATTACACTAATACACATTTTGATTAGATCGATCACTTCCAAATAGGCAAATACATTGATAGTTGAACTAATATTGACTTCAATAATGCGTTGACACGTGCCGACACTGTACTGCTACGATAAAAGGTTGACCTCGTCCTCGAGCCCGTGGAAGTCGAATGGGATAAGGATTTGGTGCTTGTAACAAGAAATTAAGAAATGTGATTAGTAACAATTTTTTATTAATTCAAGACTGTGTTGGAGTAAACCAGATAACGTGATTATTGGGTTGTTTAATAGTTTATTATCTCCCATGCCTAGAATGTGAAGAACATTCTTATGATTTGGTGTTGCTCAAAGTTCCTAACTTATTTTTATAGTTTCAAGGACCAATTTCCCAAAAAAAGGACCAATTTCCAAAAACCTGCCTAATTTTCTCACAATTTCATTCCATATGGCTCCTCCAATTATAGTCCTATATAATTAAGGCCCCTCACCCAGCAACAAAGGGGGGAGTCCAATTATAGCTTTATGTGATAAATAGCTCTTTTTGTACTATATTTTTTTTTTTTTGTTGAACTCTTTTTTTTTACTATATTAAAGCTTGTATTTGTATCATAACTGAGCAATAATGGTAAATGCCTAAATGGTGATTGTAATTGATGCAAGATGCTAAAATGTGTAAAGTGGAAGAAAAAAAGGACGGAAGGATCATAATAGTAAAATAATCGTAAAATTACAATTGATTGAATTTTCTATCTATTAACTCCTTTTGACAATATAGTAGTTGTTAAACGTGAATTTGGAGCATCTCCAATGGGACACTCAAATTCTAAATCTCAGAGTATCAATTAGAATAATTAGAGATTTGTTAAAAAAACCTTCTCTAGAATTTTAATAGGACACTGTATTTGACACTCCATGATGATGTAGAGCATTTAATATATAGACTCTCAAGAAATACACTCTAAAATTGGAGTGTCTTCTTGAGAATCTCTAAGTATCACTTTAAAATTTTAACCAATATAAAATTTTGCTTGTTAACCACTTTTTTCCAGTTGAACTCAAGAGTTACGTGTGTATTAAGTAGATATGTTTTAGAGATCTCTATTGAAGACAAAAATGTTTTTAAAGTGTCTCTATTTTGACACTTATAAGAAAGAGAATCTCAACTCACACTTGACACCTAGAACTTTTAGAATTTTTCCTATAGTGCACCATTGGATATGCTCTCACAGTCATAGTGATAATCTATGTTGTAACGGTAATAAAGTTACATGGTAAAACAATGTTTGTTTGCAAATTATAATAACACAAAAAATTATGTAATTCTTTCTACGAATCTCACTAAAGAAACTGGTAGACTGACATTAGACGCGTGCCAGACTTATCCATTTTACATCTAGCATTTAAGATCTTGAGATAAGTTCCGCACTGATTTGAATTAAGTACCGCTCAATTGATTTTTGAAGCTTTCATCTTTTTTCTTGAGCTTAAAATTGTATGCTTGGTCTATTATCTACAAAAAAAAAGTTTATGGATACTAACAATAAAATAGTTACTTGGTAACAACGTCAATCAATTCATACGACCCATAAAAAGTTTCACAACTAAAATTTTGCTCAAAAGAAAAATAGACTAATGTGACATACCCCATCAAAATTATTAATGTCCAAACATTGATAGGTTAAGTGTCTCAATGATAAATGAAAAAAATAAAAAGGAAGATCCAAGAAGAAGAAAGAAGTAGTTTAGTGGAGAGGTTACCCCACAAGGAAAGAACCATGCACCAAATGACATTATTTCATGTAGTCGCTAGGGTACACTAAAGTATGGTCTCTGTCTATGACAGGTTGCCCTACCTATGGGCCCATTCTGAAAATGCCCTTCCACAATTTTTTCCCTTCTACACATGAATTCCTTGCTGTATTTGCCTTGGCCAGTACCATATTGTGCCTTACTACTTTTAACTTTTATATTTCAAACTAACTCGTCTTGGCTTTCGGCATTTTCGTATTTTAGATTTCAACTCTTCTGCTGGCACAAAATGAGTAATTTTCTTACTTGTTGAATTATTGTATTCTTTTTTGTAGATTTCACTAACATATAAACTAGCTAAGGATTAGAGTTAGTGTTTAGTCGTAGTCAATAGAATTTTTATTATCTTTTTTCAAGGAATATTGTCTAGCAAAAGAGTATGTTTGTGGCATTTAAGTGACTAATAACTAATTCTTTTATCGTGGATAAACTTTACAACAGATTAATAATTTAATAATGATTGAGAATAGATTTCTGGCGTCTGTTAAATAAAACTAGATTAGAGATAAAAGAAAAGAATTTGCAGGTTATTGAAATATTAATAAACAACGAGAACTAGTACTGTTGTGAAACTGTTTTAAGGAGAATCGTAGAGGTCATAGAAACTACCCTCACCACATTCATTATAGATTAATAAAAGTCATTATAGATCAATCTACTTCTATTTATACCTTCAACAAACACGATTCCATCAATGATTGATTTTCACACCCCCCGTGTAACGTATAGATCTTATGACATTGGGATTTTCAAAGTAGCTAGAGTCGAACTCATGACTTTACATTTTATGACCAAAACAAGTTTTAAAGGCACACTAACCACAATCACTGGACTTGGATGTCCGGTGGTGCCTATAGAGCATCCAACCGCCACCGGATACCTTCGACGAGTAGTTAGAATGGACCTGAGCTTTACTAGGGGCAGAAGTTGTTCTGATATGTCCATAGCGCAGGCCAATCTATGTAAAAAAAAGTATGTCAATGGTGGGAGAATTATTCATGTTAGAACTACTTGGACTTTTGACCCAAAATCCAATTGCGCTTTCCTAATTTCAAAACATCTGAAATGGGGCAATCATTGAGCCGATTGAGCTTAGATTTGTTGAGAAATGAAAGAATTTATAAACTAATATGTGTCATCGAAAGGGCACTAGAAATTTCACTTGAAAATCAATTATAAATCGTGATACTATTTAAAATTCATGTGACATAACTTGCAAATATTGATGTTTTTCGATCCATGTTAGATTCAAGAGCACAATTTTAGTGGGTAAATTCACGCAACCCCTCAAAGGCCTGATTGGCACCACCAGTGGAGACTAGCTTGCTTACGAAAAGACAAAAACAATACCTAGGAATAAAGCTTATCTAATTAAGCTTTTCTTTACTTAATTTTCTCATTAGAATTTACAATTTCTATCTAAAAATAACCAAAGTTAGAAAAGGAAAAGGTTTTCCCATGACAAATTTTTCAAGTGAGGAGATTAAGCAAAGTGGGTGATGATAGTTGATTTTACTTAACCATCCAAAAGTGGGTAATTAAATTCAGACAGACAGACAGAATACTAACAAGCAGCCCAAGGCAATTGAGAATGGATTTTATGAGATTTAGAGAGAGAATTGGGATTGTTTATGGTGGGACCTCTTTGAAGAGCACTACTGCTGACGCGTTCACAACGTGGACACATCGTGATCGTTGATGCAGGTAAGGGATCACAACCATTTGGAGATATCACAGTTGGCGGGCCTACTCTTAAAGCCCTAAGTTGGTCCACTTCTCTCTGAAGTCTTCTATTCTCCTCTGTTAATGACCCAAACCACCTCTTTAGGTACTCACACTCCATTTCAGTCTGCTTCAATTTCGTCCTGTTTTCCATGCCAAATAACAAAATAGTAACAGGCAATGTCAAACAAAATATGGTCCACGGTCAAAGTCAACGGAGTCAAATTCAAAGTCAATATGAACTGTCAAAGTCATTTTACATGTCAATGGCCACGATACCAATTCCATTCTTTTGAATGAGGAAGAAAAACGAAATTATGTCTTAATACATGAATATTTGTCTCTAATACTTATGAACCAACAACTTTAGATTAATTAACCTCAATGTGAAGGATTCTTTCTTTTAGAAAAATGCATTTTAAGGGTGTAATATTATTTAGAGAACACTAATTAATGGAGTAAATCAACAAATCAAATTATAATCTAGAGAGCAAAAAAGGTTTGGCATACTTCAATGATTAATGATTCAAATATTCACCAGTAGCAAATATAAATAGTGGTGGTGACATATTTCATTGTGGCTTCTTTCTACTTTTATCTAAGAAATATTAGTTAGAATCGACATAATCACGATTGAAATTGAATTTTTTACTATTCAAAGATTTTACACACTTTTGCCGATGGTACTGATTTCAATGTTCATTATTGGAAAAAAAAAAAGTGTACATCTTAACATGTTGGGAAAGCATGCTATAAAAATCTTACTACATACCCTAAACTATCCATCCTTAGTCGAAAAAACATATACTCCATTGTTGAAAAACAAGCACACTACTACAAAACCTTTTATATAAATTGTAAGTTTCTTTTACAAATAATTTTATCCTTAGAATAATCATCTTAATGCCACAAACTCCAACACATTTTTTTATGTAGGTGATTATCCATAGTAAATAATATAAACTTAAAAAAAGATTAATAACTAAATTTTACAGAATAAATATCACAATAGGTATAATTTCCGACCCTAGGCCACTCTCCCAGCTGAATCCCCACCTGACAAGATTTAGAGAAAGTGTTTAACATTGTCACTTTATATTGTATCAAACTGCATAACCCTGCTGGTGCAGTCGTGGAGAATAGGATCATTTTCCATAACATTTTTGGTAGGTGCTACAATTTATACGGCTCAGTTTACTAATCTATGAGATATCTAAGCGTGAAACCGTGAATATGGTAGATATTCTGTGCATATATGGTAGTATATATATATATATATATATATATATATGTATATATATATATATATTTTGGTAGGAATATATGGTAGTATATATAGTATTTGAGTAGAGTCACTGTGGAGTAGAAAATTAGGGTAACGTACCTAGCTCTGCGGTTTTGAAACCACACTTCGACCTGTCGTGGTTTCAGCTTCAATTGATTTGCCAATTCTTCTTTTTGTTTCTGCACATCAATTCACATAAACTAAATTAATGAAATACTATTCAAAAATACAATAATGATATTTAGATCATATGGCTCTCCGGTACAAAATAGACGACCAAAGTTCGAATTTTACTGTATGGAAAGAACAAAAAAAAAAACAGAGTTCAGAACGACATACAGGGTTTAAGGTGTGATTGTCTCGGAAGCTTTGTTCTAGTAAACGAGATTGTTCTTTAGTTAGACGAAGTTTCTTTCGAGATGGTAGATCACCACCACTCATCTGATCTTCTAGTAATAGTAGTTCATCTTCTACCATTAATGTTGGTACTTCATTTATGTCTAAATCCTTCATTATTCTTCCACCACCACCACCTGTTTCCACCCAAAGAATATAAAACACAAATAAGTACTACTATCAAACTGTGTATTTTTCTGTCCCTTAATGAGTTTAGAGAGAGAGAAAGAAAGATGCTTACCAAGAGAAGGGAAAGAAGGAGAAGAAGAAGCAAACCCAGGTATAGAAATGGATAAGTCCAAGTAAGAAGGGGGTGAAGGTGAGATCTCCATTAATAAAGAGTATCAAATAGTAGAGAGAAAAGGACGACTGATCAGAGACCACTAGGGAAGATGAAAAGACTAGAGAGACTAGGAGGAAAAGAGAAGAAGCAAATAAATAACCAAGAAAAGGATAGAGAGAGAGAGAGAGAGAGAGAGAGGGGAATTGGGATTCCCTATTGGGGTGTTTTCCGTTTGACTAGTACTAGTAAGTAATATAACCGTAACGTGAAAGAAGGAGAGAGAGAGAGAGAGAGAGAGATAATTACATGTAGGAAAATAGCCGGCAATATTTTCCCCTTTTAGGTGTTTGCCTAGTCTTCTTGTCGGTTCATCAGGTCGGCTTTGAAATGATTGGTAACTCCCTCTCTCTCTATCTCTATATTTCTTACACCCCCCCTGATTTTTTCTTTATCACACCCCACACGTTACCACAAAAAGTGTAACAGTTTCCAATATTAAATGTTATTTTATTAGTATTTCATGGTTGAAGAAGATGATGATGATGACATTATAAAGTTTGTGTTGACTTGTTGACCGGAATAGCTCTGTGTGAGTTTGTGGTGATCATTATGTGTATGGGAGTTAATTTCTTATATTTTGACCGTTATTTGCCATCACTTCTGGGGCTAGAATTGTCAAAGTCCTCTCCCCACTTAATGATCATGTAGTAGTAACTTCACAAGTTTTGGGGTTAGAATTAAAACCCCTTTTATCCTCACAAATAAATTTCGTATACTTTATTTCTCAATATGTTGACTAACTCGGTATTTACTTATACTTTTAATAATTTTTTGGGTCCAAAGATGGACCCCAAGTACCAAAATCAATCTACAATTAAATTATGTATACTTTTAATAATATTGATTCACTCAGTATTTACATATAGTACTTTTGAAGATCATTATATCTTGATTAGATAATTTTTATAGAATTATTTTCTTCGAAATGTGGTTTCGAAGTCTATGATAAAAAACATGGTATTAACCTATTAGGGAATTCCTACTTTTAACAAAAAAAAAAAAAGGAAATTCCTAACGTTGCATGAATGGGAAGTGGCGATTAAGTCTAGTTTAATGTTGAGGTGTGTGTATTAGTATTATCTTAGATCTGACTAGAATTGTAACGGGCAATTAATTCTTCTTTCACATTTTGATTTTCTAAAAATATATGTCCATAATAAATATAGTATCTTGGATGGATGGAAAATTTGTAACCTTAAACCCTACATTGAGGGTACTAACTTTGACACTTGCATTGAGAAGAGAACTAGAAATTATATAATAAATACTCCGGTAATGGAGTCAAATATATCGATCTCCTATCAAGTTAGTTTTCGTGGGTTATCAGTTCCAACCGACTTAAACACATTTTATGTCGTAATGCCTTTACGACTTAACTAAGTTTGGATTAGATTTCCTAATATAGTGGAGAATTGTTTAAGTGAGCTAGATCTCCTAATGAAATGTGATCTTATTATTGATTAGCTTATTATTAATATATAGATTAATAAAAACAAGAGTAGAAGAAGACATAATTAAGATGGGTAGTACTTTATAAGACAATACACATGACAAGAGATCTTATGGTCAGACCACAAACACTTCCTTTTTATCTTTTTCTTCTTTGGTTGTCGACATCTTTATTTTGTCATCCCACGCATGCATTTCCCAATTACCCACATTTCTCTCTCTTCTCTCTCTTCTTCTGTCTCATGGAGAAGTTTTGGGTGGTTTCATACTTGGATGTGTCTAGGGAGAAATAAAGAAACGATGAGTTATGTTTACATCAGACAGCGTGAAATCTCCTTCGTATCTTATTTTGACAATCGAACTTTTAGCTACCTTTTCGGGGGGCTGTTTGGTAACTCTACTAGTAATTTCGTTCCTGGGGTTCGTCATTTATCTGGTCAATATGAAGGACCAGGAAGAGATTTTTGGGTAAAGATAGTCAAATTAGGGTAAAAGGTATCATCAGATGTGAACTCGTGATGCACTTTTCTTTTGTTGAAAGAACTCGTGATGCTGATTTCATGTTGTACGGCTTATTGAATACATAATGCAAAATCCCAAATTCTTTTTTGTTTTGTTAAAAGAACAAATTCCAATATCTCATAAAAAAAAAAAGAACAAATTTCCAAGTTAGGAAGTAAAATTTGTCAACAAAAAAAAAAATTAGGAAGTAAAATATTTCAACAAAAAAAAAATTAGGAAGTAAAAAATTGTTAGGTTTTTTTTTAACACATAACATCTAATTGATAATAATTGAGATCAGTTACATGGATGTTATGATAAGATAAAGTGCAGTTAGGGACACAAGAGGAAGAGCTAGCTAATACCAGTTTTCCTAGAGTTATTAGCAAGAGTGTTAGCTTTGCTATTGAACTTTCTATTGACAAACAAAAAAGAGATGGTGACAAAATAGGAGACTAGTTTCTTGATTTCTTTTAGTACATGGATCGCTGTCCAGTGGACCGAGCTCATTCTTCCAGTCAAAAAGTTATAGACATTTGTCGAGTCTCATTCCAAAAGCAATTTAGTAACTCCATGTTTTTTTGCCCACATGACGCCTAGAAGTGCAGCTTTCCCTTCTCCTTCGTCTACTGTTCTGGAGGTGGTGGTGATGGATTCACTTGCAAGTTGATTACCTGTGTGATCATGCATGGATAACAATATCCAACGAAGAAAGCAATGAGTTTTTCACAAAAGAAACATCGTAATTTATTTTCAAGACTCCTTGTGGAGGAGGTGTCCACTGTTGTGTGATTGATGAGGAAGGCATGGAGTGTGCTCTTAGAGACATAACTTGTGATCGAAGGAAGCTTTTAGTGACTGATAGAAGAGATGACATATTGAACTGAATCCCTTTGAAAACAATATCACATCTATGTTTCCAAAGATGCCAAAGAGTTGTGGATAAAGTCTTCAATATTGTGAGAGAGACAGAATGATCACCTTCCCTATCCGGGTTGTAGAAATAATCAAACCATTCTTTGAAGTTTGTAAAGCTCTGGTTAATAGGGTAAGATGCAGATAAATCTGCAAGGAACTCTTTCACTAAGATACAATTGCGGATGAAGTGTAATTGTGTTTCTTCCTCATTAGAACATAAAGGACAGGTAAGTGAAATGCCAGTAATAATGCTACCTATATCCGCATTGAGAGGTAAAATACCTTGGCTAATTTCCAGAGGAAGAGTATAATACGCGGGGGCACTCTAAGTTTCCACAAAACTTTCCAAAAGTGTTGAGCAATAGGTTTTGATTGATTAATGGGGACAAGTTCATGAGTCAAGTGTTTATAATAAGAAGAGACAGTGTAGTCTCCCGATTGAGAGATGAGTTTCCATTTATAACTGTCTGTGGCTGAAGTCAAGGGATGGATTGTATCTTCTGCTGAACATCAGGGGTGAAGAGGAGAAAATATGAACTGAATCGTATGAATTTTTAAACAAAGGAAGAGGTTGAAGAGGTTGAATCGTATAAATTTTTAAACAAAGGAAGAGGTTGAAGAGGTTGAATCGTATAAATTTTTAAACAAAGGAAGAAAATATGAACTGAATACTAAGAGGCAGCATGGGCCAGCAAATAGCCTGATCTTGCTTCGTGTTTTATCTTCATAAACTGATTGATATGAACCTCAACAAAAAATTTGAATATCGAATATTGAATCCAATTTGTTTCCAAAGAAGAAGAGTAAAGAAGAACATGAAGGATTTTGGGGGAGGGGATATAACTGAAGAAATGAGTAATGGTGTGTTTGGTTGTCGGATTCCTAAGTAGGATTCTATCAAAAGTGGGATTTGGTAGGAATCCTGAATCCTTGGTCTGTTTGGCTATCAAGAATCTTAGGACTCTTGAATTCTAAGGATTCCTAATTCCGAAATTTGTATTGGACCAAGATCCCACCCTACCCCGTAGGATTTTGGATTAATAAATCTAAATTTCAAACTTAAAACAACGAAAAAAATATTTCCTTCTACAAAATAATTATTTTAAATTTCAAAAATATTTTTATTTTTCTAAAACTATATTTATTTTTCAAAAATCATTTTTTTTATGAAAATTAATTTTTCCCCCAAAAATCATTTTTTCTTGGAAAAATTATTTTTTTTTTCTCAAAATCTGATTTTTCCGACAACCATTTTTTCCCCCGAAAATCGATTCTTCCCCAAATAAGTTTTTTTTTTCCAGAAAACAGATATTTCTTTAAAAATTGTTTTTTTCCTCCAAACCCGTTTTTTTACTAAAAAATTATTTTTTTTTTCTCGAAAAATATTTTTCCGAAAATTAAAAATTTATAAAAACTTTTTTGCTTGATAGAGCCTGTGTTTTCCCAAAAAGAAAAAACAGCGCTCGAAAAAAAAGGTTTCCGGGAAAAAAAAATTCGGGAAAAAAATACCTAAATAATAATAAATCATAAGATTCTTATTAGTGGCCAAACAAACCAAAAAATATTACTTGGATTCTTGAATCCGGAGAATCATGAATCCAAAGGACTCATGAATCCGCGGATTCATGATTCAGTCATCCAAACACAACATAAAGGTATTTTCGTAAATTACAAAAATGTCATAGGACCCAAAGACTAGAAAATTTTAATTAATCTTTTTTAATCAAAAACCAATTAGGGGTGTTTTGACCAAATCTCCTCTTTATTTTTTTTTTTGGACCAAAGGCCAAATACTCTTATCTGAATCTGCCCCTATTTTCACTTCTTCGCCTCAAAACAATCAACTGCTGTGCCTGTGAGTGTCTTTCTTCAGGTAAATATAGTCAAGTTCAAACTGTTTGGGCTGTGCAAAGGGAGGTGCCCACAGAAACCTATGTTGCGTTTGATACAAGCCGGGCTGAACTCATTTGGGTTAGATGCTAATGGGTTTAGTTATTACCTTCAGTAGTGGCCCATCTACCATGATTTCTTGAGAAGTTAAATGAGCCCACGTTTCACTAAGGGCAACCCCTTATACAACTAATTGATTGACAAGAGAAAATAAGATTGATGGTGTTCATCTTCTCCTCCAACATCAACCACAAAGGGTATGTTGGTCGTTTGCCGGCCGCTTTTGTGCAACACTCCAAAGTCATCAAAACTTTGTCAGTATGATCTAATTTGGTTGACCTCGGATTCAGTTCGGTTGGAGCAATCTAAGAGATTCAAAAATGTTAGATGTTTCTTAAGATCCGTATTATGCACACATGAATTCACTTACTAATTTTACAATCTTATCTTAGACAAAACTTTCATAATAAAAATAAGATAATCTAAAATGTGTAATCGACTTAAAATTTTAATAAAATCTTAAATTAAACAAAATATTAGAAACTAAAAATAAAGCTCATTTTATATTAATAACAATATGGGTTCAGTTTGAGCTTTGACCAATTCTATAATGCTAAGTCAAAGTATGACTAAATTGATCAACTAAGTGTGTCTGTCCCAAAAGTGTTCGGCTTTGGATTACGGAAGTCATTACAATAACATTTGAAATTTGATATATCAAAGATGTGATAAGCTCATAAGACCTTGAACAACCAAGTATAAAGGCTAACTAAACTAGTGGTTTAAAGTTAAACGAATAAATGGTCTAAAACCCATCTAACAACATTATTTATACATTTAATAACTTAAGTTCAATAAATTATAGATTCTACCTCTTCTGGAAATCCAACTTATTAGAACTTTCAAAATTTTGGATTTTATATCAACACTTTCAACCACTTGCACAATAAAGTGTTGACAGACAACCACATGTCACAACATAACTCAAAAGATCTTTAATGACAACTCACCAAGAAGGCAAGAACCTACTCAGCAGTAGGCCCCCGACCTGCTCGTGGCCCCTCATATCACATGTTAGTTGATAGAGTTATATATCACCCCATCCTCTCAAGCAATTTCCATTTCAACCCACACTAGCGAAGCAATTACAATTCTAACAACAACTAAAATTACTCAAACGAGACAGAAAAGGAAAGAACAAAAGAATATTAATGGATAAATGGAAGGACAAAAAAGAAAAGCAACGAAACGGATCCTATGGTTATACGAAGTATGAGGGGGGATTGAAGACTGATTGATGAAGATTTGTCATTAATGTCAGCAGAATCAACGGCTAGGGGAAGTCCATCCCTTGTAAGACTACAAGTACGAGGATCAGAACCGTCCGTGGTCATCATTAATGCTCTTAAAACTTGTGTAACGGTGGGCATGTAAGCTTCTCTATTTTTAGAAAGAAGCCATGTCAAACCCATCAACTCGCAATCTCGACCGTGCAATTTACTCTTCCTATCTGGTGATCTGCTCTTGTTTCTCATCAAATTCTTGTCATCGTTGTTAAGCTACAAAAACGAATAAAAAACAAATCAATTTTTTTTTTAATAAATAGTGTGGTTTAATCATGAAAATCTTTTTTTTGATCTAGTTAAATTTTTGTATTGATTGAATCAATCAAGAAAATCGAACTTTCACTTGTCAAAAATGAAAAAATGTTTACGGCTCACAGAGTCTTCATTTCTTACTGGTGTTACTTCAAAAGTTAAAGTAAAGATGGGATAATATCATGATAGTGTTTCATATTTACCCAATGATATTGATGACCATGATAATGATTGACAAATGAATGAAGATATAGATAAAACAAAAATGAAAACAGAGATGACAACCATTAGTTGGCCACTAGAGTTTAACTCTTCCCCCACACAACTTAACTGATCTTTGATATTCAAGTTCAACCACCTAGTCCTATCTCTCAATAATAAAAGATTCATGACCCTATTCCAAAATAACCTTACTGGTTACCAGCCAGTCTTGAAAAGAAATCACTTTTTTTTTTCTTTCTTGTCTGGAGATAACAAAATGGCACCTGGATATATCACTAGTATGGACACCAATAATTGGGTTTTGGCAAAAGAAGCTTTTACTACTTTTAACACTGAATATGACTTGAGACCCTAACAAACTATTTACCTTCATATATCACCTAAACCTAAAAACCCCACTCTATAAACTTTACCAATTAACCAAGAAATTAGATCAAATGGGGAGGAGATAATCAAAACCCACCTAAAATTTTCATCTCTAGTACCCATAGAATGATAAATGGATGAAATTTCTTACCTGATAAAGTGAATTCAAGCACTTAGAACACCCAGAAAGACTAGAATACCCTTTTCCTTGTCCTCCATTATTGTTGTTCAAGCAATTTCTTTCAAGCTTTTTAACACTTTGATCTACAACCAATTTCCCTTTATCTTTGGGTGCCACTGAAAAAGCTTCAGTACAACTTAAAGGAGGTAACCTAATCCCACAATAACAAAAAACCAAATCACAAGTTTCATTTGGTTTTCTTAATTCAATTCCTTTACCCTTTAATGCTTTATCTAAATTATCAACACAAGTTTCAGAATCATCAGGAAGAATAGGAAGATCATAAGATGAAGAATCACTCATTCTACTTGCTCTTGTTAAAGCTGTGTTTGAATAAGCTGAGTAAAGCCAAGCAGCTAGAACAGGACAACATTTTGATTTTGATAAATGACCCTCTTTCTTGTCTCCATCACAAGCTTCATTAATGCTTTGAAATAGTTCATTGGGTAGGTCTAAAGGGCAACCAGCAATGTTGGATTGTTCAGGGAAGGCTGGAATTGTTGTGGGTGTGGTTGGGGTTGGGAGGAATGATTGGATTGGGGCAGGATCTGGTTGGGGAAGTATGGGTAGAGAAGCAGAGTGGTGGTGGTGGAAGAAGAGAGAGAAGATTATCACGGTGGAGATTCCGGTTGGGAGTCGGAGATGAGGAGTGAAGGACATTTCTCTTGTTTTAGAGAGAGAAAGAGAGACAGAGGGTAGAGAGAGAAAGTGTTTGGGATATTGGAGGAGGAGGAGGAGGAGGAGGGAGGAGGGAGGAGGGGTTGCTTTAATACTGGGGGAGGGTGTTGGCAGCCAAATAAAGTTAAGGTGGGGTTGGGTTAGTTATGTTGAAACTCTAGGGTTCAGGGAATGTGTATTTTTGGGAATTTGGTTAGCCAGACGGTTTGATTGTAATCTACATTTTCTCTCTATGTAATAAGTTGTGGACTTGTGGTTCATCTCAAAGGGCCCATTGAATGTGGTTTCATTTGGCAATCATCTCTATGATTTCTAAGTGGGTACCAACTAATGGTTTAAGTTGGAAAAAAAATCATAAAGATTGACGCCTATGGGACATGGATGCAGGGCTAGAAAACTCGCGAACCTGCTAGAGTTAAGGCTAAGCTCGAGTAAAATTTCTTGGCCGATTGGCGATTGCTCACTCGAGTTTGAGTTTTATAGGGTAAGCTAGATAAATTGGCTGGGGTAGGGCGGGCAGAAGGCCCTCCAATTTTGTGAAGTGCCATACTAAACCGCATGACTTTCCTAAGAGCAAGAGCCTACAAACATGATGTTCCCCACTCTGGCCCATACTTCCTTCTAGTCCAAAATGCCAATAAGTCGAGCTCTATGATTAAAAATACTATATGTATAGAATGTTCTACACTTCTACTATGTCATGTTAAAGTTCTAAAAGAGGTCAAGCTAAGTGTTATGAGCTCGATTTCACTAAATTATATTGATAAGTAAACGAGGTCAAGCTAAGTGGTATAAGTACTTTTAAGTGGAGTAATTTTTATAATACACACCCTTTCAAGTTGACGGTCTAGTTATTTGTCTCATTGAAAAAAGAATAACGAGTAACAGTGGCGTGGCTGAGAAAAACGGGACCCGGTGCGAAATTCTATTCGGGGCCCTTCGATAATATAAGACGAAAATAATTTCTTATACATATTATAGTTAACAAAAAAAAAATTAACTTTGGTTACTAAATCCATTTTTGATATTTTTAGATGAATGTGAATGAATATAACAATTGACTATGATTGATGCTTCAAAGTATTTAAAAAAATTAAAAAAAATATTTAGGACAAAATAACTTGCCAACCAATTATCTTTTTTCAAGAGAAAAAACATTAATTTTAATTCTATACAAATTTCAAGAATCATTTTTGAAAAAAAGGACAAAAAAAATACTTATTAAACTCCCTTTGAATCATTAGCCTAGAAGCATATATTTGTAATTGATATTTAGAAAAGAAAAAAAAATGAAAGTAATGAGGTTTGGACTCTCGACATTTTGCTTGTAGAACAAGGAGATTACCAAATGAGCTACAACTAAAAGTTAGGATATTAGTCCTTCAAACATTTATACCAAAATAAGTTATCCGAGACACCCCAATTTCTTCGGTTTTTCTTGTCGTTTGAGGGGGGTCCGGTGCCGTCGCACCTATGGCACCCCCCCTTCCACGCTCCTGACGAGTAATGCCTAGTAGAGAGTACAGGTCAAAATCTACTGTAAATGTGCACGAAATCAACAATTTTTATTTTCGAGTCAACTCTCTCTCTCTCTCTATATATATATCTCTTTTGATAAACTTTTTTGCTCTGGAAAGATGATTTAATTCCTATTTAGGTCTAATATAAGTTTTTACTGTCTTTTTTATTACTTCTCAAGAATAACAGTAAAAACATATCAAACTTTTGCGTCCTGTGCTTCTTTTTTTTAAGTCAAAGAATTAATTTTGATTGATATGGAGGGTGACAAGCTCACATGCACCATGCCATACCTACAACCCCTTGTCTTTGATACTTCAAAAAACCAAAGCATTTATTTTGTTCTTATGCTATATTTTTATTTGAGAATTTGTCCTTGTTTGAATTATCTCATCTTATTCATTCTTTCTCAACCACAAAAGTCTTATTATTAGTGCCTATTATCTTATGCTTCTTAAAAAATATACAACTATTTGAATTATGAGACCTTAGATTCCCAAACTGTAGCTTTGATGAGAACGAAAATTCGGGATACATTGATCATTTAGTAATCATTTTATTATGATTTCTCATTGCTTTTTTATGTTCACTATACATAAATTTTCTTAAAGTTTCCACTTTCTCTTATAACAAGATTTAGCGAGAATGCGTGAGGATTATTTAAGAAAGAAATAAGCTAGCTTTAATTTCATTACAGGAAAGGTACTCATAAAGAGGGAGATTAGGGTGATTCCAACATAGCTACTTGGGATCTAGAACCAGCAATCGAGAAATCCTCCAATGATAATAACAATAATGAATTCTCCACCCCTAAGGTATTTTATTTATCGAATGTTTATAACGAATTAGAAAAGAAATAAATAGAGATATCCAATCAGATATAAGAACACAAGAGGTTACGTGGTTCAGTAATCTCAAAGACTTGCTCTAGGGCGAAAAGTCGAACTGATCTCACTAGATGAATGAAGAACAAGGAACCATAATTTTCTCAAGAGCTTCTTATCAGCTACTGTTGTTCTCTGGTTATTAATCGATAAGTCGATTTCTCTCTGTCTTGGCTTGATTCGGACAGAGTTTCCTTTCTCTAACTTTATAGAGAGATAAACTATTAAAGAATAAAGATAAGTCAATATTCCTT
>BEHA01000665.1:2412767-2430116 GCA_002897215.1 Eschscholzia californica subsp. californica | reverse complement strand
TCTGGAAGGTCTGCCCGAGCAGATCTGGAAGGTCTGCCCGAGCAGATCTGGAAGGTCTGCCCGAGCAGATCTGGAAGGTCTGCCCGAGCAGATCTGGAAGGTCTGCCCGAGCAGATCTGGAAGGTCTGCCGGAACTGACCATGAAGGTCTGTTCCGGCATACCTTCAAGGTCTCCCGACCTCCGGCGAAGGGTAACCCCCTTCGCCGGAGTTTAGAGAGAGAGAGGAGGTGAAATTTTTTTATTTTTTTTGAGAGAGAGGAGAGATGAAATAAAAAAAAAAAAAAAATTTAGGTTTGAAGGTCGCAGGCCGGAAAATTGGCCGGTCGGCGACCTTTCCGGAGAAGATGATAGTTGACTGGTTTTAACGAGGGTGGCAGAGAGAGAAAACATGTTGGAGGAGAGAGAAAAAAAATGGAAGAGAGAGAGAGAGTAACGGTGTTATAACGGAAGGGGGCCATATGGGTATTTCTCGTAAAGTAGGGGGCCAGGCGGGAAGTCGGTCACAAAGTAGGGGGCCATTAGGGAAATAACCCTAAGTTTTTTTGTTCAAATGTAATTTCAGATTGGGTCTGGTTTCCTATTGCCCTCTATATTTTAGGTTTTTTAATAAACTTTATATTTCCATCAAGATTTTCTGATGGCCTTCTAATCTTTAGAGCCTTCTAAAGCCACGATCGATTGTTTCACCATTAAATTTGTGCTGTTTATATCTACTTTAATAATATTTAACTTTAATAAGTATTATTAAAGTTAATATTTTTAATATATTTTTCTTAAGATAAATATTTTCAATGTCTTTGTTAATATAATATTTTAATATCTTTGTTACGAATATATATTTTGTTTAGTATATCTTTGTGTATTTAATATATCTCTATATAAATAACTACTGATTAGTCCATTATTAATTTTGTGTTTTTGTTCTATCTATTTGATAGTATTGAAGCATTGTCTTCATATGAGAAAATTTAAAATAAATATAAAACATTACTTTAAGTAATATGACAATATCATAATGAATAAAACATTATTAAAGTTAATATTTATTTTATTTTATTTTATTTTTTAATCTCAACAAAAAACAGTTAATATTTTTAATATACTTTTTTTTTACAATAAATAATTTTAATATAATTTTATTAAATAATTTTTTAATGTCTTTGTTAATATAATATTTTTGTTAAGAATATATTTCACCGGGATGAATTGACCCATCACTTGAATCAGGCTGAACCACCGTTAGCTCAATTTTTTGAGCCATCTTTGGTTAGAGAGAGATGGAGAGAGATCTTGCGGCGAGATAGAGATAAGGGGAGAGAGAAACTTTACCCGGAGAGAGGTGACTGGAGAGAGAGACAAGTTGGAGAACGGATGAGAATAGGGTTTTGACTTTTGTGTATGGGAGAGAAAAAGGTGAGGGTTTTTAGTTATATCTTTGTTTATTTAATATATCTCTATATAAATGACTATCGATTATTCTAATGTTATTTTGTGATCTTGTTCTGTCTAATTTGATATTACAGAATTAGTTTCTTTACGTAATGAAAATCTATAAGAAATGTAAAAACTAGTTAAGCAATATAACAATAATATAATTAATAAAACATAATTATGAGAATTGTCGTTGTTTATTCGATTTCATCACGTTCTACTTTAAGCTTAGCGTGCGTCTTACTGCTTTATACTAAAAATGTTAGTGCCTCGAATACCTCTTTTAACAATTTAATTCAAAGTTTGACGTGTTCTCAATCTCCGTATAAGAGTAATCTTTTATCCGTTTTAAACTCATCAAGAGGTACTCCTCATATGCCATATATGTAGATTCGTAATCTTTATATAAAGTTTTTTTTTTACAGATGAGAATGTTTGGATGGTTAACCATATATGTAAATTCTTTATCTTAACCTGCTTCGTTTTTATAGTGTATACGATGCTTTCTACAACCACGATCAGGTTTGATTGTTCCACTATCAATTTATTTTTAATAAATCTTTATTAAAATAAATATTTTAAATGTATCTTTATTAAATGAATATTTCAATGCCTTAATAAATATTTATTAAAAGAAATATTTTAAATAGTGTCTTTATTAAATAAATATTTCAGTGCCTTAATAACTTTTTATTAAAAGAACTATTTTATTTTTTTATTTAAAATATGGTTTTTATATATCTATGTTTATTTAATATTTCTCCATGTAAAACTCTATATATTGTCCATAATTTTACAATCACTATGTTGTCTTCTGTAAATACCATGATTTTAAGGCTATGTAATAAAATGTAATTTTGTTGAAAATTTCATTTAAAAATTTGATTACGTATGTACTCTTCTAATAGGATAAACGTACGATATTTTCTTTACGATCATAGTATAACAATGATTAGTGGTTAACTTTAGTTTATAAAAAAATAAGTACTCTTCTAATAGGGTATGTGTAGATTTATCCTTTTCCTCGTCTATATACTTAATAAATTATTTAAAAAAAATCTTTAGAGACGAGTATGTTTAGATGATTAAAAATGTTTATAACAATCGTCGTCGTATTTGAAATCGTCTTCGCTTGCATCCTCATCTTCGGCTTCATCTTAAGACTCCATTCTACATAGCTGAAAACTCGGAAAAAATCTTTCGATCTTCGTCTTAAGATTTATAGAACCGAAACTAACAAGATTAAATTAAAGATTTAATTTTATTGATAAACTTGGATCAAACTGAATGAGTTAAAAAAACTACTGGATCCACTCTATATATTATTAGGGTTTTCAAAACCTAATCAAACTCTTTATAACAACTTCCAACTAAGTAAAATGCTGAAATCTAAAATTTAAAAATTTCCTTAAAAATATAAAACTACTAAAAATAAGAATTATCTACTAACCCAAAATTTTAAACTACCAACACTACTAGATTTTAAGATACCCAAAATACCTGGAATATATTCTTAAAATTTTGGGTTATTTCCCTAATGGCCCCCCAACTTTGTGACCAGCTTCCCGCCTGGCCCCCTACTTTACGAGAAATACTCATATGGCCCCCTTCCGTTATAACACCGTTACTCTCTCTCCTCCATCTCTTTTTCTCTCTCTGCCATGTCACGCCACATCATCTGTTACGCCACCTCATCACCTTCTCCGGCAGAGGTCGCCGACCGGCCAAATTTCCGGCCGGCGACCTTCAAACTAAATTTTTTTTTCTCTTCTTCTTCCTCTCTCTCTCTCTCCTATTTTCTCTCTCTTCTTCTTCTTCTTCTTCTTCTTCCTCTCTCTCTCTCATCTTTTTCCTCTCTCTCTCTCTAAAATGGCCGGCGAAGGGGGGAACCCTTCGCCGACCATTTTAGAGAGAGAGAGGAAGAAGAAGAAGAAGAAAGAAAATAGGAGAGAGAAAACAGGAGAGAGAGAGAGGAAGAAGAAGAAGAAGAGAAATTTTTTTTTTTTTTTTTTTTAGTTTGAAGGTCGCCGGACGGAAATTTGGCCGGCCGGCGACCTCGGCTGGAGAAGGTGATGAGGTGGCGTAACAGATGATGTGGCGTGACATGGCAGAGAGAGAAAAAGAGATGGAGGAGAGAGTGTAACGGTGTTATAACGGAAGGGGGCCATATGGGTATTTCTCGTAAAGTAGGGGGTCAGACGGGAAGCTGGTCACAAAGTTGGGGGCCATTAGGGAAATAACCCTAAAATTTTCCTATATAAAACAAAGTGTTGTTGATATCTTTCTTGCAATACGTGTTGACAAGGAAGCTTGTGGGTACTATGCGACATGCACAAACAAACATTGACGTCGCCTAAGTTTCAACCTTGTAGCTCTACCAATATTATAGCTTCCATTGCACGATGGACATCCACATTTCTTAAAGGTCGCGGCTTTGGAGCATAAAGAAAAATTAACGGAGAATAAAGACTTAGTCAATTAAGATTGACTTAGGAGGTATATTTATTTTTCAGCTCACAAATTTACTAATTTGTCTGTTGCTCCCTGATATCATCTTCATCTCTCTCACATAAACTCCACAGATTCCGACCGAGACAGAAACCCCGAATCTTCATGTTATATGGCGAGTCAGAATCACAACTCTTAACATAACATTAAAATATCATTTCATTATTAAAATCCTTCCACGATGCATTATTACTTTAAGCAAAACATCATAAGATCTGATAGTTCTTTTAACTTCTAATTCCTTTATTTTCAAGATAATTTTAACGGAGTTTTGAACAATTCCTGTTTTACCATATCTATCAATAAAGACATAACCAAATTCCCTAAACAAATCTCCATCCCATTTAATACCCAATTTAGGCGTATCAAAAACAATACATCCAGCATGATTAAGTTTAGAAACCCTCTACTTGCAACAAAAAAAAGTGGAGAAACCCTGCCCAAAATCTTCAAGTGAGTTGATTTATGATGAGACATGAAAATGTCCCATCTGAATCTCTTAACTCGGGTTAGTTAGTCTATTTCGAGCGGTTACTCTTAAGTTTCTGTTGTTCAGGTGTCTTCTATGGAATTGTGCTCGAAAATTAGATAAAAATGGGAGAAAGTCACACAAAAGGGCTGGTCATTTAGGAATTCTGGTAATTTGGCCAATATTGATGATCGGGTGAAAGTATAGTTCATGACGAGTCCGTGGGTGAAAACGGAGGTCGAATCAGAGTCCGGATGAGCAAAATAGAGCATGTCAAAGCTTGGTTCAAAACTCGTTGACCAAGTCAACTGGTAGACCCGTGGCGCGCGAGAGGGAGGCGAATCTGACGGTTCTGATAATGTGCGGGCTTTATTCGGTCACTGTTGGTTGTACGTGGAGATATGTCAGAGCTGGCTGTATCCGGAACATGTGATGCACCTCTCTTCCTATGGTCCCGAAGCACAGAGTTGTGGGACCCTTGCCATGCACGCGTGCCCACATCTGGTCAAGAGCTGGACATAATTTTCTCCACCGCGAAGCACCTAATCGTTTCTATTTAACAGCTCACGTACAATCCAATCCGTTCCACGAGTTTGATCCCAAATTTTTGGAAATTGCTTTTATTCCTTATCTCTTAATTTATACTCTATTCAAAATAATTAAATAGAGAAAGAATGGAAACAGGAAGGAAAGAAAGATATAGTGTGAGCTATTTATGGAGAGAGTTAGAGAGAGAAACGTTATTGGCAAGAGATTTTTCAAAGAGAAGGAAAGTTAATAGAAAGAAGAGAGAAAGAGATAGAAACCGAGAAGGAAAGAAAGGAATGAAAATGGAAGATTTATGAGAGAGAGGGACTGTTTTTGGTGGTTTTCTCTTTTCTCTATAAAAAGAGACAAACCAAGAAGAGAGGGACATCTCTCCACGGCTAAAGAAACAGAAACCTAGAGTCATTATCGATATCACGGCTTACAACAAAAGAAACAGAGTTAGAGAGAGAAATAGAGATCATCATCACTAGTTTTTGTTCTTGATTTTCTTTTTCCATTTATTTTTTTTGTATTCTTTTTCTTGGTGAGAAAGAGAGAGACTACAGAGAGAAAGTGAGATTGTAGCGAGAAGAAAGAAGGAAACAGAGATTATAGAGAGAGAGAGAGACAGAGAGAAGTTTATCAAAACTCGTTTTTGTTGATTGATCTAATTAATCCAATTTCATTCCTTTCAGTATTTTAGATATAAAGAGAGAAAGGAAGGATTATATTAGAAAGAGAGAGAGAGAGAGATTCCAGAGAGAGGGTGATTACACAGGGAGAGACAGAAACAGTAGAGAGAGAAAGTAGTTGGAGAAGACGAGAAAAGAGCGTGGAACATAATTTTCTCACAGGGAAAATATTTCTGAGAAGACGAGAAAATCGTTTTCCATCAGGGGTGCGTTTGGCTGCCAGTGGAAAATCAGAAGGAAATCATTTCCAGCGAGGAAAAAGTCTCTTCTCTCTCTCTTTACTTTATTTTCTAATTTTTTTTTCTTTATAATGTCCATGAGTAACTAACTCTTTTATCTAGGGTTTTAGATGAAGTTCATCATAACTATTTTCTCGATACAATTTACAAACAAGTTTTAATTGTTTTTAATGATGAAATCTTCCAGATTTTTAGACCGTTCATGGACTAGAATCTGAGTTATATAAGGAATTCGCTAATTAAATCCAAATAAATTGTCGTTAGGATAGTTAGAAGGACGGATTCGAAAACCCTAGGTTCTCCCATTTCTTGAATTTTATCATTTAAGTTTATTTATTATCTTTATTTGAATTATATCATAAAAACAAGTTAGAATCCAAGTTAGAATTAAGGTTAAAATTTGAGTTTGACTAAGTATCTGAGGAACGACCGGTCTTACCAGAATTTATTACAACTTGACACCCGTACACTTGCGGGTGTAGACCTATTTAGGAAACTTTCTAGGCCCATCAATTTATCATGTCGATAATCAGTTTTATCAACCCACCGGAAGAATTGAAGAGAGTCTTCAGAGTTACGAGCTTTGTGCAAAACATTCCAAACAAGAGAATGATCGAAGGAGGAACTAATGACGAAACGACCTAATTGAGTTTTGTAAACGAGTAGTCCAAGATCGATTTGCCGTCATCCTACAAATGATATCTTCTAATTTTTCGTGTTTAGGGGGTTTACTGCTTCGTGATCTTTTAATGATCGGTTCGTCAACCATTGCTAGAGTTTGTTCCAGACCATCTGCTGACGGCGGCAACGGCAGGGCGACGATGGCAGTGAGTCAAAATGAAACTTCATTTTGATTCACAGAAGACGAAAGGATTTTAGTAGTGGTGGAATATAAATAGAAACCTAAAAGGGAGTTCAGAGAAGAAGGATTAGAAATCTTACTCACTCGATTGATAAAATTATATTTAAATGCAATTAACTTGATTTGCGGCAGAGGAGGAAATCAACGCCATTGTTGTTGTGCTTCTTCACCAGTTTGTTTTTGGTTAGATATGTGAAGAGATCCACAGAGATGGAGGTGGAAGAGAGAGAAGAAAATACTTTTTAGAGAGGGAAAAGAAGTCGAAGAAGTTAGAAGAGAGATGAAGATGAAAATGGTGACAAGAATTTTTGGTGCCCGGAATTTGTAGGGTTTTTGTTTGGTCGAGGTGAGGGATGAAGATGAAGATTAGGGGGCAAAACACAACTTAATAAATTTTTGAACAAAAAGAAATAAACATGCCCACTAAGTCAATCTTAATTGACTAAGTTTTTATTCCCGCATATTTTTCTTTATGTCCCAAAGTCGCGACCTTCTTAAATTATCAAATATAAGTGTCTAGTGGTGATGCTTAACATTACTCAAATCTTTCTCAATCTGTTATTCCAATAAGTCCGTGTTCAAAATTTGAGAGTTTAATCCACTTAATTACAAACCTATCACATCTATTTGTAAATATTTTCTTTGTATCCGACCATGTTATTATTTGTCATTCATCGAAAAACTCATCCACAATAAATTAATATTGATGGATACTACTTAACAAGTGTGCCTTGAGTGGACTCCTACTTATAATTGATCTGATTAGGGATATAACTGCACATCTAATTTCATATCCATCTTTCATACCTGACTATATTGAGACAACATTGCTTGTCCCTTTGTGGGTCATCTATAATCTACTCTATCAAATTCATATGAAATAAGAAATAAGAAGTAGATATTTCGTCTTATATTTTAGTAAATTCATCTTTGAGATATGACCATATTGAAGATCTTTCAATAGAATAATTAAAAAGAATATTAACATTTTAGTTCATTCTTCATTCTTTTCGGACAACACTTTAGTTTCAAATAAAATAACATTTATATCATCGGTTTTTCCGTTATAGCAATCCAGTATTACGCCATTATTTATTTAAGCTTATATTTGATCGTTCTTATTAAGAATTTCAGACCAAGAATAGTGTTACTTTTTTTTTACTATTCTTCTCTTAGAGCGTGTTTGATATCTCCTATTTCCATGGAAATAAAAGGATTTCCATGGAATTAGGTATATCCACCATTTGATACGAAATATAATTCTGTGGTTTTAATTCCCTAGGGAATCTATTTTCATGAAATAACTCACTTTTAATTCCTTGGTCCACCTTAGGAATTAGTTTCCGTGGAAAGTGAAAAATCAAAATAAAAATATTTTAATATAATCAGATACTTGAAACCTAATATTTATCTCCATATATGTTCTAAATGACATTTCACCCATAAAATTTAGCAAAATAAACTTTACTTATACATTGGGCAAATGACATTTTTGCCCTTCTTACCAAATGACATGTTTACAAAGTTGTTAAAATGACATTTTGGCTTTATACAGTCAAAATTACATTTTTACCCTTTTATATATCAAATTGACATTTTACCTTTATGTTGTCAAAATGACATTTATATTCTCGTATTAGTCAAAGTGACATTTTTATCCTTATGTGGTCTGAATGACATTCTTAATTTTTTCTTGTAAAAATGGCATGTCTACACTTTTACATTGAAATCACACAAGGTTAAATAATTTTACAACAGAGGGTTAAAAATATAAATTTGAAAACATAAGCGTAAATATGTAATTTAGACAACATAAGGACAAAAATGTAATTTTAGTAACATAAAAGAAAAAATGTCATTTCGACTACATAAGGAGTAAATAAAAACTCTTAATTGAATATTATATTCGTAGAGTTGTCAACCAAATAACAGAGTTCGTAACTTTACGGAATAATAAATGACTATCAAACGAAAGAACTTTTATTTTCACGGAATAAATTTCGTGGAATAAATTCCGTGGAAGACTTTCCATGGAACTCTTTTATTTCCATAGAATTATTTCTCTGGTATCAAACACAACCTTGGAGCATCTCCAATGCAACACTCAACTTGAAAACCTCAATTGGACACCTAAGATTACTTGAGTTTTTAACAAAAAACACTCTCCAGTGGAACACTCAACTTGAATCTCAATATGATGTAACAATAATAAATATTGAGATACTCAAAAGAAAACTCAATTGTTGAGAGCATCTCCAATGAAAAAAACAAAAAAAATCTCCATTTATCCTATGTGTCAGGTTCAAATTGAGATTCTCACTCTTAAGTGGCGTAAATAGAGATCCTCAAATTTTTTTGTCTCCAGTACAAAACTCTAAACTTATTTTATTAACTTATGTAGTGTAGCTATTTTTGTAAATAAATAATTTAATTGTTTTGAAAATATGGAAGTCTCGGTTTCTATTGGTTGAAAATCAAATATTGATGAGTTTGACAATTAGAGATATCTCAAGAGAACACTCTATTTTAAGAGCCACTCTAGAACTAGAGTGTTCTCTTGAGATATCTCTATTCCACCTTCAACACGTCATCTTAGAGATCCAAATAGAGTGTTGCATTGAAAAAAGTTTTTAAGAAAAAAACTCTAAATATCATATGTGCCACTCAGAATTTCTAAGATCGTTGCATTGGAGATGTTCTGAGTTTTCTTTTGAATATCTCAACATGTTGTAATATAGTTGTACGTCAGGTAGTTCCGGTTAGACCAATAGGAAATCAAGTATTTAAAACTAATTTAGCCACGTGATGCGCAAGGTAGTTCCTGTTACGTTGCACATATTGTAGCGAATAGGTGTTGAATAGTTCCAGTTGTTGTTGAATGGTAATAATCATTGATCTGATTCTCCAAGGAATCACATCCTCACCATCCAATACAGTTGTAATTAGGGTAGAACAGTCTCCTCTTATAAGTACTTGATTGAAACCTAAATGTATCGGACTGGATATTAAAAAGTAGAGTTCTCGCCTCACTGTCAAGAGACGATTTGGGTTGGATGATTCGTCCCTCTTGAAACACTATGTTGCCAGAGAGATCTCTGATGATCACGTCGACAGACGCCTCTTGTTTTTATAGGTACCATCAAAATAAAATTTTATCATATCTTTTGAATTTATATTGTCCAGTTGTGACGAGATATCCTCAACTTGGTTTGATATATCCTGTAGGTTGAAAGAAGCTCTGATAGATATGTTGATGATGCTTTGGAGATGAATATGGTCGTTAAGACGATAAAGTAAAGATTTTGATGATGATGATTACTAATTTATTCAAGATCTTGAAAATAGAAAATGCCAACTAACATTAAATACAACACAAAAGGGCAAAATGTGAATGAAAAATGATAACATCAACAGGTTGTGGACGGAAAAGTAGAAAAGGGAGTCATTTGGGTATTTCGGACTACGAGGGCGGTCATAAGCTAAGGGGCATTGGGGAAATAACCCATTTCAATTTTCCATAATGGTCAAAGAGTGAAAGAGTTAAGACCTTTGAGCCCAAAAAACTGAATAATTTTGCATGAAAAGCAATGAGAAGCAACTTCAGTAATCGATTCAGGCTCATACACACCACCACCTCTCTGCCCAGAAATAAGCTCGACAGGAAAAATCCAAAATCATCTCCATTTAAAATCAAACCAAACAAAAACTACCCAAATTCACCACCCTTTGTTAGAGATGATGAAGTTGTTAAGTTAAACATGGCAATTAGTGATCATATGCGTAATGGTCAACTTGATTCTGCCCGTCGTGTTTTCAACGACATGCCGCGTAGAACATCTGTTTCTTGGAACGCTATGATCTCTGGGTATTTGATTAATGATAAATTTGATCTTGCTCGTCAAATGTTTGATAAAATGCCAACAAGAGATCTTGTTTCTTGGAATGTTATGCTTAGTGGGTATGTTAGGAATAGAAGATTAAGTCTAGCTAGATCTTTGTTTGATGAAATGACTCAAAGAGATGTTGTTTCTTGGAATACTATGTTGTCTGGTTATGCTCAAAATGGGTATGTGGATGAAGCAAGGGATATATTTGATCGAATGCCGAACAAGAATTCTATATCGTGGAATGGAGTACTCGCTGCGTATATTCAAAATGGGCGAATTGATGATGCTTATAAGCTTTTCAAGTCGAAATTTGACTGGGAGACTGTTTCGTGGAATTCGATGATGGCTGGTTTTTTAAGGAGGAAGAGATTAGTTGATGCTAGGGAACTTTTTGATAGAATGCCAGAAAGAGATCAAGTTTCTTGGAATACTATGATTTCTGGTTATGCTCAAAACGGAGAAATGTTGAAAGCTCAGAAACTATTTGAAGAGTCCCCAATTCGGGATGTCTTTACCTGGACAGCAATGGTGTCTGGGTATATTCAGAATGGTATGTTAATGGAAGCTAGGAGATTTTTCGAGGAAATGCCCGAAAAGAATTCTGTATCTTGGAATGCAATGATAGCGGGGTACTCACAGAGTAAGCAGATGGATGTGGCTAGAGAATTATTTGAGGCAATGCCTTGTAAAAATATTAGTTCTTGGAATACAATGATTACTGGCTACGCTCAAAATGGAGAGATAGATCGTGCTCGGGGTTTGTTTAATGAGATGCCTCGTCGTGATTCAATTTCTTGGGCTGCTATTATTGCTGGGTATGCTCAGAGTGGTGGAAGTGAAGAGGCTCTGAATCTTTTTATAGAGATGAAGAGAGACGGAGAAAGGATGAATAGGTCTACGTTTACATGTGCACTTAGCACTTGTGCAGATATTGCGGCTTTGGAGTTTGGGAAGCAAGTACATGGGAGACTTGTTAAGGCTGGATATGAAATGGGTTGTTATGTGGGTAATGCACTTCTTGCTATGTATTGTAAGTGTGGGAGCATAGAAGAAGCTTATGAGGTATTTATGGGGATGGAGAAAGATGTTGTTTCTTGGAACACTATGATTGCAGGTTATGCTAGACATGGGTTCGGAAAGGAGGCACTGAAAATTTTTGAATCAATGCAGATGAAGAGTATCAGACCAGATGATGTAACCATGGTAATTTTGTCCTTCTGTTTTCTATTATCATACTAGTTAAGAGGCATTAGCGGAGACATATTATCTTCCATCTCTGGGTCCCTAAATGGGCAATAATTTGAAGTGTGGATAAACAAGGAATTGACCTAAAAAGTACCAAAAATCGTAAGGACAGGAAAATTGTCTTGCTATACGTATAGCAGGATGTACTCCGCCGACCATAATGGACATCCATAAAAAAGATTCCCTTTGTTTTATATTTTGGCCTTGTTTTAAATGATCATCTTTTACATTGCAATATTTCTCTTTTCTAGTACAAAAGTTATTTACTTTGAATTGAATTAAAAGCATTATCTAGCTTCATCGCTCTAATAGTAGATTCTGTAAGCCAGTTGTTTGTCAACCTAAGCTTATCTGACCATCATGCTTTTGTGTTCTTATTTATCCAGGTTGGAGTTCTATCTGCTTGTAGTCATGCTGGATTAGTCGATAAAGGCACAGAATACTTTCACTCGATGGATAAGATGTACGGCATAAAGGCTAAGGCTGAACACTATACTTGCATGATTGATCTACTGGGACGAGCAGGGCGGTTAGATGATGCTGAATCTCTAATGAGAAACATGCCCTTTGAACCCGATGCAGCAACCTGGGGTGCCCTTCTTGGAGCAAGTAGGATTCATGGAAACACAAAATTAGGAGAGGAGGCAGCTGAGAAGCTATTTGAGATGGAACCAGAAAATTCCGGAATGTATGTTCTTTTATCCAACTTGTATGCATCTTCGGGTCGATGGGGTGATGTTGGAAAAATGAGAGTGCTTATGAAAGAGAAAGGTGTACAAAAAGTTCCTGGATATAGTTGGATTGAGGTCCAAAACAAAGTCCATACTTTCTCAGTTGGGGACTCTGTTCATCCTGAGAAGGAAAGAATTTATGCTTTCCTAGAGGAGTTGGATCTGCGATTAAAGAAGGAAGGATTTATTTCCGTGACAAAGATGGTTTTACATGACGTTGAAGAGGAAGAGAAGGAGCATATGCTTAAATATCACAGTGAAAAGTTAGCTGTTGCATTTGGAATATTGACTGTGCCTCCAGGAAGACCAATAAGAGTGATAAAGAATTTAAGGGTTTGTGAGGATTGCCATATTGCTATAAAACATATATCAAAGATCACTGGAAGGTTGATTCTCTTAAGAGACTCTAACCGTTTTCACCATTTCAGTAATGGCTCATGTTCTTGTGGGGATTACTGGTGAGAGTGAAGTGGCGATCTTTTGTTAGATAAAACTGTCAATCATTGCGTTTGCTTGTGCAAGGTGGTACTGGGAACCCAGGAGAGTTTTGGTAATCTTAGGATAAGTGAGGAAGATAAGTTGAAACCTAAAGCTTTTTTATCTGGTTTTCTAGACCGATTGAGATGAATTGTTGATTTTGTAATGCTTCTAGAAACATACAGCAACGATGACAGAGAATTTGTGAGGACTCTACTACTAGTCGTTCTGAGAGTATAAAAAGCAGAGATTCTGGGGTTTCTGTAGCAACCATGTAACTGAATCATGTAGAAAAGGCCAATGATTAACCGATGCCGATTGAGGTTTTAGGGAACACTGAGATGCAATAGAGGAGCTTCAAATTTACATTGGTACGTGAAAATATGGGATAAATTATCTCAAACTCTAAAACTGAGTTTCATCGTCATGGTTAATAGATCTAACTAATATTTTGCCTTCCCTATGTGCAAATTATGAGTTTTGTACCACAGTATTAATACGATAACTTCAACATCTACTACTATAATCATCATTTACTTTTGTCTTTCGGTTTCAGTATAAATCATTCCTACTCATATACTAGTTTATATTGTTCTGAAATATATTGATTTGATATGAAAGTCTTGTTTATTCAACTACCGAAGCGCTTATTTTTTTGGCAGGCGGAAGGTAGTTACAGGATTTTGAATCTGCTCAACAAATTATGGATGAAACCTTCTTTCTTTGGATTAGATTGTGGCTCCCAAAATGGAAGGTACAAACTAGATAACATAATGCAGTCTTTCCTGTTTATTTTCTGCAATATCATTTAGCAATAGAGGGTCCGTATAATTAAAAAGAAACCAAAAATCCACAATTCAGTTTCGTCGTGTCAAAGAAAAACAGACCTCAAATAGAACCTTTGAACTTCCAGAGAGGAATGTGTTTTTTCTCACCAGAGAGCCCTCTCTGCAAAACCCAATCTTCTATCATCGCCTGAGAAGTCAATGATTGATCAGCAGGAACAAGATGGCCAGCTCCTGAAACAACAACTTCAGTCAAGTTTCCCCATCTCTGTACATAACCAGCAACTTCTCCATTCACTTTCCAGACCTTCCTCTCTGCCATTAAAAACATCTCAAGTCCTTCCCATTCTAGTTCTTTTATCCAAGCCTCAGTTGAAACAACTCCATCCCTCAAATCAAACTGTCCTTGATACAACAAAACCCTAGTTTTCTTCACAAGTTCTTCAACCATGAATTTCACACTCTTCATTACATCTTCATGTAAAGCTTTTCCTACTGTCTTACTACATTCCTCCCAAACCATCATTCTTTCGACCCCCAAAGCATTCTTTATCTCTCCCTTGTTTAGAAACTCAGAAACCATCTCAGTTTCATAAGGTGTTTTCCTTCTCAGGTCATAAAGTGTAGCTAATCCTGTGAACTTCTCTAATAAATGTAATACTCTGTTACGGGCATCGGTTGCTTCTCCCCACTTCTCTTCCTGGGTTAATTTAACTGCATCAGCTTGAAGCTCTTCAAGTTCAATTCTCTGTTTTTCATTAATCAGACCCGAATAATACGCAGTTATTGCATGAGTAGCTACTTGACTTACAGGATGTGTCAACCCATTACCAATTGCAACTCCCTCTAAGTTCACTTGTTTTGATTTAGAAATCGAATTTTGTTGCAGGATATAGTACCCAATTGCAGGAACATACTTCCCGGCATAGCTCTCACCGGTTATATAAATGGGGCGAGAATTCGATGATTGGTCTAATGAGATAAATGATTTTAGAGCAAAAAAGAGGTGTTTAGCAACAGTTTCTTGATCTCTTGGAATCTCTTCAGGTGTAGAAGCAATACTAAAACCAGTTCCAATAGGATTATCAATGAAAACTAATCCAAATTTTTTGTTCCATGAACCAGGATTTGGTTTAAGAATCAAGCTTCGGTTGGACTTAAAATTAGAACTAGACGTTACTCGCCATGGGCCTTGTTCGAAGAAGTTCCCGATCAACGAAGAGCAACCCGGGCCACCTTGAAGCCAGACTAAGATGGGTGTTTCGGAAATGGAAGAAATTGGTTCTTGGGCTTCATAAAAAGCAAAGAAAATTTTAGAACTTGAAGTTGAGTTGATTGGAAGGTAACCAGATTTAGTTGGAAGAGCTTCTTTAGGAAAGAGAGGGATGGAACTTGAAGGAAGACAGAAGTAAAGAAGGCTGAGGAAGAAGATGAAGATGGAAGATGAATCCATCACAGGATTGACTCTCAACAATAATTGAGTTTTGGAAGTTTGCTAATAGTATTTGGGGGGAGGGTTAAATTGTGAAAAAAGAAGAGAGATGGGTGAAGACCAATCAACAAATGGAATCTCTTACAAATGAGGTTGAATTTTGGACCATCTGAATATGACAAATCAGACTCAAATATGAAAACTGAAAAGTGAATAAGGATTTTGTAAAGTTGCAAGGCTGTAAAAGAAGAGAGAAATTTTTAGAGGTTTTTTTTTGTTAATGTTGATACCAATTAAGATTTGATTCACTCTTGTTTCTCAATACATAATAAGTTGAAATTATAAAACATGCCCACTAATGAGCACCATAGTTTTGCTTACCTACTATCTTTTCTTTTAATCAAGTCAACTGATTAGAAACATAAAATATAATTATACACCAAAACTCTAGAGATTTTAGACTTCGGTATAATTAACGAAAAGAGTACGAAAATTAGAAAAAAAAAATATAAATAAATAAAAGAAAAATATTTGGAATTGTGTTCAATTGTTGAGAAGAAAACACTTACTAATAAGTGCTAGGGATAAATTCGAACTCTTCTAAAAACCCGACATTAAAAAACATCCACATAATGAGAAAAAACTCAAATTCCCAAAAATGGCTCAGAGTCCATGCTAAAAAAACTCACATCAAAAGACAGACTTAAAACAACGATAAACAAGTAGTTGTTCAGTTCTCTATATATTTATTCAAAAATGAGTCTCAATATTCTCAAGATAGGAAGGAATTAATTATCCACACACAATGGTTAAGAGTGAAGAAATAATAATAACACTGGCATGGAAAGATAATCTTAAAGATTCTCCAAAAGTAAAGTTGTTCAATTCTCTTCTATAGGGAGTACTAATTAATAATGTGAAAAATTAGAGATGATAAAAATAACAAATACATTTTCTTTTACCTGCTGATACAAACAACATTCCTTCTGCTGATACCCTCTACCTGAAACCCTATTAAGTTTCTTACCATTCAGTTTTTGTGGGAGGTTTGATGACAATAATACACATGTTAGTCAAAGATTTTTCATAACCCTAAATGGAAAATATTCAGGCCAATCCCCCATTAAAGCTATCTGATCTGATGAAATACTAAAATAAATTAACTTTCTGGCTTACAGTTGTGCCACCTTCTGTGTTAGACCATCAACCAACTTATCATTTTTCTCAGCCGTTCGTTCTGCCTGTTTCAAACCATAAAAGAAACAAAGAATTATTTCAGTTTTAGGTCTGTCACTCCATAATGGAATATCGTAAAAAAGTAATAATTGATGATAATTATTTACCTTAGGATCGTTTTTCCTATTTACAACTAAACATTGAGAAGCACTGATGCTTTCACTTTTGAGGAGGCTACGTAAACTGGAGTTTGCTTTCGGAGGGCTTTGAGTGCGAACAATGGAGGCTGCAGTTCTCTTCTCAAAACCGTCTTTATGAGTTTCGCCTTCCTCCTTAGGTGCACAAACCCTCTCTCTATAGATCACGAAAAACAACACATTAGAGAAATTTTGCCGTGGACACTATGTACGGAAAGGGCTGATTTTCTGTGAGGATGTTCTACTCGGTACCATTTAGATCACTACAGAAATAAAAACAATACTAGGACATTCCCGTCCCTGAAGCCGACGTTCACGAGATTTTGATAATTAGATAAAACGAAGTATAGAAATGTCTGGATATGATCATCATATATTTATATAAGAAATTACCTTGGCAAAGAAGCGTGTTGTCTCTGGAGTGGAGGAGTGCTTCTCTCGCCACTTTTACCATAATGCTCCTCCAAATGAGCAAATTGTCGTTTAAATCGATCAACTCCACTAAGTTAGAAAAAAAAAATTAGTTAGTTGAATCAAATAATCTTGAACTTTTTTAGAGTAGATGAATTTGAGAAAAGAAGATTACAACTCGTGATCGATGATAAAATCATTCAATCAAGTAACAGACCTTGGGTACATGAAGCTGGTTTGATCTGCGCCGTTAAGGTACTCCTGGAGCATCTGTGGAT
>BEHA01000665.1:2346629-2375337 GCA_002897215.1 Eschscholzia californica subsp. californica | reverse complement strand
TTTATATCAACTACCACGCTCTCATCAACTCATAATTGCTTATCATTTTCAAGTGCGAGCCTGTCAATAAATAGCTTGCATATTTCCACCCAAAACCTCACCATTTGCTATTTCAGATTTCACAAAATCATATAAGAGTAAAATGGATTTGAAATAGTTTTTGAATATTCATTATAATCACACATATATATTTTTTTCTGAAAATCTTATTTATGCAAATGACAAAAATTGAAGGCATCCATAAATAGCTAACTTACCACGTACCATACTCCTATCTAACTCCATCCGTCTGAGTGTTAACTTCATCGCTTGAAATCCTTATTTAAAAATCAAAACAGACATAATAAAATGTAACCATTATCAATATCACTAAAACAGTATGAACATTTTGGTGGATATGGCAATTGTAATTTTCATTTCATGCTTAAATGAAAGTAAGGCAAAACAGTGCAGGCATTTGTCAAATTTGTGTGTTCTTCTTAGTTTCAATATTGAGTTCCCTTACTAAAATAGGAAATCATCAAAATGACCAAGTCATGTAAGATATCACATTGTGACCTAATTCAACTAAACTTTATGTAGATTATTATCTATTGGATAGACTAAAAAAAGGCCTTATTATAGCATTGGTTGACATCTTATTTCTTTTAGTTTTTAGTTTCTCCTGCCACACGCTATATGACCTACACAGAGACAACGACCTTAAACTTGCAAAGCATGCTGATATAGTTAAGATAATTCAAAATTTTTGGTAAGTTAATTGAACAATTCAAATGGGGTGTGCCATAAAGAAAAGTAGGCCAAGTTATTTATAGTTTTGTACGATATTTTTTTAAAAAAAAATCATCTTTACGTAAATATTAAGTCATAGTTCATTTTATGTACTCGGATTATAAATTATCGTCTGCAAATCTGATAGTTCAATTAGAATACTCTGTTTTAGTTTTTTCCTTTATGTCATTCACTAACCGTTTTCATTAGAAAGACCACTAAATAGTGCATCTATATAAAAAAAAATATAAGTAGAATTTGCACCAAAACAATCATTCCCAAAACACAACATATTAGTGAAGAATTGGGCCTCATAAAATCTGTCTTCCCTATTCAATGGTTTGAAGCATTGTATTTGGGGTATAAGACAAATGTGAACACCCAATATCTTTCCTTCTATTAGGTGGGAGATCACTTTTGTAAGAGAATGGCTGCCTAATAATGTTTAGAGTAAGTGAACAATGAGACTTCAACTACATTATCTAGATATATATATATATATATATATATATATATATGTTATTTTTGTGTGATATTTTCTTATTTGTTTTATTGTTTAAAAGTAATCCTCACTAACAAATTAAATATAATATTTTTCTTAGCATACCTTTTTCAATATTTTATTAAGATCGTAGTTGAGGTCTTGAGGAACTATGCTGGTGAGACCCACTTAGGGTTGACCCTTCTTGCTCCCAATTAATCTTTCATAAAAAAAAAAAACTCCTACAATCTTTTCTACTTCATTTCTGATTAATTTATATTTGAAATTACTTAAAGATCCCAAAGAAAATGCTAAATAACCCATGAGCTCATCCCATTAGTTTGATTAGTCATTACTCAATAAAAATTCAACTAAGATCTTGAGTCGTTACTGTTAAATGACCTTTTAAAAAGAACAATCTAGATGTAGACAGACTGAGATTGTTACTAATTAGTAATTACACGGTTAAATTGGTGGATCGTTTAACAATCAACTCTCTTACTGAATTATCTTATGATACAAGAATTTCATCATCTATGTATTTTCCTAGGCAAATATATATATATCCATAAGTAAGTCGAGCTTTAAAAGTTTGTAAAACAAATATTAGAATTTATAAATGAGGAAAATAGGAAACAAAGATTTTTCATCATCTACATATTGTTTTATATTGCAAGAATGGATTACACACTTGTTAGGAGAATAAGTTACGGATTGCTCTATTTTTCAATACAATTTTGATTAGTCATTGCTCAATTTATATTTGTGAGGTCAATAATATTTTAGAGTACAATTTTTGAAAACATATAAAACTTAAGTTGGAGTACTTTGTAAAAAAAAAAATTTATATAAATTCAGAAATTTTCTCATTAAAAATTGAGAAAGTTGAATAGAATTCAGTGTTTTCACCACAAGAGTTCCCACCAGTGCCGGCCTTGGGACTTGGAAGAGTTCAGTTAGACTCTCTCTCTCTTTTGCTCCCTCCTTCCTTCCCTCTTGCTCACAGCCACCACCCCCACAGACCACTACCAAGACATCACCTCTCTTTTGGGTCTCCCTCCGTATACACTACTTATCATCCCACCCTTCTTTCAAGTGGGTCGTCTTCAGGTCCCACTACCAACTTGCCTCTCTCTCTCTAAAACTTTCTCTCTCTCTCGAAAACAGAAACGAAGCAACAACTGCATCCATCGATCGATTCCTCTTACTGAGTTATCTATGAATTCAATTTTGCATAAGGTAATGAAGAATAGGGATTGATCAGTTTTTCTTTTGTGGTTTATGTTCTGTTTCTCAACTTCTCTATGTGCTTAAAGAACACTTGAGGGTTGTTTTTTGAGTGAGTCTAAGAGGTTTTTTTATTCAATCTGGACTTCTGGGTATTGTTGATTTGACATAAACTTTGATGGGTATTGCTTCAAATGCTTACTTTTTGCATTTTAATTGATGGGTAATGTTTAAAATCTTCTTTACTGACTGAGATTTTGAAGATTTCATGTTTGGGTTGGTGAGGTTAATGGATAGGGATATGACCATGCTGTTACTGTTTATCCCTGTTCTTTAGCATCAAATTCAATACCCCACAGAACCAACATGAGAAACCTTCTAAAGAAGCTTCATATTATGCCTAGCCAATCAGAAGATGGTATTGGTTCCATGTCATCTAGGGGTAATAGGTCAAGTGATAGTTCAGCAAATTCAGTTTCCCCTTCTCAGACTTCTGAGCAAAAATCCTTTTCTGGTTTATCTGGATGGTTGAACTCTGTTACTAACAGACATAATATCAGTCCTTCATCTTCTTTGAATGTGGGTAGAGGAGAGAGAAAAGAAGTTCCTTCTGATTCTTTTGGTATAAGTGGTTTGGATGTTGTATTGGACTCGGTGGGGCGTGATTCGGAGTCAAGTAATTCGCGGGACCCTGAGGTAGAAGAGGAATATCAGATACAATTGGCATTAGAGTTGAGCGCGAGGGAGGATCCAGAGGCGGTTCAGATTGAGGCAGTTAAGCAAATTAGTTTGGGTTCTTGCCTTCCAGAGAACACTCCAGCCGAAGTTCTTGCATATAGATACTGGGTTAGCTTCTCACTCATCCCTTTTCCCTATCTTACTTCTTACTTTTAATTAAAGTAAATGAGTTAGACAAGGAGGCCAGACTTGCATAATGTGGATGGCCAACTACGAAAACACATAAGCACGAATTCAGGGTGTAAATCTGTTCTTTCACATTGGCATGTATGCTTATACTCTATATTAACAGCCTCTAATTCTAATATTTGAATCTGTTTGAGTGAGTTCTAGTTATACAATAAGCAAGGGATATATGTTTAACAGGGAATAAAGCGCCAAAAACAGCAAGTATGATGATGTTATAGTGATAGTGCGCATTTTTCGTACAATGAAACTTCTAAGTATATTGTAAAGCCAACGTATAGGGTAGTTCACTTCATCACATATTGGACATTATAGAAGTCGAGGAATTAAAGGACCGATACTATGAGAGAGTGACCAACAGTCGTCAGTTCGTATCTTCTCTGTGTCTTGGATGGCAATCCCTTCACTTGATACTCTGTCAGTTTAGCTTGGAACTAGAAGTTGTGACTGCTTACGTTTATGATTTATCCAAAAGTGGACAATGGAAAGTGCATAGGAAGACACAATTTAGAGGTTCTTATTAGGATTTCGCCCACCATAAGATGAGTTTTTTAGTACAGTAAATTTTAGAAGAAAATCAGGCAGTTGAGCACAATTATTCAGTATAGGCAGATCAAAAGAGTGAACAAGATTGCAAAAGCCTCTGTAACGAACCAGCTCCGACGATTGCCTTATAGGCCTTCTCTTGTCAAAAACTCATATCTTTGGCAATGGCAACAGATAGACGCAACTAGGTCCCATTCTTCGTAGTTGGGCCCCATAAATATTGGAACTGTAGTCCTTAAATTCTCCAAGTGGAGAAAACAACAGTTCCTTGATGGTCTAAGTTCCATGCCAAAAACATGCCTGGAGATTGATCACTTGTCTTGGCTTAACCAATTTGTTGACAATATTGAACTTGCGAAATTAGAACCTCCTTTTCTTTTTCTCCATTTCATCTATATATTTAAGACGTAGAACGACCTTTCTTAAGTTGTTTTTTCTTCCTCAGATTATAAGTTTACGAGTTATGACATTATAGTTCTTTTTATACTGGATAAATATGCATTGTATGCATAGTCTTAAATCTTCCAAAGTCTTAAGACCGTGTTTCAGCAAACTGTCGTTGCTCTCAGCTTCAAAGTCCAAAATTAATAGTTTGTATATTATAAGAATCTTGATTATATTACTATCTAGTATTTGGGAAAATCGTGTCACAATGTTCTCCTAAATGTATAATTTCTCCCACCCATTTTTGAGATATCATGTCAAGCTGTTCCAAAATAACAGCA
The DNA here is from genome assembly GCA_002897215.1 of Eschscholzia californica subsp. californica. Lineage (NCBI taxonomy): Eukaryota > Viridiplantae > Streptophyta > Magnoliopsida > Ranunculales > Papaveraceae > Eschscholzia > Eschscholzia californica. The sequence goes on along the minus strand of BEHA01000665.1, from coordinate 2,370,663 downwards.
AATTCAGCACCGCCTTGTGAGTTGGGGCCAATGAGGTGCAAAATATTGGATGATTGGTGATTTTGTGCACAATGTTATCCTTTATCCTTAAAGAAAGTGTACGAGAGCAAAATAAATCTGACAGACTATCAAAAAATATTTTTAAGTTTTGAATCTATCAGGTCCTCATTCCTTGGTTGGCAAGTTAATAATGTTTTATATGATTCATTATTTCCTAAAGTTTTCTTCCATTATATCTTTTTAGTTGGCTTAATATTGTAGATTTATATGTTTTTCCACAGAATTACAATGCTCTTGGTTATGATGACAAGATCTTAGATGGTTTCTATGATTTATATGGGATACTGGCTGAGTCCACATCTGAGAAGATGCCTTCACTTGTTGATCTGCAAGGAACACCAATATCAGATAATATCAGTTGGGAAGCAGTGCTGGTCAATAGAGCTGCTGATGCTAACCTCTTAAAACTTGAACAAAGGGCTCTGGTGATGGCTATGGAGTCAAGGTCGGACTCTTTAGGTTTTGTTGGCAGTGATTTGGTTCAAAAAACGGCTTCTTTGGTTGCTGACTTCATGGGTGGACCAGTAGGGGATCCAGATAGCATGTTGAAAGCATGGAGAGATCTTAGTAACCGACTAAAAGCAACTATAGGGAGCATGGTGCTGCCTCTTGGTTCTTTGACAACCGGTTTGGCTCGGCATCGTGCACTTCTCTTTAAGGTAGGTACTCCTCTTTTAAGCATCGGTTCTTAACCTACTTAATTTGTGATACCACAAAACTTTTGTTATTTTACTTGTAAAATTTCTTTGTTTAATATGGTTCCAAGATATTGGCATCGGTAAACAGATGAATCAAGTGGTACTGGTATATAGTATTTGTTTCTTCTTGGTTTATGTTTTGCTTCTTCTATTTGGATAATGCATTCTGCATGCATTAGTTTTTGACCTTACTATTACATTTTGAAAATTTACTTGTGCTCGCGAAGGCAAACCTTCGGAAGCCCCCAATACACCATCGCCCAGATTTCTGTCGCGATACCTCATATTCAACCCAAATTTTGTAGACGATTAAAAGTAAGTAGGGAACATATTTAAGAAGTGCAAAACCTTCCCAAAAGCATAGTTATAGCAAATCATAAACATAAGAAGACGTATAATGTGGAAAAGTGATTCTTGTTTCTAACATTTCATGAAATAACCCATGGAGGATGGAGGAGCAAACCAAGTTCTTTTAAGAAATTTTAGTCAATTGTTAGGCTGTGTTTGTGCTTGCTATGGATAAAAGTACATTTATTACTTTATTTACCGAACGGTAAAAATTAAGATTTTTAATATTATATGCAATTGATTTTCAAGCAAATTATGAGAAGCAGCTCAAGGGATTCTTCAGAAAGCTGTTTCCAAAACTTGATTGTTGGAAAACAAAGCTATAACTAGCAGCAGTTAAAAGCCAATGCTAGAACTTAGAACGTAGATGTACTACGAAAAAATTTCATCTAGACGAAGCATAAGTTGAACGTCACATACAGGGAATATTAGGAAGTCCATATACATGGTGGCTAATCTTCTTACATAAATGAATATTAATGGTTTTTATCGTCTCATCTTCGTGATTGTTAGCGTTTTACTGCTCAAGAGAAGGGCTTCCCTAGCTTTAATAAGAAAACTATAGAGCATCAGTTACATATCTAACCTGATATAGCTGCCTGCGGAGTTGTTTGATTTTGCAATTGAACTATATAGTCTTCTTACCTGACTTCTTTGTCAGCTTTATTGTAAAATTACATGAATTGTTTAATATTATTACCTGATTTTTTCACGACATTGACATTCTTTGGAACATGGCGCATCAGTTACATATCCTAACTTGACATTCTTCGGAGTTGTTTGATTTTGCAATTGAACTATAGAGCATCAGTTACATATCCTAACTTTCTAAGTGTTTGTTTTCTTTTCCTGTTTTAAGTTCTTCTTGATGTTGGCATAAATAGTCAATATACTGCTAACGCTAAAAGTGCAAAATTAACCTTTTGGTTTTAAATGGAGTTGTAGGTTTTGGCGGATAGTGTGGGCATCCCATGCTGGTTAGTTAAAGGACAGCAGTTAACTGGTTCTCATGATGCGGCGATGAATATCATACGGCTCGATGATGGAAGGTAATCCCTTTTCCCTCCTCACTTGGTTGGTTTTGTTATTTTAACTTCTCTTAGAATAAAATCATGCCTGCGGTCAGTTTTTTTTTAATGGGGGTGTGGTTTTTTTATTTGTGATGTATTATGGTTTGTGCATCAAATTGAAACGTCCTAAATTCTAAGAACCCATATTTTGTCCGCAGTAAACTTTTCCGATTCATGTATATATATATATATATATATATATATATATATATATATTTTATATTCAATTTTTGTATTCTAGTTATATCTTAGTTCCTATACCGTGAGATAATTGAACCCTTTTAAAGACAAATTCATCATAATATTTAACATGATATCTATATTTATTCATTTTAAGTTTAATTTATTTTATGTTTTCTGGACGAAAGTTTATAATCTTAAACGTGTGAGTTGAGGACAATAATGTGAATGATACCATGTTATTGAACAAATAACAGGAAGAAAGAGGCAGCAATCTGATAAATAAGCTGGTGAATCTTTATGTCAGGGAATACATTGTTGATCTAATGGCAGCGCCAGGAACGCTTATCCCGGCTGATGCAGCAGGACCCCAAATAGAATCTGAAGAACCTTACGTTCCTGTCTCTCCGTTTCTTAGAGATGTTGACTATTCTCATATACCCTCTTCCAGTGGCGAAGTTACAACTTCAATAGAGGGATTTTCGGAGATTGAAGATACAAATAAGATATCAAGGTCCACTAATCAAGGCTCTACTGGAAATCAGTTGGATAGCACAGATGGTTCAAGTGAGGTTAGAGGTCTCGAAAATTTAGAAGTTGGGTCTTCACAAGAATCTTTCAAATCCAACTTGGAAGTTAAGTTGTCTAATGATTTAGCAAATCAAAGAAAGCTTGAGAAGCCTATGGCTCGGGAGCTTTCAAACAGACACACTCATCCTTTCATGCACGCAAGATCTCCTTCCTGGACTGAAGGTTTGAGTTCTCCAGCAGCACGTAAAATGAAAGTGAAGGATGTTTCACAATACATGATTAATGCTGCAAAAGAGAACCCACAGTTAGCTCAAAAGCTTCATGATGTATTGCTTGAAAGTGGTGTCGTTGCACCTCCTGACTTGTTCACTGAAGTTTATAACGAACATGCAAATGCATTGGTGGTCGAAGAAAGGAACCAGAGAGAAAAAGATGAAGAGAGAAGACGAAGGGATGGTATTCGGCGTAAGGGCGAAAGAAATATTCCACCCCTTCCTCACCAAGGTGTGAGATCTAAAGCTGGTCCGCTCAAACCAGAATTGGATCATCTAAAGCCCGTGGAGGGGTTGGGCTTTAGCAGCTCATTAGACGTCTTGGAAGGAACTGGATTGCCTCGTTTATCAGATTCTGAAGTGTCCGTTGCTTTAGGGCAGGAAACTCCGCCGGTGAAGTTCGCAAAACAAGTGCCTGTTGCTGCCGCTGCTGCTGCAGCAACAGCAGCAGTCGTTGCATCTTCAATGGTTGTTGCTGCAGCTAAAACAAACATGGATTCAAGCCTTGAAGTTCCTGTAGCAGCTGCAGCAACTGCTACTGCTGCAGCATTTGTTGCAACAACTGCAGTTCGTAGACGATATGAGCAATTCGAAATTCCCGGTCAAGTGCCTACTAGTCCTTCGGGCTTTGATGATATGGAAAGTGTACGAGTTGATGAAACTGCAGATGGTGGAAAGATTGAGCCACGAGGAAGTGGGGAACAAGATCATGATGTGGTTCCTGAAGCTGATAGAGGCTCGGATAAATCAGCGGGAACTGAAAGCGCAAGATCTGATACAACACTTGATGATGTTGCAGAGTGGGAAATACCGTGGGAAGAGATCAGTTTGGGTGAACGTATTGGCCTTGGTATGGAACTATGCATTTCCTTATTTCAAATTTATGTTCGAAATGATGACATCAGGTTAACAAATAACAAGTTGTATTTGCTTTTATCCACAGGATCATATGGAGAAGTGTACCATGGGGATTGGCATGGAACAGTGAGTTCCTAAACGATGATTCTGATTTTTCTTTTCTTTTTAGTGGTATCTTCTGTTACTAAATAAGAATTAAAAATTTGTGCTCACTAGATAGAATTGTAATATCATCCTGAGAAGGATAAAGGAGCATGTCATGAAGTAGCTGTGTCATGGAATGTCTTAGCAAACAAGTCCCATTTCGGGACTTTGTATTTGAAATTGTTAAATAATGTACTCATCAGATCTGCCCTTCAAATACCTCATTCCTGAGCACTTATTTGGACCGCTTACAGTATAAAATAAACAAGGCTGAGCTTTCAATCTCCGCTGAGATAAAATTATTTATATCCTCATAACCTGTGGAGAAACACCTTGTTCCTTAATACTAAAAAGGGTAACTGAGTTTACAATGTATTTTTCTTTTTAGATATCTTATTGATCTTACACAACTATGGGTCTTCAATCTTATCAGGAAGTAGCTGTGAAGAAGTTTTTGGACCAAGGCATTTCTGGCGATGCACTTGAAGAATTCAGAAGTGAGGTACCTGTTTGTCTCTCCGTTTCTCTCTCTCTGCCTCTGTCTGGCTGTCTCTCTTTCTCTCACACACAAACGCGAACAAAAAAATGATGCGCGAATTATGTACTTGGTGCTTAGTAAAAGATTTAGAACATTCATACAATTTTGTGTTTCTCAAGGTCCGGATAATGAAAAGATTGCGACATCCAAATGTTGTGCTCTTCATGGGAGCTGTCACCCGCTCTCCAAATCTTTCAATTGTCACAGAATTTCTTCCCAGGTATGTTGGTTTATAAGTCATATATTTTGTACTGATTTCTGTATTCTCAATGAGTGTTTCCACACAATTCTTGGTTAATTCATGCACGGGATGTCGTTGAGACCTATACAAAAAGGACATAGGTACATGTATCCGTCCCTGATGCCGGTGCGATGTTGCAGATATGGGGACAAAAAGATCATTATGGGATATTGGTGTTCTTGTATTTTCTTGGTTTAGCATTTTCTACTTTAATACTTTTAGGTCAATCCTGTCGCTTGAAGAATACAAAAGATGCTAAGTTAGTCTGGTGTTTAATATTTGTACAATCTTAGCACCAATTTACACAAGTCACAGAAAATGCACATAAAATCTGAAATCGTACCGCCAATATTATTAAAATTTAAAAGTATTGGGCATGAGTATGCAAGTGGACCGAGTGTCAAATACGAGAATTCAATTTCCGACATGTCAATATCCGGAAGAGTAATCTTCCTGTTACACAGGTTGAAACTATAGGAATTTGAATGGTTTCCGATGTGTTTACTATGAGTCAACTGATAACTTTATGTTGTTGATTCGTAATCTAAGATTGGTTTCTTTATTGGCTTAAAATGCAAATATTGCTTTTCTTGATCATGCAAGAGTTCCGTTCTCCTCGTGCTTTTTTAAAGTATATTCTTGTGATAGGTTAATAATATTGTTCATACTTTGTGTGTGATTGCCTGGTCTAAATTGATAAAATGTTAAAGTTATGCTGCAAATATTCCATCTATTGTGTATAATGAAATTAACAAGTGAAGGTGCCTTATATCTGTTCATCCTTTTATATGAGTGACTAAAACGATATTTGATTTGAAGGAAGAGGAACTAGGTTATCATTTTTGTAGTTTAATTCGTTTTTACTTAGTTTTTTCCTTTGCATGGATGTACTTATGTATCAGTATCACTATTTATTTAGGGCATGGTTTTGTTAATATTTTAAAATCTGTTTTTGGAATTGAATTGTTAATATTTTTTCTCTTGCAGAGGTAGTTTGTACAGGTTAATTCACCGCCCGAGCACTCAATTGGATGAGAGGAGGCGTATGAGGATGGCTCTAGATGTTGTATGATCCATCATAATCACCTCTCTTCTCAAATACTTTTTAATAATAAACTCGATGAGTGGGTGGTTCCTGGTTATCTGAGTAACTTTTATCATTTATAACTGGATATTCAGGCCCGGGGTATGAACTATTTGCACACTTGCACACCAGTAATAGTTCATCGTGATTTGAAGTCGCCAAATTTACTTGTTGATAAAAATTGGGTTGTCAAGGTCTGTGATTTCGGATTATCAAGAATGAAGCATAGTACATTTCTATCTTCAAGGTCAACTGCTGGAACGGTAAGCCATATAGAATTCTCTTATGTCTGTTATTGTAGTAGTCATTGAGGCATACGAATGAGGCACTTCATTTTCATTGATGTTCGGGAAACTGCTAGAACAATATTCTGTTCCAGGTTGTTTCATTAATTATAGCGGTACTTGTTAAGTTGTTGGACATCCAACTCAGGACCAATTAGCGATGGCCAATGAGCGGAGAGGCCCTATATTATATTGTTGATCATGAGACTGTTCTTTATCCATGTGGGACTATTCACATGCCCCCTCACGTGTAGCTTTCTTCGAACCCCACATGTCTTTTTTGTTGGGTGACATGGAGCACATTGACGTGTAGGTGGGCCTATTATATGTAGGCCTAGATCTGACTCCATCTTAAATTTGTGGACATCCAGGTCAAAACAAATTGACAATGAGTGGGAGATCCTCGATAATATATCATGATTATGACAGTACCCTTTGTTGATGTGGGACTATTTCTAACTGACAATGGATATCCCCTTCTTATTAAATTAGGTTCTCGATAGCATGAATTTTTTTTTTCATTCTCTTCACAGGCTGAATGGATGGCTCCTGAAGTTTTACGCAATGAGCCTTCAGACGAAAAGTACGTCTGCTTCTTTTTGCTGTGAAAGTTTGAGCTTCAGTTGTAGTTTGAAATATTTTTTGTATTTCAACTCATTTAAAGAAACCGGTACGGAACTTTGCAGGTGTGATGTTTATAGCTTTGGAGTGATATTATGGGAGCTCACAACTATGCAACAACCATGGGGAGGGATGAACCCCATGCAAGTTGTTGGAGCTGTCGGATTTCAGCATCGTCGTCTTGATGTTCCAAATGACATGGATCCTGTTGTTGCAGACATTATAAGGAAATGCTGGCAAACGTAAGCATAATATCTCCAACTCTTTCAACCTTAATAAACTGATATCCACGTCTTCGTGAAATACCCAAAGATTGTTTTTTTTTTTTGAGAAATTGACTACGATCTACGTTAGTTGTTACGAGGCATTGATACATTATTAAGATCGAGGAATGAAACTTCGAAAAATTTCGGCCGACATGGCCGAAATTTTTCGGTTTTTCACCCTAACGAAGTAAAAATACACATACATGTTTTTCGTGTCAAATTTCGGTGGAAATCTGACCGAAATTTCGAAAATAGTGGAAATCTCAAAAACCCTAGTAGATCTGACTATTGGGGGAACAGCCAAGAGATAAGATTCGAAATTATTTTGTCTGGGTTGATGATTGAGTTCTATTTATAAAAACTAACAGATTAGAAGTTCTTTTAAATCAACCCATACCTTGTTTTTCCTTTTTCATCTTCTCTGGTTTTTATATGTTCTTGAGTTCTTCATTTATTTCTTCAACAAAATAGTCCATTTGAATGTTAGTTTGGAGGAAAATATAGAGAGAGAGAGAGAGAGGAAAGAGGTTTGGTTGAAGGAAAATCTAGAGAGAGAGGAAAGAGATTTGGTTGAAGAAAAGTCTAGAGAGAGAGAGAGAATTCGGTTTACACAGAAGAAATAGGGAAGAAGACGATAGAATATAGGATTTAAGGGGATCTGATTTTTTATTGTTGAACAGGTATATCAAAATTGATGTTTGATTTATTTTGACCCCCCTGATTTTATAGTTTGTTAGATTTTTAATCCCTGAAATAACTGACATTATTGCAGATTAGTCCTTAAATTAACAGTTTATTGTAGATTAACCCTATCATTGCAGATTAACCCTCTAACTAACTGACTATATTACAGATTAGCCCTCTAACTAACATAATCTATTGCCAATTAGCCCTATTATTGACATTTTTTGTTATTTCTTTTTGTAAAATTTCCACACAGCCCGAAACGTTTCCACGAAACGTTTCCACTTTTGGACCCACCGAAACTTCCACCGCAACCGAAGTTTCATTCCTTGATTAAGATGTGATGAGCACGATAACCGCCTAAGTTAAACCATTAATTGAAGAGGCCTAAAGCCCGACAACAAATAGCCAAAAGCCCGACAACAAAGAGCCAAAAGCCCGACAACATCTACTTTATTTAGTGCTTAAATTACATGGGATAAATCTTGGTGATAAACTGCTTCCACCGAGACTCGATCCCAAGACCTCATGGGCTTAAGAGGGATGTCCTACCACTACACCGAAGGGTGGTGGACCCCAAAGATTGTTAATCACTGCTTAGTTCTCATTTTGGTTTTCGAGACTATTCGTTCATGGGCTCTTCTTGATCCTAATTAATGAGAGTAATAAAAAAATATATAGAACTCGCCTCTCGGCAGACTTACCCAAGATTAATTGCCATAGCCTCGAGTGGGTATTCTCTGGTTAGGTTTCCACTCTCAATTATGAAATCCTGTTAAGTCGAAATAACTCTTTGTTTGAACTAAACACTTCGAAAAATTTATGATTTTATCTGATATCCATTGATCAAGGTTGGATTCAGATAATGTTAACATAAGTATTATTTTTATTAAGCTTTCCTGAATAGTACAGGAGTTATACATGTAATTAAACATATTTAACAGGTTTTAAAAAGTCGTTCTTGGTGGAAAATTGTAGAGATCCAAAATTACGACCATCATTCACGGAGATAATGGCAGCTTTGAAGCCTTTACAGAAGCCAATAACAAGCTCCCAAGTTCCTAGACCGAGAAACAGTGGGCAGGAGAAGGTGAGCTCATTGAAGGACACAGAAGGTTGATCGTGATGAAGGGTAACCATTGGGAAAAATTCCATCGTCCCGAGTACCAGACAGTTAACCTTGACAGAATCACAAGAAATGTGGGTCTGTCTTGAATCATTTGAGCTAAATGTAAGAACAAAAGAAAGAGATTGATCGAAGATCATGACCAACTTATTCTTCTGTTTGAAACGATACGATTCTATTCTTTGATTTTCTGTCTAGTATTTTTGGCTTGTTAATGAAAGGGCAATTGTGTATATTATTTGCTTGTAATGAATGATGTACATTTAAATTTGGCCATCTGAAAATTGGTTTGTCAGATCTTAATTGGTTCAGTTGATTTTGAAACCAGGAACTAGTTTTACATTTCCCTGTTCTATTCTGTTCGTCGTCAGCGAACCAGAACCACTGTTTGTTATTTGGTTCTGGTTCTCAGTTCATTTACACAAGAAATTCTTAGAGTTAGCTAAAAACCGATGGCGAAAGGATGAAGTTTGGTAAACCAGTTATGAACTGTAACGGGTTGGTTCCGGTTCTGTGAGATTAACCATGGATAACCCTAGATAGAAAGAGAGCAGGAAGACCACATGAGAAGGATAAGGTACTAAAGTAGTACTTGTTCTCTCTTTTATTCACATTAGCGAAATTTCATAGCTACCTGCAATAATGGCTACCTTCTTTGGTTCTCCACCTGCACTTTCTCAATCTGTCAACCGAATTCACCACCTCTCATCGTCTGCACAACCACCGCCACCACCACCAAATCCTGCAACACCGCAACCCCCACAACCACCACCATCACAACAACTTCAATCTCAAACTTCGTCACCCCTCAGTGTAACTTCGTCACCCCTCAGTGTAACTTCGTCGGACCAGCAACCTCCAACATCTATCAACTCACAAAAACAAAGAAAATCCAAAGTTGAGTCCACAGATTGGATAGCTTCTTCATTAACGAGACGGTTTGGACTTGGTGCCGGTCTTGCATGGGCTACTTTTCTCGCTTTTGGTGTAGTTTCTGAACAAATCAAAACTCGCCTCGAAGTCTCACAAGAGGAAGCAAACACTAGGCCAGTAGTAGCACTTACATATATATATATATATATATCATCTTTGTTACATTGTTATTCATATCTGTTAACTGTTTGATCTCTGTTTGCAGGGATGTAGAGAAAGAAGAAGAGGTCTTACTGCCTAATGGGATAAGGTAAAACTTGAAAACAAGCTATTTCTTCACTAGTTTACATATTAAACAGTCTAAATTAGCTTACTAATTTGTTCTTTTTTCTCATCTTTCGTAAAAATGAAATAGGTACTATGAAATTAGAGTAGGCGGTGGAGCTACGCCGAGGAAAGGAGACTTAGTAGTGATTGATCTTAAAGGAAAAATTGAAGGCAAAAATGAAGTATTCGTTGACACATTCGAAAAAGATGTGAAGCCATTAGCACTTGTAATGGGTTCAAGGCCTTATAGTAAAGGAATGTGTGAAGGAATAGAATATGTTTTGAAGTCAATGAAAAGTGGAGGTAAAAGGAGAGTTATAGTCCCTCCTAGTTTAGGATTTGGAGAGAATGGTGCAGAGTTGGGTTTAGGAATTCAAATACCTCCATCGGCAACACTCGAATATATCGTTGAAGTTGATAAAGTTTCAATTGCTCCCGCTTAATGTCCTAGTTTTGTAAGAGAGTCTAACGATGATGATCGGTGATACCAAGAAAAATAATGTAGCTTACTTGTTTTATATAATAAACTCTGGCTTTTTTTTTCCATTTAGAATTTCTTTATATTTATGATTGAGGGAATAAAAAAAAGATGAATGCAGCTTGTTCAATTGCTATATAATGTGTTAGAAGAAGTGGGGTTGAGGTGGGGGCATCTTCTAGTCCAAGAAAGACATAAAAAAGAAGTGGTTTTCAATGTTCCACGCAATCCAAGATTTTGGATAACTCTGCCTTTTCCTTTTTCTTTGGGCCAATGCAAAACCCTTTTGTTAGACTCATAGTGGAGTATATTTCTAAGTTTGACCAAATGTTAATAAGGGTAGTGAATGGGATATTTGGAGATTTTTAAAAGTCTACCCATTGTGAACATTGGATTGAGCATATAAATGTCTCTTACATTGAATTGACTCATCTTGAGAAACATTTGTCTTTAAAATGGATGCTTGTGTTCTTAGCCTATGTAACAAGAGGCTTAAGCTGTTTTCTTTTTTAAGTTGTAAATTTCCGTAATATTTTTTAACAAATCAAGTAACATTAATAATACCCTTAACAAAAAAAAAAGTAACATTAATAATAATAATAACAGTAAGTCTACTTATCTTCATAAGGACCGTAGATAAATATTCAATTGTTTTGAACTAAAATTCAATCTCGAAAGAAGCATTAACTGCAATGGACCTCTCTGTACCAATAAAACTAAATATTGTTTTGAGGGAAGATTAAGAAAGAAAGGAAGAAACAACCTTACGGAATAGACTATTCAAGAAAAATGCTTATGGTACGTGACTTTGAACAAGAATGGGGCTTTATATGGCGTATCGTGTTCAAATATTGTCCATTCAAAACCCACATGAAACCCCTCTCTAATCTCTCTCTCTCTCTCTATATATATAGATAGGGAGAGAGATGATACGTAACGTACTACCGGGGTAAAGTGAGAAGAATACGAAACGAACCACCAAGAAAATGGGAACCCCCGTTCTGGAGTCTCATTTCTTAGCTCTCACTGCTCTCATTACAGTAAATAACTATCACTTCTCTCTCTCTCTAATCTTTTGATTTACTATAAGTTCTCTAAATAATAATTAATACTCCATTTTATTTACTTACTAAATACAGGTTGGGTATCAGTTCTTGTTCTTTATAATCACAGCTCTTCTTAAGATCGATAAAGTCACTGATTTCGCTGGTAATTTCTTTCTTCATTTTGAACATCAGCAATTTGGGTTGACTTTTTCAGTTAATTTATTTTCCTCTCTGGGTTTAACTGTATTATTATTATAGGAATTGTTGTATATTTTATAGTATGATGATGATTTAGTATGAGTTTCTGTTTGGGTTTTCTTGTGATTCATGTCCATGAAACCCTAATTTCTTACTTATTATTCTAAGCAAGTCATTATTTTCTCTCTATCTTTACTTTTATAAGGATAAAGTGCACTAGAAATTGAGAGCATTTAGTGAGTCCACCTATGTATTTTGTTTAATTTGGAATATTTTGGGCACAATCACCATTTCATCAAGACTCTTCCTGCAGAAATTGCTCTTCTTAAATTCAAATTACGGAGATAATCTACCATTAGAGATCAATCCCACACTGTAATTCTAGTGTTATCCACAACAAATGACACATTATTCGACCAAACACGAGTTTGCGACTGTGATTTGCAACTTTAATTAAAACACATACGGGAATCTGAATTTTTTTTGCATTTGGTGTTCCAATTCTGATTCTTCTTATTGCTTTGTGAATTTGTTCTTAGAACTACAATGTCTCACTCGCCTCTTCTGTTCTGTACACCTTGTTCATTCTTTATCAACCTTCCTGCTCCCCTTGTTTACACTTATCACTTTCTGAATCACGAGTTTGCGACTGTGATGTTACAATTAAAGGATAGTTTCATGGTTCACTTGTCACTATTTCTGATTAAGTGGTTTGTTCCTGATAGACATCCTTTTAGAAGTTTCACCAATAAAATTGTTTTTCCACAAAAAAATTGGAGTCCACTAGACAACTTCTATCATTTGGTGACACAAGTACTGAATTCTGCAGAAACTTAATCTACACGTGCTGACATGCATGATCACAGCATGTTAGCTTCTAGTTGATACCATAACACGCAATTGGGTATTTAGCACACAAGCGAGCTTTATTTGATAGTCCCCTACGTACTGATTATATCATAATACAATTCTATGGATTTATGTTATGCAGGAAGCACAAACTTTGTGATAATTGCAGTATTAACCTTGGTCCTGAAAGGAGCATGGCATTTTAGACAGGTATATAAGTACATAATATTAAGTGAAGGCAGGTCTGGTATCAAAGATTATATGCAAGCCATGCGTTGAGGCAATATGAACAAAAATAACAAATTGGTTTTCCGGAAATGCTAGTTTTGTTTTATATACTTTAATGAATGATAGTTGAGTATATCATTATAGCGGATTTATGTAGTCCGATTCATGATTTATATGCCAAGTTCTTTTTTGGTCTTACATGTTATACAATAGAAATAGAAGGCACATGGTTAAATTATACAAGATAATAATATCGTTTCTCCCCAGCTCCCTAAATTTCTTTCCCCAGCTCCCTAAATTTCTTTCCCCAGCTCCCTAAATTTCTTTCCCCAGCTCCCTAAATTTCTTTCTGTGGTTAAATGATTGCTCTCTGTTTTCAGATTGTCTTGACTTTGTTCGTGGTAGTATGGGGTCTCCGACTCGCACTCTTTTTGTTGATGAGGTAAGATTGAAACTCATTCGAATATGAAAAGTAATATATATATATATATATATATTCACTTAAATGATACTCTTACATGGGCTGATAGGCGGTAAATAGAATTTCCACGAATGCGTAAAACTTGATAGCTGCCAACGTTAAACATATAGTTGGCAAATTCTCCAAGTTATTTATCTGACCAGTCATCTGAAGCTTAGGAAAGATAATATCTGTAATCCTTTAAGTTGGCTTGACTCTTGGTTTTTCTTGTTGCTACTAGGATACTACAGTGGGGGGAAGACCGCCGATTCGACGAAATGCGCTCTAATATTGGGAAATTGGCAGTTTTTTGGATATTTCAGGTTTTTCTAGTTCATATAATTAATTGGAGCCTTGAATGTCGGTCTACCTCATTATGAAGTCCTATGGAGTTTCTTAACAATGAATATTATTTCTGTTATAGTATAGTATTACATTTGTTGTTGTAATGTTGATCTCACTGGAAGTTTCGATGTTGGCAGGCTGTCTGGGTGTGGACTGTGAGTCTGCCTGTAACAATTGTAAATGCGAGTGATAGAAATCCATCTATTCGAGCAGCGGATGTGATTGGATGGATTATGTGGTTTGTGGGTCTTGCAGTTGAAGCCGCAGCGGATCAGCAAAAACTGAAATTCAAAAACTCTCCGGATAGCAGAGGAAGATGGTGCAATGTTGGGCTATGGAAAGTCACCCGTCATCCTAATTATTTTGGCGAGGTAAGGTCACTAATCGTTTCCTTTTCTTGGCACAAGATGTTGATCTCATTTTGTCTGATTATATATTCACGAGTAATGATTTACACAAGTTAGGTATCTTACTAAGCCCAGTATGATCAATAACATAAAATATTAGTAAATTAATTTGAAAGATTGAATACCAAAGTTAATTGTGTAAAAAAAGTCAGTAAATCAGAAAAGCAGGAGGCTAAAAATATAAATTAAGGCCTTTTAGAGCCGTGGCGGAGCATCAAAATTGCATTTGACACCATAGACCATGTTATATTTTTTAATTACATAATAGACTTTTATAGCTTCATATTTTTAATTTTTGACAAGGTATTGTGCGTTATTGAATGATTGAGCAGATTTTTCTTTGGTGGGGAGTCTTTATAGCTTCCACCCCCGTACTGAAGAAACTCGAGTATCTTGTAATCTTTGGACCGATCTTCCTAACCTTGTTGCTCCTTTTTGTTAGCGGCATCCCATTGCTTGAGGTTAGTTGCAAACCTCTTCTACTAAGTCATGAAATTCATTGCCAGTCGAAGATTTTGATAATATCGTTTGCCCAATTATCAGGAATCGGCAGACAAGAAGTACGGCAATGTGGCAGAATATAAACATTATAAGAGAACAACTAGGTTTAAATCATCTTTCATATCATCTTTTATATAAATTCCAATAATAAGATCAAGAAAGAACTGATCCATGTCTGCAATATTTTTACAGCCCTCTAATTCCATTGCCCACGATCGTCTATGGGAACCTACCATCATGGTTCAAGGCAGTATTCCTCTTTGAGCTTCCTTTGTACAACAAAAATCTTCCCCAAGGCGAAAGAGTAAGCTGGTAAGATTTGTTATCGCAAGCACTCCATATGTTAATAATGCAGAAACTCCAGCCGCTCCGTTCTTACATACAAATTTTCTTTTAACAAATTACAAGTCCCAAGTACTCCCATCAGAACTATAAGACTGTATGTAGGCTAACTTTAGAAGTTTCTCTTTTTAGTGATCAAAATAGGTTTAAATCATTTCGATGCTACTGTAATTAGACTTTGTCAATCCACCATCTAGATTAGCTTGTATAAACCAGCCACCATGTACGAAGTCCTGCTTTCGATGATTCTTTGTGAAAAGTAATCAACCATACTTTTGGAGTGCTCTAATTCTACTAAACTGGATTATCCTATCCTTCAGTGGACTGTTAACTAGTAAACTATTGTTTGCCCTACATTTGTATTTGCTCGAATCTCGATCTTACTTTGTTTCATGATATTTAAGTTGTGTGATGTTCCTTTCAAGGTATAGAGAAAGCTGGGCAGAAGGTGATAAAGGTTCAAAGACGAGTTGAATACCAGATGTTTAAATGTGATTACTTCTAATTTCCCATTTCATTGTTCATAGGACATAGAGTTGCCAAGAATCAACATTTGTTATAACTCAACTTTATATTGATAGTCCTGCCTTACATTTCAGTTCTCTTTGCGCTATCTTAATTACTCAACTCCCTCTTTTTCTACTCTCGGACCATTCAGACTGTTAGGTTTTTTTCTGAGAAGTTTGATGCCCCTCACCAGAATTTATTCCAAATTTGAAATTTGAATTAACTTGAGTCATATCTCAGAATGTTTGTTTTGTGATGTCTGACATGTTATAACAACTAATTTAGATTGTTTTCGTCAATTTGAGTCGGATAAGTCAGTTTCAGACAATGAAAAAAACTACCTTAGTAGCAATCTAATACGGGGAGTAATCGACATCCAAGTAAAAACCCCAACCATATAACATTCATGCCTTGAGAATAGCTTTGTATGTAAATTACAATGAAGATCATAATCAAATTACAATGATCATGAGTTATAGGCTTTGAAGGAATACTTCACAAGTAGCTATATAGCTAAAACCCCATTGTCTTCTTCATACATGGTTTGATATCTGAATCTTCATTTTCGAAGAAAGCGAAGAAATTGCTTCTCCCACAGTTAAATAGAGAGAATCGACTCCTAAGAAATTCTGCGCCTTATTTGCTTGTTGTAGTTTCTCCATTACTTCGCCAATCGGATTTACCAATACAAGCTATTTAAGAGAAACCAAAAAGGAAAAGTTATAGTACTTAGTGAGATTATAAACAAACCCGAAATCAAATTAAACAAGAAAAAATTATCTAATATTCCTTCACTAATTACCTCAATATCGCGCTTGTCCATTGTTTTCTTTAGATCCTTAATCATAGAAATACCACTTGTATCGATTGAACTCACACCTTAAATCGAAAAAAAAAGTTAACAATGGAGAGTGTGTAATTATGTAGTAATCAAGAAACTTTACTTAAGTTCATATTATGTTTTGTAATAGTTAAAATGAACTTAAACTAAGATATATCAGATTATTAATTACCTGAAAGATTTAAAACCAAAAATTGAGGATCTGAATGTTTTGGAAATTCCTCTTCTGTTTCATAATCTCTTATCCATCTTGAGATCCTGTAAGAGAAAAATGGAACTCAAAGAATAAGAGGATGTTTTTATCTGAATCGTCAAAACTTACACCAAACTTAACACGATTCATAATCAATTGGTCCGAATCTGAACCTTGACTCGAGTCAAATTTCAGAATGATTGTTTTTATATGACGCGTGATGTCAGCTAGTCTAGATGGAAAATTCGTGTTGAGCAAGACCCCTACTTAAAGGTAGCCCTTCTTAGTTTAGTATAGGGCCCCGCAACTCCTGAGCTTAGCCTTTGACTCTCAAAGGTGCTTGGATCCAAGGGGACAAACAATTCAGGGTCAAATGAGTCAGACGAGTTAGATTCAAACAAGCAGCACCACATGTACCGATGTACGTACAAAAATAACTAACCTTTCATTAATGTAGGATGAATTAGCAAAATTGATAGGAGCTTCAATGCTAAGAATAAGAAACCCTAAGACTGGTTTTGCTTCCTTGTAATGCTGAAGATTTCTGTATATATCAGTCCCAGGAATATTCCCTAACACCATTGTTTTTGGCCTTGTTATTTGCATCAAAATCTTAAATAAAGAAATCCCAACCTAAAAAACATACATTAGATTATCATCTTTAGATTTGCTAATTTATTTTACTTAAAAATACTAAAAATGATCGACATCGAAAAATATATAAAGAAAACTTACTGCGATAGCTAGGCCTTGTTGAACACCGATAAAAATGACACCCACGAATGCACATACACATACCACAAAATCAAACTTATCGATTTTCCAGATGAGATAAGCTGCCGGAATATCAATTAGACCGATAACTGCAGTAACTATGATTGCCCCTAGTACAACATTGGGTGTGTACCGGAATAACGGCATAAGAAAGAGTAGTGTCACCATAACGGTAGCAGACATGACTATATTTGACATAGCTGTCTTTGCTCCTGCATTGTGATTCACTGCAGATCTAGAGAATGCACCTATAAACATAACTTTTATAAGATAACGCGATAACTACAATACCAATATGCATATCGAAAAATAATGTGGTAGTACATATATTTTTCTTTAATATTGGAGTATGACTCATCTGTTTTCGACCTACTCGGGGACAAAATAATAATTTTAATCGAGTCTGAAATGTGACTTGAGTGAAAAAGCCAAAAGATTTCGGATCAAATTTTAGGTTTGAAATGGAGAAGAGATTAACCTATTGTGCATATGAAATTAGGGTATGAATGAGTGAAGTACCTGTGGTGACATAGCAGGAAGTGCAAGATCCAACAATGTTCATTAAACCAATTGCCATCATCTCCTTGTTCCCATCCACTTGGTAGTCTTTTAGTGCAGCAAATGTTCTTCCAACTGCTATTCCTTCCTGTTTTTAAGATAACATGAATACTTTGGTTACGTTGTCTAACAAAGCTGGAATAGCTCAGTTGGTTAGAGCGTGTGGCTGTTAACCACAAGGTCGGAGGTTCGACCCCTCCTTCTAGCGCTTTTTATTTTATTTTCTAGAAAAATGCTCCTCTGTCGCATATCCGTCCATAAAAACTAACAATTTTTTTTACTCTTGGGCCTCCCTCATTCTTAACACCGCCACGGATTGGAGTAGTCTGAGGGGACTCGAACTTAGCCTAATCCGTGTTGGTCTTCAACAACACGAACTCACGCAATCTGAGGCCCACAAAGAGTGCTAAGAGAGGGGTGGGCTGGAAGCAAAAGGACAAGACACTTTAAAGGCACCCAAGTCACATAAGTACATCTAATTCTAAAAAGATGGAAAAAGGTACTTACAGTGAGAGAAATGATGCCAGTGATGAGACCTGTCTTGAGAACAAGTCCTAAATGTCCACCATTAAAGTGTAACATATTCCATGAAGGTGGGTTTAACCCTTTTTCTAGGGTTCCAATCTGAACAATCAAAATAACAATATCAAATATGACCATATGTCATTTAAGTACCATATAAACTAGAGAGAAAGATAATAAAAATTGTTGATTTGTATGCTAACTCTGGTGATCTTACAATGCTAATTCCATGGTTTTGAGCTTTGAATACAAAGACGGCGAGAGTTGAAAGTATAACAGACAGTAGAGGAGCTCCGGCAGATACCCAGAAGAGCTTAGGGTTTCTCATACTCTGCAATGTATCATCATATACTTTAGGTATAAAATATTTAATTAGAAATAAACTTTTTTTAGCAGAAATTATACAATTAAAAGTTTTATAATTATGATATTTAATCATCATTTTGACTCAAATGCATATTAATCATGAAAAAGAAAAGATTATTGCTTGAGGATATCAATATTTAAGTTTTAAAGCTTGAAGAATTATAGAATTGTTCACTTTTCCTTTATGTTAATTCAATTACATTATTTTTTATTCTTATGGGAGACATCATAATTATGAAATTTCAAACACTTTTAGGAATCTTCATACAGATTCATTTTTGTCCTTATGTAATTGAACAAGTGGCAAAGTTTTATTGGTTTGACAAATGGTTGGATTCACTAATCTGATTTTCTTTTTCTTGTTTAATAGAGTAAGTATCTTCAATGGGAAGATTAGTATTTTCACACCTCAATCTCTTGACTCATAGTCTTCAAGTTGCTAATTGTCTATGTGGGTCTATCTTGAACATTAGATACAAATATACAACTTAGATGGTGCTTTACAGAATCTACTTTTAGGTAACAAAAAAAGAAATAAAAACAGAAAGTTATTCCTATAGATATTTTTCTCTTTTTTCGCCTATCGTTCTCGTATAATTTTTTAATACTAAAGAGTAATTTAACAACCAATTTTAATCAAAGTCATGGCTCCATATACTTTTAATTTGTAATTTTCTAAGGCAAATACTACTTGGAAAAACAAATTTGAAAGAATTTACCATTAAGAATTTGTTGTCGGTTATATATTCATTTTATTTTATTTTGTTTGTATGAAATAAATAAGCTGGTAACAATTTGTAACTGATACAATAAGTCTAACTTTGACTGAGTGATAATATGAAACGGACCATTAAATTTACAGATAAGAAAGTTTTGAATATTTGAACTAGTTGACATTTAATACGGCTGCCACGTGTGAAAATAGAGTACTATTTATTACAAGAGTTAAAAGGTAATTGATATAGCATTAATGAAGGTAACATATTTTTTCTTTTTTGTTGCAAAAATAAAGGTAATATTTAGTATTTTTGTTTATTATTTAAATAAGGTTAGGTACGTGATAAAATATATGGGTGCATGCGAAGACAAAGATGTGTGAGAGGGAATAACATACGACATGTCTTGCCAGAAGGAGAAATACAAGAAAGCAGACCCCCATGAGAATTGTTTGCCATGACCACTGCACCAATTCCAAAAAAAATAAAATAAAATTATTATGATATTTTTATATGAATAATAAATATTAAAAGAAATAAGATTTAATACAAAATGATATTTAGGGTAGAAGTACATCCAACCACGAGTTAAAAGCGTAACATATGTCCACAATAGTTACTAATTTCAGAAAGTATATCTAGCTCACTTGTCATAAAATACTTTTTATAACTAAAGTTGTACTAGTTGTATTTTAATTTTGGAGGATATTAAATCTTATAAATTTCTAATAGTATATTATCAATTGATTTGGGTTGATGAAGTTATTTTTTACTAGGAACAATGTTATTTCGCTCAAAAAGTGAGATTAACCAAAAGGCGATAATTGATGTGGCATCATTTTTTTCTCTACATGGTAAGCTCAATGAGTGTCTGCTACATCAGCCTCGGCCTATTATCGACCATATATTTCGGGTGAAGTAGCATTTCCTCTGTGATAGGGGAGTGATAAGAGTTATCTAAGAAAACCGCCACTCAATAATATAGGTAGAGGGTCTCTTCCTAACTTTGAGTGAAAAACAAATATAAAAGATTCTCTTATATAGTGGTTTCTTACCGTTCAACCCAAAAAATCAACGTGAGATCGTCCTATCCATATATTTTCAATAATAATTGTTTTTAGAGACAGTAATATTTGAAAACAAAAGTACAAATTATGTCATCAAATACGATAATAAGTGACGGTCTAAATATAAAAAATGATCGGGTACAAATGTCACTGGTCATGCAAAATTAGCTAGAGGGAGAGTTTTAAATTTTAAAAATTTGAAATATGAATGGATTACGATCATCACCTCATGGGTATTGTGAAAGACAGAACTCAAAACAGCAACAACACCCATTTGTTTGGTAAAATGTATAATCCCAAGAAGACTTTTTAATTGCTGTAAAGATACTATAATTGCAGCACCAGCCATGAATCCAATCAGTGTTGCTTTTGACAGAAAATCAATTATGAAACCAAGCCTGCACCAAAATCCTCATCCAAATCCATTACTTACAACAAACAAGTTGTATATGATAAGGAAAATGACACTATGTCCGGCACTGAGTCCCAGTCGAATCCTGGCGGACTGACTTATCGGATGGACCAGGATCTAGAGAGAGAACGTGTCGGACATAGTATCACGGCTGTTATGATAATTATTACCTAAATATTCCCAGAGAAGCTTGAAAGAGACCAGCAAAGAAAGTAGAAGTGAAAGCAAGTTGAAGAAACAAAAGAGGGTCTTTAGTTGGAGATACTTCTTGTCTAAGCATTGAACCCATTATCAATGAAGCTATTGATACTGGACCAACTGCTAAATCTCTTGAACTTCCCAATACAGCATATACTAAAGGAGGCACAAAACTTGAATCTACAAAAAAACAAAATCAAATCACATCATAAGGAAAAAAAAAACAACCCTATCATGAAATATTTGAAATCTGACTCGTCTGAATCAAATAGACCCAAAATCAACCCAAATCTAGGCAGATTTCATATCTGACTCCTTAAAAACAATATCATGAAATATTTGAAATCAAACTTACAGAGTCCAACAATTGGAGGCAAATTTGCAAGTTTAGCATAACTAATTCCCTTAAAAATCAGAAACAAGAAATGGGTATCAATTATTTCATCAAAAACAACAAAAAAGAGTTGAGATTTGATTGGAAAAGTAATGTGAAGAAGATCAATATATAGGATTATTGTGAATATATATACCTGTGGGATAGCTAAACTAGCAATAGTGAGACCTGAAATTAGATCAGATTTCAATGAGTTAAAACTATAAGTAGGACCCCATTGAAGTATGGGGAAGAAGAATTGAGCAGCAAGAATCCATTTTTTCTTAATAGATTGGCCTTTGAATTGATGAAGAGGGTCATCAGAGAAAAAAGTTTCTTTGACTCTGTTTTTGATTTTATGAAGTGTGGTTGTCTTTGGTGGTGGGACTACTTTGTGAACTTCCATGGATATTTGATGATTATTGTTTATCATGAAGAACAAGAACAAGAAGAACAAGAAGAAGATAAGTTTGGGTTAGTTTCTAGTAATGATCATGCACTGTGAGAATCAATATATATACATCCTAGCAATGCCATCAATCAATCAAGCTTCTTTTGGCTTAGGGACCCCTACCAAACAAAGCTCTGTACTATCACTGCTAACCCAACAAGGGAAGCAAGTTGAAGAAAAAGTTGGAGAGAGAGAGAGAGAGAGAGAGAGAGAGAAGAGTTTGGGTTTCTCTTTTGGAGTGAGCCCACTTCTCTCTGCTTTTTCTTTGGGGTAGAAAGGCAGATGAGTTTATCTAGAATAGTTCATGACCTCAGAAGTACATACATATATACCATCTAGCTAGAGCTTAGAGAGAGAAACCAAATCAGTAAAGGGTAGTAAGTATGTACAATCTAGAGAGAGAGGGTAGTAATCAGACTCATAAAAGAGCAGAGGAGGAAAGAGAGAAAGGGGTTTAGAGAGATGGGATATAATTAGAATATTCTGTTCTTTCTTCATTCATGGATAGTTTCACTTCCCTAAGCTGGTTATGAATTTTATGGAGATGGCTACTGAGAAGTGCTTAAATACTAAGGAATTGAAATGAGATAAGAGAGAGATTATTATATAAGTTAAGGCAGCTATAAATGTACACAAATGTCTGAAGTCTAGGTTATACATGCAACAACACGTGGTAAACTAATTGGAAATCTGCATACCAAATTATTTCTAACTTTGACAACACATTTTTTATTGGTCATGAAAACAATTTTTAACATTTTGGTTTTTCGCGTTTGATTGTGTCATAATTCTATAAATCAATTCGGATTAGATTTATCGTTGGATGAACTGCATTGCTGATATTGACCCCAACAAAAAACAGTAGGTACAGTTAGTCCGTGAAAAATCAACCATCGCGTTGTAAAAATTGGATAGGTTCGATCTATAGTCACTGGGACGTCGTGAAAGGATCTACTAAATTCATCGACTTGTGCCAAAGGATCGAAACGACCCGTTATTAATGGAATTTTTGTCAGCTCTCTGCAAAATACTTGTTTGACCGAGAGCTCCCAAATACATCGTAAGTTAAGCCCGTGCTTACGAGGCCGCATAATCAAAATTCTTACATACATAAAGGAGAAAAAACATTATGTTTCATGTTCTTGTTTTTTAAAAAAAAACAAACATAACATCTATTGATTGGAAAATTCCGTTACATGGATGTTATGAAGAGAAAGAGAGCAGTTAGGATTACATTTTATTGTACTAAGCCCATTTTTCCTAGTGCTAGTAGCGAGAGAGTTCGCCATGTTCTTGTTTAAATATAGAGTTATTTATGTTTTAGTTTCATAGTTTGTGACCAACTTATTTTTTGTAAATTCAGAATTGGTCTCTTTTTATTAACTCCGCCAGTTAACTTTAATGGCTGACTTTTTGTTGCCACAATTATCCTTTCTTATAAAAATGATTTTCCAAATTCAAAATTGATCTCCTTCCAGATATAAGTTAATTCCTAAATAAATCCAACTTTTTTAGAACTAACGCGGGAGCAAAATTGATTCATTTTTAAAAAAATTAAAAAAGTTAAAGACAATTCATCTTTTACTCTCTCACCTCCTTTCATCACCTTTCTCTTCCACTTCATCTCTCTCCTCACCTCATCATCTTCTCCGACAAAGGTCGTTGTCCGACCAAATTTTCCAACGACCTTCAAACTTAGTTATTTCTTATTTTATTTCTTCTTATTTCTCTCTTTTCTTCTTCTTTGCTCTCTCTAAAGCTCCGACGAAGAAGAGGAACCCCTCAGCCGGAGCTCTAGTTTCCAGACGAAATCAAGTCTGATACGATAATAGACTGCTAGACGAGACTAGATCTCTTCTGGTTTGCAACCAGATGAGTTTTGGTCCAGACGAGACCAGATCTGGTATGGTCTGGAAACCACACGAGATGTAGTTTGATTTTCAGAAGAAACCAGAGCTCTGACGAAGGGGTTCCTCTTTTTCGCTGAAGCTTTAGAG
>BEHA01000665.1:2296401-2338450 GCA_002897215.1 Eschscholzia californica subsp. californica | reverse complement strand
CATGTGCGACGTCACTATTGGTTAGGGGTTGTTTGTCATAATTATAGCTTATCTGCTACGAATTTTTGTTTATTTGCTGCGAATGTGAGCCGTAGCGAAAACCCTTCAATTTTGAGGCAACTACTACTACAAATTTTTGGGCGATCCAGGGTTGCAGCCGTACCCCCTTGGATCCGTCCCTGTATAGAATAAATATGCTCTGAAAACTGATATTTAAAGACAAATTACTCATCTCATATGTTTTGGGTCATATACTACATTTTCACCTAATGATATCTAATGACAATTTGTGAAAGACCAAAATAACGACACTGCTAAGTGAGTGAAAAGTGACAATGTCTATTTGATTAGTTTTCACTTGAATTGTTGTGAGTAATGAACAACAAAGAACTACTTTGGTCTTACCTTATTCTCTATTAAACTAGTCATTCTTCATTCTTGGATCTACTTCTGATTTAAACGGGGCAATAAGTTTCGCGGAATAATATAAAAAGGTGAAGGGAAGTTCTATACTTGCCCGACATAATTGTTGTTGTAAGCGCCCTTTTACACCCAAAGTAATGAAATATGAGAGAACTTTAATTGTAAATGGGGCGTCTGTAGAACCTCACATAGGTGTGGCCTATGGGGAAGTAACTAGAGATTCTGATTTCAACAGACAAAAAAAGAAGGAAAAACTAGAGATTCTGGTATATCTCTTTTCAAATTGGCCACACTTTTTGCAAATTGACCCTCAGACTCTTCTTTGCGCACAATAGCAAAGTTTTAGGATTTGAAGTTCCACATACAACTTTCAACAACAACAAAAAAAAAAAGTTCCACATACAAGTTATATCCACCATAATACCATATCCCTAATTCTTCATTTATCAACCCCTCCCTAATTGGGTATGTTTGGTAAGTAATTGTAAATGGTTGAACTTTTTTTCCTTTCATAATGACATAGTTTTCCCACCAATGTGCACTAGGGTTCTTAAAACATCACTCACCACCATAGTAACGCTATTAGCATTATCTGATATTGTCTGACCAGGGGCAGTCCGACCCCAAAGCAACTAAAACACTCGTTTTGGGTTGTCCGACGCAATCAAAAGTCTCATATTTCAAATTTTGTACGTCACGTTCGAAATAATACTAAACGTAATTTAAGTTGTAGTTTAGTGATTAAGAGAGTAGACATTGAGTAAGAAGTAATGAGTTTCAAACCCCCTTTTAAAGATAACTTAAATACATTTATCGGATAATTTAAGTTGTAGTTTCATCTCTGTTTGGGCCTCTTAAATAATTGGACCTGCCCTATGTGACTATTAGAAATTTTTTGGACACTTGTTTATGGAAACTGGTTTTCGCAAGTTAGGCCTTAGATATTTTCACATGGTATTAGAACGGGTACTTAGGCCCGAAATTAACCTATAAGCTCATTTTTATGATGAGTTAGGTCCAATCTGTGACGACTATATTTTATGATGGTTTATTTTAGTTACCCACGATTGATATTCAAGTAGGCGATTAAAGAGATAATACAAGATGGTGATCATAGTCTTGTTCTCATTATTATTCTCCACGAAGAAAACTTAGAGGGTGTTTGATTTTTGCACTTATTAAGTGATTTTCACTTATTAAGTGCGGGCAGGCAATTTTAGGTCGTTTGTTTTTTCACTTAATAAGTGAAAATCACTTGTAAGTGGTGCCAAAGTAAGTGCAAAAAAGTAAGCTCCAATTTGAAACTTATTTTTTTGCACTTACTTTGTAAATGAAAGTAAGTGATAAAAAAGACATAAAAACCCTATACAAAATTTAGAAATTACTAACTATTAACCAACTAATGGATAGAGATTTTTTGTCAGTCCAACCAACATCTGTTTCCCCCGACGAGTTTTTTTTCTAGTAAAGGTGACGAGATTGATAAGAAAAGGATTTGCTTACCACATGGAAGTGCACAATCAGTTTCGTGCATTCGATCATGGTTTGAAAGTGGGTTCAAGTTGAAGTATCGTTTGACTGTGAGAAGCTTATGAATTCTGTTGTTGTTTTTATGTATGTAATTTGTGTAAGTTAGAAGAAAGATGAGAAGAAGGGAGAGAGAGAGAGGTATTTTCTGATTACCTTCTTGTGTGGTTAGTATGGTGTTGTAATGTCAAAGTAGTGTAGTGAGAGAAAGTGGGGGTTTATGTATGGTGATGCATTAGTGGTGTGCATACAGGGAAGATTAGGAACAAGAAAACAAACTGACTAGCAAGATGATATTTAGGCTTAGATTAGATGAAGATAGGCCTATGATATCTATATTCGTCTAGGTGTATGTGATTTTTCTAAAAGTCGGTGATCCATTGGCTAGGGACTCCTTATTCAAAATAACTGTTACAAAGACCCATCAAGGCTACACGTAAGCGATTGTAACCCATCTACAAGTAGTACTATGCTGCGGACGGGTATAGAGTTGTCTCACTGATTGATGTTTCGTTTACAATATTCATACTAATAAAATTTATCCCAAATTTGTTTCTTCGTACACTTAAAATCAATTTCTCAATAAATATTATTGTATATGCTTTGTAACACAACAAAGAACTCCAAAAATAAATATCGTGTTGTTTAATGCATAATTTCTTAAATTACTCTATCTAACATAAAATTTATTTGCCTTATGAATCTATGATTTGAAGTTTGATTAAATATGATTGTTTTTTGAGTAAATGCGTATGGATAAAAGATACAAAATTAAGAGACTTTATCCAAGGATAATCTAGACAATTCACATTTTTTAGAACGCTTATAAGTGATGAAAAACAAATGACATAACACTTACAAGTGATAAAAAACAAACGGCGTTGCGCTTATTAAGTGATATCACTTAGTAAGTGATATTCACTTAGTAAGTGATATTCACTTACTAAGTGCTATCACTTATGAGTGCTAAAAAATCAAACACCCTCTTAGTCACTTACATCAACATGTGAAAATAAAAAGAAAGAAAAATAAAATGTGGCACAAGCTGGAAAACAATGAAATCCAAAACAGAGGTGAATATGGATCCAAACCTACCAAATTGCACCCAATGATCAATGCAGTGAGGGATGCATGTCAAAATCATATACTACAGTATTAAATTTTAAAAGTCAACGGGTGTAAAAAATAAATGGAAGTGTCAGGGAGTGGGGTGGAAACAGAACTGAATTTCTTCACATTTAATTTCTGTTTGGAAATGCAAGAAATGCTCAAGAGAATTCACATGGAAGATAAGAATGTTAATGGTGGTGGTGGCAGAGGGGAAACCAGTACTTCTTATCCCAAATTGAAGTGGGAAATGTGAAAAAACTTAACATCCTTCGAAAACGTGCTCCATACATTGTTTACTTTCTTATCAATCCCTTTTGTTGAAAACAATTGGTTTGCTTTATTTTCAATCCTCTTTGTTGAAAATAATCGGTTATCTAATTTGTTGGCGTTGTGGTTTTCAACGGAAAGGTTAAGTTTCTTTTTCTTTGTATGGGAAGGGTTGAGGCGAGAGATATTACAAGTCTTAACATTCACATTAAAAAGAAAATTGTCTAAAGAGAAAATGTTGTTGAGATGATATTTTGGTGAATAATGTCTCTCCAAGATGATAAAGTCAGCTAGATCGGGTTGAAGTAGCAACTTGATTATTTTGATATTTGCCGCCTTCATGCAGAAAAACAAAAAATTTAGTGGTGTCCAATGGATGACTCACTCGTTTAACTAGAATGATATCTTTATATTTCAACAAAAAAAAAAAAAAAAATGATATCTTTATTCCAATGTTCGTTCTTTTGATTACTTTCTTGCTTCCCCTAAAGTTGGGCTAGGGCTAGGAGTGAGTAAAGGAAAAGGTGCTAGAGTTTACATAGTCCATTAGTTGTGCTATTCTACCCACTTCAAACCATAATGACTAACTACCAAATTTTGGTACACTTTCCCATACTTCTCTTGTATTTTTCGAAAAATTTAGCTTTTACCCACTAAAAAGAAAGTAAAAGGAAGAAATCAACCGACATTTTGATCTTAATAGACATGATTGATACAATTTTCTTATACCTTTCTTCTTGGATAGATCTAAAGGTAGAAAGACATAGACTTGGGAATGGAATATGTGACAAGTGCATGATCCAAAATTATGAAAGAAAAGGTTATTCTCTTTATGAACTTCATATGAACCATACTTTATATGTATAGTTCCATATGCATCTCCTCTATGGTCTCTACTTTATGAGCCTGCCTGCCATTTTACATGTGTGATGGTCCTTATAACATCTCTCTTACGCCTTTTTTCTATCTACAAAAGCACCCAAGATGAAGCCATTGGAATATTGGCTAAGGATGCAAAAAAATAATAATTTGCGGTCCTAAACACTTCATCCATAGTGGTCTCTTCAACGAGAGCTCAAAACTACTTTTTTTTCTAACTTGATAAGGTGGTCCGTTACACCACAAGAAATTAACACTTTATTGATAGGATGTCTAGCTTTTTCTCACCCAATCACGCAACGCCACGGTCTTTTATCATAGTGTTTCTTCATTTACTTTCTGAAAAGTTATATATAATTAAAAAAAACATTTAAAGGAGAAGTTGTCTTTCACCCAAGAAATGTTAGAACAAAGGTTCATTGTGAAGTTATAGAACGGAAGACATAAAGATTGGATGAATTCCTTAGTTTAAGAGAAAAAAGAGATCACAAAAAGAATATTAAAGTCGAGTTAGAGGTTGACTAATAGATATTTTTTGGACGAATATTTCTATTTTTATTTAACAAGTTGGTAAAGAGGATTTCAATTATCGGTCTAGCAGATTCCTTCGCCTTTATTTGGTGTTGTAGGGACAAAAGTATGTCGATTCCAAAAAACTAGAGATTTTCTCACTTGAAAAATCAGAGTGAAAGCAATTCCATCCTAAGTTGGTTGGCTCAAAGCACCAATGAAGGGTGAAAAGTGTGAAAATAAGCAAGATAACACATTTCTTTATATAAAGGCAAGATTAATTATAAGCCCTTATTTGTTTCCTTAAAGTATATCAAATGTATTCCCAAAGTTACTAGTAGGATTCAAAGTAAAAAAAGAGTAGGCCCATTTTCTTTTACCGATAACTTTCTTTTCCACTCGACGCCCAACAATACTTAGAAAATAAAATTGCATCATAAGACACCCCTAACCATGGCCATTAAACTTTTAGCTTCGATCAATCTATGTACGTAACCTTTATATATGGATTGTTTGGGAAACCTTATAAGTTGTTGTATTAAGGCAATCTTTTAATTACTCGTTCTTGAAACATGTATAGATGGTGGTCATTGGACATTGGCCAAGTCGACCTCTCACTGTAAAACAATGAAGCTCTTTATTGCTATGGAACTAAATATATTTTTCTTTTTGCCATAATTAGTGATGCTTAAAAGGTCGGGTCGGCCCGACCCGGGCCTGTCCAGGTCGGGCCTAGCCAACCCGGGTTGAAGGTGTCCTGGGCCGGGCGCCCGGGCTTCAACCGAGTTGGCTATAAAAGGGTCCAGCCCGGGACTGGGTATAGACCCAGGCCTGGCCGGGTTGAATTCGGGTCGGGTCAGGCCAGCCCGGATTTTATATAATTTTTTTTTCTTTTTGTAAATTTGAAAAACCAAAATTTAAATTAAAAAAATATAAACCTATAGTTTATTTTGAATATAAAAAATTAAAACTTTAGAGACGATTTTCTATAATAATGACATGATTTAGAAATGACTTTTGGAAAGATTTTAGGAATAGTTATTAATTAATAGGATATAATTTTCATAAATAAGTGTAGAAAAGAATTTTAGAAAGAGTTTTTTGAATTGATTTTAGAAATTAGTTTGTGGAAATAATTAATAAAGGGTGTCTTACATAAATAAATTAATAAGTTTAGGAAAGATTCTATGAAAAGATTTTTGGGAAATGATTTTATAAATTATATTTTGAAACTAATTAGTAGAGGATGATTTATATAAATAGAAGATGATTTACATAAATAGGTTAACAAGTTTAAGAAAGATTTTTGAAAAGATTTCGTGGAAGTGATTTTCGAAATTACGTTTTAGGAATAATATAGAGGATGATTTAAACAGATTAACAAGTTAGGAAAGATTTTTCGAAAATATTTTATGGAAATGAATCTTTTAGGAACGATTTTGTTGGATAGATCTTTTCGAAAAGGAATGTTTTCAAATTCTCTATGAAATTTTTAAAAATAAGGCATGAAAAAAAAAGGTTTTGACGGGCCGGGCCCTAACCATAGGCCATCCAAAACCCGGATTGACCAGGCCCGTTTTTCGTACGGTCCAAGCGGGGACGGGCCCGTACGGAACGGCCGGTCACGGGCCCAACCCGGGCCGGCCTGGCCTTTATAACATCACTAGCCATAAGATATAGTTATGGTTTTTTATTAAAAAAAAGGGTGATTAAGAAATTACATATTACATCCACAATTTTTTGATGTCATGATACGACTCTAAAGGCCATATCAATAACAAATTTTGGAGAACATAAAATGTATATATATATTTTTTGAATTGTTCAGTTGTAACGCCCCAACCCTTAGCAGTTATCGATATTGTCCCCAATTTAACCACCTGACACGGGTACGGAGTTTTGTTCTTGGTGAAGGCACCACAAGCCCACCCAAAAGGCTTCGGTACTTACTAAGCTTGAGCGTACACCTATAACCCAGTCTCTGGACACTTTTGCGAGCAACGTGGGACTATTACAATCCCCCACCCTTAGTGAAGAGCCGTCTTCGTCTCTGATACCACTTTGTAACGATCCAAGCCTTAGCAATTATCGATATTGTCCTCACTTTAACCACCTCACACAGCTACGAGGTTTTCTTTTTGTCGAAGACACCACAAGCCCACCCAAAAGGCCTCGGTACTTACTAAGCTTGAGCGTGCACCTATAGCCAGTCTCTGGGCATTCTTGCGAGCAACGTGGGACTAGGATTTAATAGTCTCACATTGCTCACGAGAGTGTCCATAGACTGGGCTATAGGTGTACGCTGAAGCTTAGTTAGTACCGAGGCCTTTTGGGTGGGCTTGTGGTGCCTGCGCCAAAAATAAAACCCCATACCCGTGTCAGGTGGTTAAATTGGAGACAATATCGATAAATGCTAAGGGTTGGGGCGTTACAGAGAGAGAGTCACATGATGATGGTGGTGTAGGATGTAGTATACGAGTGAGAAAGATATGAAAAAAAAAACAAAGATTGCTGGCAGTGGCAGTTTACCGTGACTCTTATGGACATAGAAAAGTAATGGTCAACTAAAATTTGTTTCACTTTTTTTTTTTTTTTTGTTGAAGGAAAATTTGTTTCACTTAACAATTCCAAAATAAGTTTGTCAACTAAAATTTACCCATTTTTTTCATAGGCCTCCTATATACGGTGCCTGTAAAATCACACAAACCTAGCGAATGAAGAATCGAAAGAGGTTTGAGACGGCAGGAGGAGAAAGAAAGAGAGAGAGAGAAGAAGGCATGACGAAAGTTGCAAGCACATCTGAACACAATCCCACTAGTGACCAAATATAGGGCCGAATGTGAAGTGACCGAAACCGAATCGTGTGCAAGGCAATTGCATTCTCTCTCGAACCCTAGGGCCAGAAAAGAAGAGAAAGAGAAATCTCAGAATCATCTCTCGAACCCTAGGGGTGGGGGGATTCAGAAAAGAAAAAGTAAGAGAGAAAACATGGAGGATGATGATGGGTTGTTCAATCATCCCTCGGATCCTAAAAGACAAAAACTAGAAGAAAAAGAAACGCTGTCATCTCTTGATGATCTGAAGGCAATCAGGTATGGAGGATCTGTTTGGTTTTATCTTTTTATTTTTTCTTTGTTAGGATTTTATTTGATTTCTTTTTCTTTTTCTTCAGGAAAAAGATCCAAGAATATATCGAGTACTGGAAAAAATTTCCTTATGAAAAAAGATCGGTAGATCCTTGGAACTTCAATCATTCAAAAGATCTAGGCAAGATCATTGATGATTATATGACTAGTAATTCACTGGCAGCAAGTACAACCCAAGACATACTAGATGAAATAAAACTCTTTAAGGTAAAACCCCACTCTTGTATTTTCATCCCCCCATTACTGTATTAACATATACTTTGTTTTGTTTATATTTAGTCTGTGATTGATGACTTGGACAAAGAACGCTGGGTGTTCATCAAGTTTCTCCATGAAACATGTACGAACAGTTGGGCATAGACGAGGTGGTTGAGAAGATAGATGAGGATGTCTTGGCCGGTAAACCTGATAGAAATTACCTCCTTGATGTTATTACCGAACAAATAGAACCCGTGTGGCAGAACAAGGATTTGGAAGACACTACTGACGAGACTTATGAGGTAATTACATTGTTTCTAGCAATTTTCTTAATTTAATTTCCCGGGGTTTCCAAATTATACTAGTATATGGGTTGTTACAAAATACCAACATCAAATTGTTCCAGAATTTGATGATGGGGTGAAATGTTGATTGGGGTTTCCATTGGACCACACAAGCAGATTGTGACTTGTCGACCCGATGGGGCCATCAAGCTTTGTCTCCCCTAATATTTTGTTCACTGAAAAAAAAATTAACTGCCCGGGGAGGCCTTACATACGTCAAATGGTGTCACCATCCTTTGGACAATTTTTCACTGTGAAGTTCCTAGTTTCCAATAACTTGAACTCTTGACCCATGAATCTGATAGAAAAATAGTCAAGGAAATGTTCTACCAAACTCCAAAGTACAAGTATAGTAATACCATTCATCTACAAAATTAAATTATATGAATCGAATGTCTACATACAATCAGTCTGGACGGTGGCAATTTCGCGTCCTCATCAAGATGGCACCAATAGCCAGATTAGATGACACCTTGCGACTTACCCTAAGAGAAGTGTAACTAATCAAAAAAGTTGCCCGATATCTGTCATAAGCACTGTTTATATATAAATCATTGCCTTCATGCACATATCATTTATTGCCTTACAACAGGTTTATTATATCTATGTCTATCTTTGCTTGCTAAATCATGCACATATCATTTATTGTACAAACTGTGTTTAATGATTTGTAAGCAAATGCTTATTATTATGAGTTTGTAACTGTAGGATTTGGTTGAAGCCTTAGACAAGGTGGAAGCATGCATAGGTTGTTGTAGTAACTTTGTGGAGGGAGAATCTCAATTGGTAGCGATTGGGAGATCTTTAATATGGTGTGTGGGTTTTATTTTGAAACGAATGAGGGGAGTTGATGTATATAAAACATTGGGTTTTATTTCTCCAACTGATGCTGCTGCCAATATGCGTGTTTGATTGCCAGACTTAAAGAATGAACGAAGATACTTAATGAATGTTGAATGTCACGGCCTTGGTGTTTTATCTGTGACTGACTTTTTTTTTGTTGTTGAAGAATGTGTTGACAGACTTGGTGTGTTATGTGTTGACGAACTTTTTTTTTTGGCAGACTTGGTATTTTATGTGTTGACAGTTCGTTCATTAGAGTTGTGAATCACGAATTAACCTATTTTGTTTAGGCGATCTCTAATTGTATATGGTAAATCAACAAGATTGTGAGGGATTATCGAAATGCTTCAAAGGTAAAATTTGCAAATGCAACAATGTCATGACAACTTTTGGCTCCACGAGCAAGTTCTTTGCTGTGTTTCATTGTTTGTCCTAGCTTCCATATCGTAAGTAGCAACTTCCATACCTAGGGACAGACCTATTATGTCAAACACGATTCACATTGTAATACATGTCTAAGATGCTTAAAGACAGAAGAAAGCATGAAGCATAGCATCTGTATCACCTGAAAAGAAACACGTTAGAGTTCTTACTTGTATTAATGCTTACTATGGAAAGCATGAAGCATAGGTTACAGACAGCTGTTTCCAGGAAAAGTATCTCTTGTATAGGTCTATCGGTCTATGGCAAACTTTTCAATTGCTATAAGAGCATCAAATGATCAAGGGTCTGAGGTCTGAAGGAAACTATAACACGCTATCACTAAGTTAGCATTCTAGCCTTATGCAAATCAGTCCTACCTGGTCACTCAGCGGTTAGACTATCGCTTTCATACTGTGAGTCATTAGTATAAATCCAATAGTAGGTAAAACTGGCCGAAACCCCTGCTTTTGCCAGCATCACAACAAGCATTGACTGGCAGCAAGGAGTCCCGACCAAAGCATCTTCCACTTTTGGCCTTCTTCGACCATGAGACAAGGGACCCCCTCTTCTTCTCTTCATGTGTGTGGGCTGCCCCGTCCTGGATAGATGTACTGTTGGGTATGTGTACCTGTGTCCTGAATTTGTTATATATAACTTCTGGACCCTTGCACCTTGTTGTGTGTAGGACGGTTCACGGATGGTATCTCCCATTGGGCATTTGGGCCCTATTTGGATTTGCTACGTAAGAGGAGAAATGACATTATTCACGATGCCTAATAAGAGTGCGACAAAATAATCTGGAGGTGGGAATGTTATAGGGTTTGGTGAAACAATGTGTTGAGGCAGGGAATTACTCGAACAGTCCATGGGTATAAGGCCCAAAATAATGTTGAAAACGGTTTAAGGGACCAATCTTCCCAAAAAATAGGTTTTTAGTCCTTTTGCACTTTGGACCAAAAACCCTTTGCAAAAGGACTAAAAACCCTTAGTATATTAACAATATGTCGTCCCTGTCCCAAATTGAATTCCCGTGATTTTTTTAATGCGGGGTCAGAATAAATTTCAAACGACATTTTATACCGTGATTTTTGGTTTGAAAAAGGAAACGGAATCATCGATTTTCTCTCTCATCGAATTTGTTTTGGAAACGAAATCAATTTACGTGATTGGAGGGATTAAGTAGACAGATATTTTCAAATCAACTTTTTCTCTCTTTGCAGATTTGGAAACCAAATCAATTTTCTCTCTTTATACATTTAGAAACCAAATCAATTTTCTCTCTCTTACTATGTAATTTTTTTGGGTTATTTCCCAAAAGGCCCCCTACTTTGTGACCAGTTTCCTGCCCAGCCCCCTAGATTAGCAATAATTTCCGTATGACCCCCTTTTTCCGTTACTCTCTCTCCTCTATCTCATTTTCTCTCTCTGCCACATCATCTTAGCACGACACATCATCATCTTCTCCGGCAGGCGTCGCCGGCCGGTCAAATTTCCGGCCGGCGACCTTCAGTATTTTTTTTTTCTCTCTCTCTAAATTTTTTTTATTCTCTCTCTCTCTAAACTCCGGCGAAGGGAACCCTTCGCCGGAGTTTAGAGAGAAAGAGAGAGGAGAGAATAAAAAAAAAAAAATTTAGAGAGAGAGAGAAAAAGAAAACTGGAGGTCGCCGGTCAGAAATTTGGCCGGCCGACGACCCTGCCGGAGAAGATGATGATGTGGCGTGATAGGTGACTTGGCAGAGAGAGAAAATGAGATGGAGGAGAGAGAGAGTAACGGACAGTTAAAGATAACGGAAAAAGGGGGCCATACGAGAATTATTGCTAATCTAGGGGGCTGGGCAAGAAACTGGTCACAAAGTAGGGGGTCTTTTGGAAAATAACCCTTTTTTTTTGTTATTCAAATCAAGTTTCTCTCACTTCAATTTCATTTTGGAAATAGTATATTGTGTAGGATCAATTTAGTGTGATTTGGGGGTTAATATACAAAACGTATATATCATTTTCTCTCGCTTAACTTTCAAATTTGGAAAGAGTATAATTTTCTGGCAACGTTACAACAACATTTGTTTTTATTTTTTCTCATACATAAACACACATCGAATACAAGTTATGAAACAAGTTCGTAAATTATGTGTTATTTATAACGAGGAAACCATCATTTGTCATGTATACAACGTAATTTATCGAATTTATGTGTATCATGTTCAATAAATTACATATAATTTCTTTTAAATTAGATACATTATGTACAAAAAAATGTACAAAATCTTCTCTGGTTCAAAAATGGTGCCCATCCATGTACTCTCCAATCTCCATTTGCAGTCTTGAACATGACAAACAACTGTTACACGTTTTAAATCATTTTTGATGAATTTGAAATCATGCCTTGTGTTTATACTATATTATCGAAGAGCATATTGAAATACTTAGATTGGATGATTATGTAGGAAATTCCATAAGTAACAGCAAAACTAGAAAAAGAAAAACATATACATTTGTCAACAAAACATATAATTGACTAGAAACGACATGTATAATGGAGTAAATTATGCGTACTATTTGTTAAACTTCATAATGTGTTGGGAGACAAACATAACTTTAGTTTGAATCACAAGGTCATTGTTATGTGAAAAAAAATATGTATAATGTGCAATAAATTACATATAATTTTTAGAACATTACACAATGTTTACATTCTGTTACAGTATAATTGTAAGAAATCTTCGGTGGTTCAAATGTGTAAAGCGCAATAAAGTACATATAATTTTTTGCACAATACACATTGTTTACATTCTGTTACAGTAACATCGTACGGAATCTTATATGGTACAAATGTGTGATGTTTCAATGTTTCATTCTAAAATAAAAGTGTGATGTTCAATAAATGCACATACTTTCATGTAAATTACACATCGTTTACATTCTGTTACAAAAAAACGTACATAATCTTCTCTGGTGCAAGATTGTGATGTTCAATAAAGTACACATAATTTCGTATAAATTACACATCGTTTACATTCTGTTACAAAAAAACGTACGTAATCTTCTCTGGATAAAAAATGGTATCGTTACCAAATCTGATATCAAGACATGTTCTAAACATCAAGATTTGTAACCTAAATCTAATGAAAAATAAAGTAATACATGGATACAAATATAACCTAATCGAAGATAATGAATTAGTAAACAAAAATTTAACATTAACATCATAAATAAGTTATAAAGATCTTAGAGTGAGAAAATATGAATATTGATGAATATTTGAAAAGATGATACAAAGATAAAGTCGATTATAATGAAAATCATAACTATCTTTAAATATGATGATGAAAAAACATGAAACTTGTTACTTTAACCTCAGAAGCAACTGTTGGTCTTAACAATTATTCGAACCTGAATCTTTGATGATGGAAATCGAAATAAACGATGGAGTTTTCAGCTTGTCTAATGAAGATGAAGCAGATTTCGAGACTGAAAAATGGAGGTTGAATAGATTATTCGGTTTTAGAAAGTGAAAAGTAACAGGTTTCCGTTTTGGAGAAGAATGAAGATAATGGTTGCTTTTAATAGAATCGTGATTGGAGAGAGAAAATGGGAGATAAAAATGGCAACCAGATATTTGAGAATTTGATGAAGAAGGAGTGTTTGATTATATATAAGGTTAGTTTAGGTAATATGAAATTATAAGAATTCTAGGGATTTGTATTTTCTCTCTAGATGTATACAAATGAACTAGATACCAATTTAGATTAATATTTTGGTTTACAAACCCTTTTGAGGATTAGAAAGGACTAAATGTGATGGCGGCCATCCCACCAATTGGCCTCACGGCCAACCCAATAACAGATCCAACGGCCAAGATCCCATAATAGGATAAGTTCCAGTTTAGTATTTAGGGTTACCATATTTAGAGTCCTAGCAATCAAGGAAAGTATCCTTAGTAGTTATCTTCTTTATTTATTTGAATCTATCTAGGAAAGTCTAATCTCTATATAAGAGAAGTCAGGTATGTCTTGTTAAGTATTGAATTGAATCATCAAATACAAAATCTCCTTGATTGCATCTTCTTCTTTAATTATTTCAGTTGTTCTTCGTTTATTTATCGTTTAATCGTTATTTTATCCGCTTTATTTCATTAGTTTAGTTTATAACAATGGTGGATTCCATTACTTTTACGCTTCCGCAACAATCTACATCAAAATGTGTGTTTATGGTTCATTTTTTGGACGATAAACCCAAAAAATTGTTACTCGAAAAGGGATCTGGAGCAAATAATATATAGAGTCGGAGCAAAAAAAGCAAGTCAAACTCAAAGTGTAAACATAAAATACGAAATCATAATTACCTTGGACAGATAAAGTACATTTATGGTGTGTTTGGATGGCGGAATCATGAATCCGCGGATTCATGATTCCTTGGGATTCATGATTCCACGGATTCATGAATCCAAGTAATATCTTTTTGCTTGTTTGGCAACTAAAAATCCTATGATTTATTATTATTCGAGTATTTTCAAAACGTCTTTAGAAAAAATATGATTTTTGAAAAGAATAATGATTTTGAAAAAAAGTAATGATTTTGTAGAAGGAAAGAATTTTTTTGTTGATTTTAAGTTTGAAATTTAGGTTCATTAATCCAAAATCCTAGCAAATCCTAGGGGGTAGGGTGGGATTTTGATCCAATACAAATTTTGGAATTAGGAATCCTTGGAATTCAAGAGTCCTAGGATTCTTGGTAGCCAAACAGACCAAGGATTCATGATTCCTACCAAATTCCACTTTTGATAGGAATCCTATTTAGGAATCCTGCAACCAAACACACCATTAGTATTCGTACAATCAACTTGCTTGCAAGGTGACTATAGAAAATACGCAAGAATATCCATATGGGTTTACGAAAATTTTAATGCTTACCGAAAACTGACAGTGAAGTTGCTTGAAATCGAAAAGGAACTGATCATTTCGTGGAGGAAGCTCTAGGTTGAGAGATTTTGTCCTCTCCTGAGGTTTGTTCCTGGGTGAAAATGTAGTAGTTTGAACAAAACTAGGTTCCCACCGCGTCCTACGGACGCGGTAGATCCCTTTTGACTTCGCCGTCGTGTTAAGAATATTGTTGAATAGCCATTTTACATTTAGTGAAAAGATATCTGGCAAGAGTTCTATTTATATATTTTTCGAAGTAGTTACTTTGGGAAGTTTTTAATAAAAAAAACCGATCAAGAATGTGGAAGAGAGATTTTCTCCCCACAAATTTCTCATCCTCCCACGTTTTTCTACTCTTACTCTAACTAATTTTAGTTGATTTACATAGATACCCTTCTTTTTGTAGTCTATTTACATAAACAAAAATTATATCATCCGTCGAATGTGTTCCCAACCAAATCTCCAAAATAAAATGGACGGTTAGACTTATCCCCTGGATAACCGACTGACCTGTTTTAATATAATAGATAATCCACACATTCATCAATGCAATTAAATCAAGTCAAAGTTGATGAACTACTTTTAAAACTTATAAAGACATTCACCAACAGTCCCAAACAGATCATGATTTCAGATGCATACGCGAACGCCTTTAGGCGCCCCAGAGAAGAGTGAAGCGGCCCAAGTCGAATAGGTGGGTGTCCAAAGAAATTTTAAGTTTGTAGGCATTTAGCCCAACTCAACAGTCCGCCCTAATAGATTTTTCAAATCAGTTTCTCTCTCTAGTCTCTACTCTTGCCCTAAACGACTCATCCTCCATTTCTTCTCCGAAGTTTACTACCTTCATCTTCTCCAAAGTTGAAGGATTTTGTCTGTAGGTAACTCGATTTCATCCCTTTCATCTTCTCCTTCTTCTAGTTTCTATTTCTTCTTCATCTTCTGTACTGTTGTTACTGTTCTAATGTTCTTGACTGCACTTTGCAGCAACCTAGTAACTTGTTGTTACTGTTCTAATGTTCTTGGGGAGAATTACTGAAACCCCCCAGCTCTGGTATTTGGGGTTTTTCTCCCTTAGAGGTAATTTCGAGCTGAACCGAATAATCACTAGTGATTAGGTCAGATTGCTACCGTAGTGATTGCTACCTTAGTGATTATGAACCAAATAATCACTAAGTGATACTTTAGTGATTATGAAGTAGTTTGAACCGAGTAATGTGATACTTTAGTGATACTTTAGTGATTAGGAACATCATATTACTAACCGAGAGAAAGTAGTCTGAACCGAATAATGTGATACTTTAGGGATTATGAAGGGATGATTTCGGCCAACTTACTCAGGTCAGATTACTTAGGAACATCATATTGCTACCTTCATACTCATTGATCACCAAAACAACAAAATTTCCATAATTATTTGTTCCCGTCTTATGATTGATCATGGTATCTCTGTTTTGGTTGATAAATTACTAGATATTGTTAATGTTGTTGATGTTTTCATTTCATGTTGTTTGATATGTCATCCAATT
Organism: Eschscholzia californica subsp. californica; assembly: GCA_002897215.1. NCBI lineage: Eukaryota > Viridiplantae > Streptophyta > Magnoliopsida > Ranunculales > Papaveraceae > Eschscholzia > Eschscholzia californica. The sequence continues at coordinate 2,322,335 of BEHA01000665.1, read as the reverse complement.
TGCTATTTGTCTTTGTTTAGAACTACTAATGATTTATATAGCGGAAAATTTTTGTCAATTGGTAAATGTTAGATAAGTTATGAATCTTGGTAAATGTTTGTCAATTGGTAAATGTTTGATTTCTCGACTAATGGGTATGAGTTATGTACTGTCATAGTGTCATTCTTACTCTCTTATAAGTTATAAATCTTGAACTCAATTTTTTGTTCTTTTTCAGGTATGTCAGAAAATGTGCAGTTAGATATTGTAATTCCTGAAGAAGATGATGGATCGATACATGATGGAGAGCTTCATAGGATTACACGTAGGGGTAATTTACTCCAAAGATATCAAACCAAGAATACAACATTACTTCTAAAACAACCAATTATTGCCATAGAAGGTTTCGAGGACCACTTTCAAGTGTGAGATTACCGTGAATCCTTCCGCTACGTGATAAAAATGTTAATACCTCAAAGATATCTCTTAAAAGTTTTATGAGTAGTCTGCTCGGTCTCCGTTTTTGCCAATCGTCGTATAAAATCGATTTGTTATCATTTCTAAACTCTCCAAGAGTACATAGATAAGGTTCATAGACGATATGTGTAGAATTATATTTTTCGCTTCTGAAAATACCTTTACAGGCAAGAATACATGATGGAGAGCTTCATAGGATTACACGTAGGGGTAATTTACTCCAAAGATATCAAACCAAGAATACAACATTACTTCTAAAAAACCAATTATTGCCATAGAAGGTTTCGAGGACCACTTTCAAGACGAAGACGATGAGGGTCCATTTACGATAAACAGTGTTAATCACCCGAATATTCTTGCCTGTAAAGGTATTTCAGAAGCGAAAAATATGACTCTACACATATCGTCTATGAACCTTATCTATGTACTCTTGGAGAGTTTAGAAATGATAACAAATCGATTTTATACGACGATTGGCAAAAACGGAAACCGAGCAGACTACTCATAAAACTTTTAAGAGATATCTTTGAGGTATTAACATTTTTATCACGTAGCGGAAGGATTCACGGTAATCTCACACTTGATAACATAGTAATTGTAAAGTACGGAGAAGAAGAAGCGAAAACGGAGTTCTACATAGCTAAATTAAGAAATTTAGTGAAGTCCAAACAAACTACAGGTATAAAAAAAACTGTCGATGATATTATTACTTAAAAGTTTCCTATCATATTTAGTGAGGTATTCATTCTTATTATTATATTTTGTCGATGATATTTCTATCATATTACTTAAAAGTTTCCTATTTCTTTTAGATTTTTATCATGTAAAAAAACTGTTTGAAGATTTATTCAAAAGCGATAACAGTTGTGATGAGGCAACCCACTTGATACGTAATTTTGGGTAAGCATTTTATTCTTTGAGTGCTTTAAGTCATAAGTTAAGCAACAACTAATTCATCTACTTCTTTTTATGCTTTTCGTAGTGAGTATAATCTTGATTATAGGGGAGATCTCTGGTATGCTATTGGTTGGAACCCTGTCGAGGTTTTAAACCATCCCTTATTCTTCGACGAAAATAGGTGGATTGATTATCTGCGTAAATACATAGATGTTACCACTGCAACGAAGTTTATGGCTAAATATTCGGGCTTCACATAATTAAACGCATCCAAGGAATGGAATAAAACTTTTACCAAGCATGGCTACGATTTAGTATTTAAGATGAGTGAGGATTCTTGGACGGAGTATATTGAGCACCCTTTAACAAAGAAGTGGAAGGATGTAGCAAAACAAAAAAACGACACTTCGACTCTACAATACAATTATTGAAGTTCTACCGGAATTTGGTAATTCATAAATTCAAAACAATAAGTGATTATGAAGTAAAGGATGTCAAGAAGCTAAGATCCCTAAATATTGTGAGTTTGATGAAGCAATGTCACCCGTTCCTGATGGTGGAAATGTATAAGATCTATGAGAAGCTCCGGCGCAATATTTCGTTGGAAGACATGCCAGATATGCTATTCCTTGGGGAGTTTTACCCAAACCCTTTTTGCATCACACCAGCCGTAGAAAAGTGAGTTGTTTCTTATGAATTTTCAATAGTACTCCAAGTTTTCGTTATGCATTTATACTCTCTTATTTCATATCCAGCCTCTAGTCAATTGTAAAAATATGATTTCTATGTTCTGTTCCAATGTCAAAGTCCCGATGACTAAGTTGGTTTTATTAATAAAGAGGCAGCAATCTGGTAAATAAGCTTGTAAATCTTTATGTCAGGGACTATGTTGTTGATGGAACGGCAGCGTGAGGAATGCTTGCCCCAAACTGATGCAACATGACCACAAATGGGCACAGGATCGAGGCTCTACTGGAAATTAGCTAGATAGCACAGATGGACACAGGTTGAAATTTGGTATGTTTTTATTTTGTCCCTGCCTATGTAATTTGTCGAACTTGGTCTTTTTTTATTTTGTTGTGTTCGGTTGAATTTGGAATATTTTGGGCACAATCACCATTTCACCAAGACTCTTCCTGCAGAAATTTATGTTCTTAAATTCCAATTATGGGGATATCTTTGTTGCTTGTACGAATTTATCGATTAGAGATCAATCCTACACTTGTCACACTATAATTATAGTGTTATTCGCAACTAATGATACATCGTTAGACCAATCACAAGTTCACGACTGTGATTTTGAGGTTTAGTAATTTATAAAAACCACCCACTCACAATATACTAGGGAATCTGAATTTTCTGCATTTGGTGTTCCAATTTGGAATCTTCATATCGCTTTGTGACTTGGTTCACTATAACCACAATATCTAGCTCACATCTTCTGTTCTGTAGCTTGTTCCAGTTTAGATTTTCTTCTAACTTATTAACTGCATCTACAAGCTTGGCATTAACTCCTTTTGTGGCTTTCTTTGCATCAATCAAAGCACTAATTCCACTCTTCAACCGTGCAATTTCTTCTGCAATCTCTTCTTTCTCATGGTGTTCCAAAGCATACCTATAACAAGCTTCTGCATAAAACTGGGCTGCTTTTAGCTGCACATGATATATCCAGGTCCGGTCGAACTGCTGGTTGAGAGGAGCAACACTCAAGGCCGTAGAAGCCTCCTCGTACCAACCTGTACTCAACCTCAGTGTAAGAAAAGGCCTGTTAGATACAAATTAAAGACAGATTGCAACTCTAGCAATCAATACCTAAGTTCAGTCTAGAAGTACTGAATTTCATAACAAAGAGGAAATAAAACTTGGGTTAGCATTTTGAACTCCCGAAACATGTTAAGTTTGTGGACACCCAACTCAAAAACAATTGGCAATGAGTAGAGAGGACCTAGATATTACATTCTTGATGTAGTTTCTATTATCGTGTACCTATTGGCGCTTGTAGTAGCCACCATCACCGCCACCTTGATGAGGAGGATACGGGCCAGGAATACTATATGGTGGTGGTGATGTGATCCAGATTGTTGTCCATGTGGGATTGTTGTAGTACGGGCCCGTCCATCCGGGATAAGCGTGCTGGCCATACTCGGCTTGTGTTTGTTGAGCTTGTTGAGGTGGATTCGGGCCACTAGTAGCGGGTAAATGGTAAGGAGGTGGTTGTTGCTAAGGAGTTGTATATGGGGGAGGAGGGTGAGAATATCCAGGCGCTGCTGTGTGCTCCATGGTTTGATGATAGTAAGGCACTTGGGGGCCGCCATGTGGAATCTGAGAACCGGGAAGCATACTTCTTGGCGTCTCACTGTGGTTGACTCCTAACTGAAGAGTAACTGTCGTTTTTATTATCTTGGAAGCTGAGACCTGAAATTTGTCTCTGAACATCTTCCATCATTTCTTTGCATTGGATGTTTCTTGTCATGACAAAATCACTACATTGTTGTTTAATGTTCGATATTGCATCCTGTTCAAGAAACCAAAAAAGGCGTTCAAAATTCCTTCTGAGATAATCTAAACCCGTCCTAATATAGAGTTCAGTACTTTGATTCGTGCAATTATTGCGGGCACAGTTTCAGACTTCAGTCTCAAACTCCCAATGCAAATCATCCCACGTTGAGACCTTTTTGTGTCAAGTTCTCAACATCTGATAAAATCAGAGGTATTGATGGCAATAGAGGCATGTTCTTATGAATATTTTAGGGATGTTCATACGCGAAGGTATTGAAAATGACAACAGACTCAACTCATAAGTAGCAATAGTAAATTGGGTACGAACCTTTGTAATCGTCGAGACTAAATACAGCAGCAAATTCATCATTTTGAGCCTGTAGGAAAAAAAGATCATGTCAGCAACAGAGTTGTACAGAGAACTTCACAAGCAAATCATGCTGTTTTATAACACCAATTCGTGGTCAATAAAAGAAACGCTCAAGCTGTAAGAGACATTTCTCGCTTAAAGAAGAACGTAAAGTTACTAGCGAGTTAGCAAGTAGTGAAAATGAAGATGTATAAGGAAAACCATTACCTGAATCTTTATTAATAATTGTTCTTGTGCCTCAATATTTTGAGCAATATTCTCATTATCATATTTTGCTATTTCCTTCCTGAAAAGATCGTAATATGACCCGGTGGATGTCATCAACTTGGGTAGTATATCATCCTAAAACCAAGCACAAGTAAAACAAAGATGCAAGTAATAATCAGTAAACACTTCAATAAGATGTTTGCATGTTTTGTGAAAAATTTTGCTCTAGAAGCAAAAACGAAAACAAAATTTCAAAGTTGTAAGCACACCTTCCTTTTCATATCTATGAGCATGTCTTCTAAACCAGCACACCAAGATTCTCCACGTAAGTTTCAAAATTTTTTACATTCAAGCAGCAAATATAGGAGTGCAAAAGCTACATCTTCTTCCCGATATCGTACAATTCTCATGAAAATGGATATTTCACAACAAATGAGTCATGGAGAGGATTAAATCCTATGCTCGAAAAGAAGATAAAGCGGCAATGGCAAGCGATAGGTAAAACCATTTTCCGAAAAGAACACACAAACTCTTCATTGCACTCATAGCCATAACATCCCGGCGGTAGTTTTTTCGGTTAGTGGATACTCTTCTAACCATTTCCAAGATTTCGCCACTTTCTGTCTCTTCTCATAAATTCAACCAAGAAGTTCAATTCCTCATAACCAATATCTATAGACCTTGGATAAAGAAATGTGAACTAATCCTAAAACAACTATCTAAGTACCGGATAATTGATACCGACAAAGAAGACAATGTACATTGTTACCCAAGAGTTCTATTAGGTCTAACTCATCACAAAGAATTTGGAATAGATCCATTAAAACCACCTAAAGGTTACTCAATGATTGATTTTAGAAAGTTCTTAAGAACTTCATTTTCATTAGAGAAATCTATGCCTCTATGGCTATAAAGCGGACTCGAAAGTTTGTGAATGAAGGTGAGATAGTTAAAATGGCTGAAAGTTTGGGATGTGAAGTAGTGGTTGAGGAGCCCGGCACGACGAAAGCTTACCCTAAATCTGTGGAAATAGTGAATTCATGTGATGTTATGGTGGGAGTTCATGGAGCTGGTTTAACTAATCTTGTCTATCTACCTACTAATGCAGTATTAATTCAGATAATTCCCTTTGGACCAGGAATGGATTGGCTTGCTAATTACTTTAGTGAGCTAGGGAAAGAGTTAAAGTTGAAATATTTAGGGCATAAAATAAGATTAGAAGAGAGTTCTTTAATAGAACAATATTCAGAATCCTCTCTCAGTTAGTAAACAAGGGTGGGAGTTATTTAAAAGTGTTTACTTAAATAAACAAGATGTAAAACTAGATTTTGTTAGATTTAGCCATTTAGGGCTACTTTGGTTAAAGCACTTAAGCTTCTCCATTAAGAATTAAAATACATGAGCATATAATGAAATTGGATGTTTAATTCGAACCTTATTCTATTTGTATATACTCTTTTGTTTTATTAGGTTTTTTACTAACTAAAGTAATTGCATCCTTTGTCTAACTGACAGCAGCAGTTGGTTCAACAATGGAATTGGATCCTTTGGTTTTATACGTATAGCTAGATACGAATTAATAACGGATACACTTAGAAGGTGAACTATATGTCCTGGTATTTGTACTTCAAACTCTCTCTTTAATTCTTTAAGAAGAAACCTAATGTTGGTATAGAACATTATGCATGTGCTATTCCGATTATTAAATAATAGGCAAAGTTCACTCTAATAAAACACGAACATCTCTTATCAAAAACAATATGGTAACCATTGTTGTTTAGTTCTCCGGACTGTTAGTTGTGGAGTTTCATGTGTAATGGGATAACCTTTAGTAGTAATAGGAGGGCCTTTAGATACTCCCATGGTTACAATAGGTGAAGCTATTCCATATTACTACTTACTTTACAGGGAGCCCAATTTATAATGAGCAAACGATATTGGACACATCCATTCCTTAGACCTTAGAACCTTAAGTGTTGTTTTTTTTAGCTATTACAGTTGCAATGATGCTACTTCGCCCGGCAAAAAGTGGTCTGAACGCACGAAAAAGATAAATTTTTGTACATGTTTATTGTTGGGGTAATTGGGGCTACTATTTGTTCAACTTGGTTAGGTGGTCTAGTAATTTCAAAAATTTGAAATACTAGTGTTTTTTTTTTATGAAATAGAAATACTAGTGTTTGAAAGGCCATGGTTGTAATAGAAATGACATAATGTTTTGGGTCGATTAGGTAATTACAAGTTTTTTTTTGATGAAATATAGGTAATTACAAGTTAGTCTGTCTTTTCTTGACATTATTGTAAAATTAAATATATTTTCTTAGATCACCCTTATAACTGTAATGAGCAATCTTTCTCACATTAATTTTATTGCCAAAGACCAAAGTGATGTTTTCTAATAAGATAATTAGAAGAAAATATTAACATTTGTTGAACCTCCAAGTTCTACTCTCATGTGTAATTTAATTCTTTTCTTTCTTTTTGTCGACCTCATCTCAACAATTTCCGCATTACCTTCTTCCACATTAGAATTCTCTGGAGTAGGTCACCGGCCGACGACTTTTTCTGACGACCTTTAATTTTTTTATTTTTCATCTTCTTCCCCAACCTCCTTTCTCTCTCTTCCTTTCATCTCTCTTCTCTTCCATCTCCTTCATCTCTCTCTCACTCTCTCCTCTTCTCTCTCTCTCTCTCTCTCTCTCTCTCTCTCTCTCTCTCTCTCTCTCTCTCTCTCTCTCCTCTTTCTTTTGAGTTCTGACTAAGGGGTTTCCTTCGCCGGAAATTCGTTTGGATCTGGGGTTTGAAAACTTCAGATCGAATGGTCTCTTATACTGGGATCTCCCAGGCAAAGAGGAACCTTCTTCGTCTGGGATTTCCAGCCGAATAAAACCTTCTTCGTCTAGATATCCCAGTCGAAGAGGGGTCTGGATCTGGGATTTTCCAAACCCCAGATGTAGATGAGTTTCCGGCGAAAGAAACCCCTTCCAGAACTCAAAAGAAAGAGGGACGGGAGGGAGAGAGAGATGAAGGAGATGGAAGGAAGAGAGAGAGAAGAAAATAGAGAGAGAATAAGATAGAGAGAAAGGAGGTTGGGGAAGAAGATGAAAAAAAAAAATTAAAGGTCGCCGAAAAAAGTCGTCGGTCGATGACTTTCTCCAACGATATTTAGCGAATTCTGATGTGGAAGAAGGTGATGTGGAAATTGTTGAGGTGAGGTGGATAAAGAGAAAAAAAAGTTAAATTACATAATTGTAGGGGTAGAATTGAGAAGTTTAGAAAACGTTTAGGGGCCAAAAAGGAAGTTGGGAGCCAAATCGAGCATCCAGACACTTATGGGGGCCAAAACGGTGAGTTGGTTACAAATTGGGAGTCAAAACGGAATTAATCCTTTTCTTTTACCGACACATTTTTCTAAAGAAAAACCTTTGTAATGTCCAATTTTCTATTATATCAATTCAAAATCACACCAATGTTTACTTCTGTTTTTTTTTTTTCCTGAGGTCACAAATATTTACTTAAACTTATACTGGGATATCTCTGTTAAGAATTCGGGACGAATGAAAGGGTTATTTCGGTTATTTCTTTCTAATGCTTAAATTTAACAGCACTCCTGTTTGCAGTGGTTTGATGTTTGCTCGATAGGAAACCACTCAATTATATCATATATTATTATAGGAAAGGACGCCGCTTAATGTTTCACTTTCAGTTATCTTGCAGCGTGCCGTTAGGATCTTAAAATTAGTATTAGAAATGGATTTATGTTATTATACTCTTTATAAAATATTGTAGAGGATTATGTCTGATAAACAACTTTCCTTGATCAATTCACGACATAAATTAAGTAAGTTTGATATAAATTCTCAAACTATGTTAGATTTATAGTTATGTTGCATTTAATTAAGTTCAATCTAAAAACAAAACACTTTCATGAAATTTATAGACATTTTCTTTACAAAAAAATAATAATAATTGGAAACTAGTCTCATATCTATTTTGTGGTTTTAATGCTGTAATTAGTGGTTTTAAGGCTATAAGGGTGTCCATTTTTTTTCTGCCTTTACTATGGAAAAGGAAGGAAGGCATCATTTCACATGGTTTTTATCTAACTTATCATATCATGAAAAGTGGCCTTTACTACCTTTTGATAAACTAATGGTTCTAATCACCACTCTCTTTAATCCAAAACCAAATTATTTGTCCACAGTCTATACAGCTCAAGTCTCGACCATCCATTTGCTCACCGACCCATTTTCATTAGTCAACATGCATGCATATTCATACAAAGAATCTTAGACTAATTTTATCCAATGGCTAAGAACACTATATAAGATTTTAGAAACCCCTTCGACCATCTTAAGAGCTATGACTCTTTTTAGATAATTTTGATCTTTTAACCACTCATTTGATGCTTAAGACTTTTCTAACCCAATTGAATGTTTAAGCCTAAATTGTCTGTATTCAAGGGATATGTGTAAGATTGTTCTACTATATCAGTTGGAGTTTAATAAATTCGACACCCTCTGTGGTTGATGAGGATCACCAAGTTTGTACTAACTCTCTATGAATTCACTAAAATATAAAGCACAATATTTACTTTTGTTTTTTTTCATATAAAATTGCTAGAATAGATTATATAGATGACCCACAATGAGACATGCAATGTTGTCTCAATGTGGTCAAATCTAAAAAGTGGATATGATATTAGATGGTTGCACCTTTTATCTCTAACATATGGGACCCCCATCTCATGTACATCAAATTAGGCCATTAAGGGTGTTAGAACCTAATTATGGTTTTAATTAGATGTCACTAAATATTATTAATGTTGGATTGTCAGTAGGAGCATTGTCAAAACAGTTGGGTTCATGTTTCCAAATTTAGGGATATCAATGCCAAAGAATCTAATTTTGATTGATTCAATCATTTCTAAGCATTCTGTATGAAATTATTGCGTTTTAATTTGATATAACACTAAAAATAGTGTTCGAGTAAAAGTAAAGCGGAAAGATCAATTACACATTGTTCAGAGTGGTTATAAATTTTGGAAGGTCGTTGTTTTGACAAAATAATTTTTTTTTAGTTAGGGTGTAATTTTCTACCACCACTTGTTTTCATCATGCTGCAAAGGTAGTAGGTCGGTTACCCTTAAAATAAATTTCACATTTTTGTCTTCTTTCTCTCTCACAACCACCGATCCTTAATCTTTCAAACCTGGTCGCGTTTTGGTTTGGAGAGAGAGAGAGAGAGAGAGGAAGAAAAAAAGAAGATCAGATTTTTTCTAAATAGTACTGTAAAAATGGCAATCTTTCCAATGATCTTTGGCATTGTAAAGAGAATATGTAGTGGTGCAGCTCAACGAAAAACAAATTTTCCATCCAATGTTTTGACCTTCCAATTTCCTTTTTTTGTTTTCCTAAATTATCAACCCATTTCAGAAAGAAAAATTTGGTCAAAACACTTTAGAATTTTATTTTTGTTTGATATTAGTAATCTAATAACTCTCTTCTGACTAAACTTTACTTACTAGTTCAATAAATGATTTTTCACCTTAGAGTCTAGACAACAACAAGATGGGGAAAACTAGGTACAATGTAGTTATTCATGTTTAAATGCGTAGTAGTTTAGACATTTTAAATTAATTTAAGGGATATGGTCGGTAAAACCGACAAAAACACCGAATCTATCGGCTCAACGGTCATGGTCAACAGGAAAGAAACGTTACATTGATCATCAAACTAAAATGAGTAACTATTTCTACTTTGGAATTGAGAACCACATTAAAATCAAAAACTAAATTTGGAGTATTGTTTAACCACCCTCACTAGTTGACCTACCCCAAACTGTTCTTCTTCTTTCATGTACTTCTACTTGGGAATCAGTAATCACAGGATCACTGGTTTACTAATTATAACTTAATTAATATATTACTAATTTTTAAAATTTTAATTGTCAGTGAAAATATTTCTACAGTTTTAAATTTACTTTGCGTTTTAGTTGTACTTGTCCCAAATCTTCCTCTGGCTCACAGTTAGGAGGTAGTTTCCATTTATACTCTTTTATTAGTTTTTTTTGGTACTCATTTATTAATTAACTTATTACTGTTTTTGTTGTTTTAGTGCAATTATTTTATAATTTATTTTCATATATCAATTAAGTATAGTCTAAAAAGTTATTCAAAAATTTTGTGTTCTAGGAGACCCCCACCGACGGTACCACATGTGACTTGTGATGAGAAAAGCAGGAAAAATAACATATCCCTATCTTGGAGCAATATAATCAATTCCACTAATTGTAACAACTTTTTGAATGAATGAAGATTGCATATTTTTCCTTCAAGAAATAATGCAAAATGTGATGAACAAAATTAGATCCTAAAAGCAAATAGATATGTTTCAGTTGAATCAAATGGTATTTGACAATTTTAGTTTTATTTTGGCTTTCAAACTATTTGATATAAGTTGAATCTTTCGATGTTTTTACAAACTTATTTCTTATTCTTTTACGTTTTCTGTTTTCAAATAACATGACATTCATTAGTTTTCCATACATCAGATGAAATATGCTTGTAAGTGTGGTTAACTATTTGGGTAGTTCCATTTTAGCTCCGATGTCCAACTTCTATTTTAGTCTTTTTTTTATATTTTTTTTCCATCAGTCAACTTCAAGGGCTGATGATTCAGAATCTAAATTCATAGAAGCTCATACGAGTATTACGAGAGGCAGAAATAGTGAAGAAGGAGAGGCAATTGCAATTCTCGAGGGCCTGGTATGGGCGGTAGAACATGACTATAATAATATTATTATTGAAAGTGATAATATAAATATCATACATAACATTCAGAATACTAAGCATGAAGTTCAATGGCAGTCTAGAATCCATCTTCGTAAAATTCAGGAGGTAAAACGCAAGATTCATATGGTGAAATTCAGTTACACTAATCGTAGATTCAACTCTCCGGCGGATAAGCTTGCTAAATGGGCCAGAAAGAAGAATAAATCGCAGACTTGGAGCAGAATTCCTTATTTTATGATTTCTTTCTATTGTAATGACACTTTATTAGCTTAATAATATTTGTATCCCTTAACAAAAAAAAAAAAAAAAAAACTTCAAGGGCTGATATCTTTTCCTTTTCTACCTCTCTCTCCTCAAAATTCTTTCTCTCTTCGTCCTTTGTCATTTTTTCTTGTCGGTCACCGGTCAGAAGCTGACGATCATTATTAAAAAAAAAAAAAATTCTTGTTATTTAATCAAATCATCAAATCCCATAAATTTTTTTGATTAAATCGTTAAAACCCACAAATGATACTGATTAAATCATCAATTCCACTGATTGTAACAACTTTTTGAATGAATGAAGATTGTATATTTTTCTTTAAAGAAAGAATGCAAAATGTGATGAGCTAAATTAGATCCTAAAAACAAATTGATATGTTTCAGTTGAATCAAATGGTATTTGACAGTTTTAGTTTTATTTTGGCTTTCAAACTATTTGATATAAGTTGAATCTTTCGATGTTTTTACAAACTCTTTTCTTATTCTTTTACGTTTTCTGTTTTCAAATAACATGACATTCATTAGTTTTTCATACATCAGATGAAATATGCTTATAAGTGTGGTTAACTATTTGGGATCGTTCCATTTTAGCTCTGATGTCCAACTTCTATTTTAGTCTTTTTTTATAATTTTTTCTATCAGTCAACTTCAAGGGCTGATATCTTTTCCTTTTCTACCTCTCTCCTCAAAATTCTTTCTCTCTTCGCCCTTTGTCATTTTTTCTTGTCGGTCACCGGTCACAAGCTGACGACCATTATTTAATTTTTTTTTTCTTGTTATTTAATCAAATCATCAAATCCCATAAAATATTTTGATTAAATCGTTAAAACCCACAAATGATACTGATTAAATCATCAAAAACCCATATGTGTTCAGATTAAGCAAATGAGCTTTTGTTGTTTATTTTGTAGAAATGAGCGACATACGCTTCCACCCCACTCTTTTATCATAATCATGCATCCTCATGATTGTCTTATTCAACAATTACAACAATAATGGAAGACGATTTTCTTCTTAATAACACAAATTCAATAAATTATTGATTTTACCGCCACGAGCCAAGATTTAGTTAGGGTTAGGTATGGGACTTCCGGAATTTCGAAGTAGATGCAATGCCAACTGAGTTAGCAGTTGTTGTCCCTTTTTTAATGTTGTTAAAAGATGACATTACAATGAGATCTATGTACATGTACACTTCCGCATCAAATATTATTTGGCATGGAATTAATCTTAACTCACATGTTCGTTTCAAATAATAACACACTTTGTTCATATGGATTCTCACCAAATGAAAATTGGGCTTAGGTATAGGCATTCAGCTAAATGGCTCCAACTTGGATCGTGGTTAGTTTGACTGAGATCAATGAACATTAATCCGAGCACTCTCTTAGCACCGATTTGGTATTTAAAAGAGTCGTGAGAAAATAATTAAAAACTTTAGAAATTTAAAACGGTTTGGATGCTGATAGAGCTAGCCGTTAATAGTCATTTGGTCTGGTGCCTTTAGCAACACCCATGAAATTTTGTAAGGGTGGATTTTGAAGCCTATTTTAAGTCAGTGAAATCTATAAATTGGAACTCCTAAAGACCAAAATTCAACTCACAAGAGATAAACTTCATTTCTTATCTATCCCATTAAAGTTAAGGAATTCATATTGAAATCTATAAATTGGAACTCCTAAAAACCAAAACAAATCAATTTATGCACCTCTACCACAACTAACTTAAGACCTACATTCCCCACAATATATAATCAGATCATTCAAGATTTTATATATTTGTGTTAGGTCGAATCACTCAATTTTAGCCAAGGACCTGCATATTCTATTTCAGTTAGGGACCTACTCACCAAATCCGGGTCGACCCTCATGTTTATTTGGTGCCATTGTCTAATGCCATTTAAGAGTATTGATTAGTGGCCAGTAGGATAAATTAAATGAATAAATTAATGGTGTGTTTGTTTGCAGGATTCCTAAGTAGGATTCCTGTCAAAAGTGGAATTTGGTAGGAATCATGAATCCTTGGTCTGTTTGGCTACCAAGAATCCTAGGACTCTTGAATCCTAAGGATTCCTAATTCTAAAATTTGTATTGGACCAAAATTCCACCCTACCCCTTAGGATTTGCTAGGATTTTGGATTAATGAACCTAAATTTCAAACTTAAAATCAACATAAAAATATTTCCTTCTACAAAATCATTATTTTTTTTTCAAAATCATTGTTTTTTTTTCAAAAATCGTTGTTTTCTATAGACGTTTAAAAATACTCAAATAATAATAAATCATAGGATTCTTAGTTGCCAAACAAGCAAAAAAATATTACTTGGATTCATGAATCCGTGGAATCATGAATTCCAAGGACTCATGAATCCGCGGATTCATGATTCCGCCATCCAAACACACCATAATACTTTTTAGAAACTACTCCATATGCTTTGACAATCCAATCAAATAAGACCACATGTTAAGAATTTAGAAGAAAAAAAACATAATACCTATAATAATTAGAACAAACAAGAACCAAAATTGATCATTAAACAAATTTCAATTCAATGATAGAGGTGGAGTTGATCTTTGGGAGGTGGGTATTTGAACTACTAATGTGAAGCAAACACCTAAAAAATCAGTTCAGGATAGTTGAAAATACATAACCGAATTCGATCTATGTTTACATCACAAACATAAATGGTGGCAATTATGGTAGTTGGGAGATGGAAGGTATGGGAGGGTGACCAAACGGTATTTAGGTTGGCCAAGAAATTAATTTGAATTAAATCATCTTTTATTTTATTCTTCTTCTTTTCTTTTTCCATTTTTTAAAATCTCAACCATATACCTAACTTTTGAATCATATTTCGAGATCGACGGTCAAATGTTGTCTAGTCATTAAATAAGACAAAATTTGATCATCCACGTCAAATTTTGCGCCAAATTTTCGAGCAAACTATTTTTCAGATACCTAACTAATTAGCTAATGTGTTTCAACAAAAAAAAAAAACTAATTAGCTAATGTTTATTTTTATTATTTTTTCTCATAGCTTCTATCATGTATAATGAGCCCCTAATAGAAGTGAGGGTTTAGTTTGTCTACTTGAAACCGGCAATCAGAATCTCATACTTTAACAGCACCATCAAATTCAATCCTCTCCTTCATCACCTTTGAAATAAAAATAACAATAATGCACATTCTTCATGAATTTATATAAAATTTCTCTCTCTAGTTTTCTCTCATTTTCTCACTAGTTCTCTCCTTTTATTGAAATTCCCACCTTCAATTTAAAGCAAAGAACCATCACTTTTGTCTTGTTTATTAGTACCTCTTTATTGGGAATTTGAGTTCTTTTCTTTTCTTCCTTGAGATCTGTTCTTGTAAAATGGGTTACTCACAAGAAACTCCAAAAGTCCCAAATGCACTTGTTAAAAGACAACAACAACAAAAACCCATTTGTTCTTCTTCAGTTGTCAATCAAACAAATTACCATGAAATGGAATTTGAAGTTGTAAATCTTTTACAAAAAATGGTTTGGGAATTGGGTTTAGGTTGTGTTCTTCCTGGATCAAAGATTAGAACACAGAATAGTAAGAAGATATTAGATGAAGAAAATACTGAAACTTCTGAAAATAACAAAACTTGGTTACTAGCAGAATCATCACAAGTTATTAATGCTGAATTTCCAATTACTACTACTAGTAATAATAATTATGATCCCCAGTCTGTTCAGTCTTCATTTAGGTTCAGTTTTGGTTCACAAATTGAATTTGATTCAATCTGTTTAAACTCATCTTCTTCAGTAGCTACTGTTCTTATGGTTAATTTAGATACTGGGTTGAATGATTCTCAATCTAATGAATTGAAATGGAGAAGAATTGAGTCTCTTGAAAGAAGTATTTCACCAGTAGCTGATTCATTAGTAAGATATAGTTACTCAGAGATCAGATCTGCCACTCAAAATTTTCGAAGAGGTACAAAATTCGATTCCCCTTGTTAGGTTAATCTCATTACTGCTTTGTAGTTTTTCTTAAAAACAAAATTTTTACTAATTGATTTTGTGTTTTTGTTCAACTTGGGTAGGAAGGGTTTTGGGAAGAGGGGCACTGAGTTGTGTTTTTAGAGGTAGAGTTGGATTTAGAAGAACTTCAGTCGCCATTAAAAGGTTAGACAAGGAAGATAAAGAATCTGCTAAAGCATTTTGTAGAGAATTGATGATTGCAAGTTCTCTAGACAATAGGTATATTGTACCTCTTCTAGGGTTTTGTATTGATCCGGACGAGGGTCTTTTTTTGGTTTACAAATACGTTGCTGGTGGAAGCCTTGAACACCATCTTCATGGTAAGCTTTTTCTGGTTCTTTTAATGGTGGATTTCATTTTTTATATTATTTTAATGATTTCTCAAGAACCCATTGTTAAAAAAGATGAGAGGAATAAAGGGTTGTTGATCTTTTTTCCTTTTTAATGGTGAAATTGTTTCTATTTAACTATAATTTGAACTACCCATTTGCAGAGAAGAAGAGAGGAATAAGGGGAAATCCATCACTTCCATGGTCAACTAGATTCAAGATAGCAATTGGAATTGCAGAGGCAGTAACTTACCTTCATAATGGTACAGATAGATGTGTTGTTCATAGAGACATTAAACCCTCAAATATCCTTCTCTCTTCCAACAAAACACCCAAGGTGAGGAAGATACAAAAACTCATTATTCAAATAACTCTAATATGATCAACATTTAACCTAATAGTTCTATATAATCTTAATTTCTAATTCAATCTTATAAAAAAATTTAATGGGTATTTACAGCTCTGTGATTTTGGGTTAGCTTCATGGACATCTGCACCTTCAGTTCCTTTCCTCTGTAAAACTGTGAAAGGAACATTTGGGTAAGGACTCCATTAAACACTACTATTATTCTCGCTGGGTTTTCCCTTGTAGAAGTGTTAGTTTTACTGTATTTTTGAGCTTTCAATTTGATTTTGCAGCTATTTAGCTCCTGAGTATTTTCAACATGGGAAAGTGTCGGACAAAACGGACGTATATGCTTTTGGTGTGGTACTATTGGAGCTAATTACTGGCAGAAAAGCTATTGATGATAAAAGAGCTCCAGGAGATGAGAACTTAGTCGTGTGGGTAAGTTCAATTTCGATGCGATTATTCTGATTTAACCTATAGTCTCTTACTTTATAGCTTATATTTGAAAGTTCAAACACTACATCTAACCACCGAAATGAGTCATTGTGATCGTGGTTATAACCATTCAATCATGCGTACTAGTACAACGAAGATAAATAGAAATAGGCTCAAAAAAGTACATGGATACAAACTTGTTTGTTCCCTGAAAATTTTTGGTTTTCTAATAGGATTCGTAAGAATTGATAGTTATACGAATGAGTCAGAGAGAATCTGTCTGAGACTTTTATTGTTTTTATAGGCGAAACCACTCTTGAAACAAGGAAGTGGAGCTATAAAGGATTTGCTTGATCCGAAGCTCAAATTTCGTCCACACCATTCAAAACAAATGACCCGGATGATTGAAACTGCATCTGCTTGTATAAATAGCGAAGAATCTAGTAGACCAAGTATTGATGAAGCCATTGCTATATTAAAAGGAGAAACAAATTATACCACAAACACGAAAGGATCTTCTGAACTTTCTTCCACATGTGTTTCTGATTGTTATCCTCAGTTTCATGATTTACAGACAAAGAATAGTACTGACATGAGAAGTCATTTTGCTCTAGCCATGTTAGGTGTTTCAGACCTTGAAGTCGATGATCACTTATATCAACGATGAAAGAAGTATGACTCTTAGACATAGTTTAGTTTTTCCATTTTCTTGTTTTATTTTCTACCTATTTTTAACTGTTTCTGTTGTGTTCTTGCTTGAAGAAAGAGAGGGAGTGGGAGAGAGAGTGAGTGAGTTTTAGACTGAGAGAAAGGTAAATATTGTATATACTCTTGAGTTCTTGAAAAAGGGTTGATTGTGTACAATACTAAACATCAATTCTCAAGAAGTAATAAGAAGATTAGCCTTTCCAAGTCCTATTAAGTTCATATTCTCTTCTCTATGTGTGTCTATGTGAAGGCAACAAACAAGATAAATTACTCCATTAAATTACCAACCGACTGTGAAGGTCACATTAGTTGGGTGGTAACATGTATGTTCCTCTGCTGGAAAGACCGAAGTTCTAACTTTATTGATTCCAAAAAAAGGTAGGAAAGCTTGCATAGATTAACATTGTTGATACATATGCAAAATTTTCTTTGAAACCATTAAGAAAAGATCAAAGTACTTAGTACTCCCTAGATGCATATCGATGCAAAAGTACAAGATGCAGAACAAGAATAATGTAAGATGCATATTGATCACCATAGACATATTATATGTTTGTGGTGAATAATGTAAGATGGGGACGATGATAATTAGAATATCTTAGCAATATCTTTCATCAACCCACCATTAGCACGATAAAATGCTGCAAATTCGTCTAAGGAGATGAACCCATCACCATCAGTATCGATCTCGGCCATCATTCGGTGTATGTCGTCGGGTGAAGCTGATCCAAGTTTCTTTAGAGCTTCACCAAGCTCTGACGAAGATATCTGACCATCACCATTAATGTCAAAACGCTTGAAGATTCTCTCAATCTCAGCCGAATCTGCCATCTCTTCAATGTGCTTTCAATTAAAGTTTGATTAATTTTGAGATCAACTAGTTTTCTTGTCTCGTTTTGGTTCTTGAGGTTGTTTGAATGTGAGGGAGGGGGGCTTTTTAAAGTTGATGAATTGGAAAAAGTTTAAGGTCAAATTTTGATTCTTATAATTCGGCTATAATACTAGATCTAACAATAAAACTAGTGGTTAATCAAAGAAGAGGATGTCTAAATTTAATGTCCAAGAGAAGGAGGAGGATATTCAACTCTATCTGTTATTTTTGGGCAGACTATTTTTAGATGTTAAAATTCTCAAAATTGGAGATTTGGGGTATGTACTCAATAAATATGTTTCTATCGCAAATGTTAGCCATGTGGGGATGTAGCTCAGATGGTAGAGCGCTCGCTTAGCATGCGAGAGGTACGGGGATCGATACCCCGCATCTCCATTAGAAAATAATTTTTTCGTAATTTTTTCACTCTTGAATAACAAGAGATCCCTGCATAACTTGGGACTACGTACCCCCTCTAAATATTGATATTTCACAACAAGGATTCAACAAGATATAAACTATTTGGAATTGTTCTCAACTTTTGAGACGAGCTAGACGTCACAGGTCAAATAGAACACAAATACTAGTCTATATGCTATAACTCCAGCCAACAAATTACTGCTAAAGAAACAGAATGTATAGATATTTTGATTCCCTTTGATTCCCAAAGAGTCTAGTTCTTGGTAGGGGTGGGAATCGGTCAGGACGAGCGGAAAACGGGCATTAACTCACTCGGTCGTGAAACGGGCACAACTCTTAAGTGTCCGCTCGGATATTCGGATAAAACGGGCGGACATTTCGTATTTTTCTCCAACAAAGTGCTCGTCCGTGATCGTTTTGATAGTCGGACAAACCGAGTATCGGTCGGTCGGGTGTCGGTCGCTAATGAACAAATAAATAATTTTTTATTCGAAATTAAAACGGTTTAGTAGCTAAATACAACTTTCTAAACTCTCACTTTACAATTCCAAAAAGTAAATGAATACAAAATTAAAAGATAATCATTAAGATTTCTTGTGGATTACGAACGGTTCCATTCTTCTTCTCATGGATTACGATAGATGAATTGTGAATTCTTGGGTTACTGATGAGATTTTGGAGGAGAGAGAAACTAGAGAAGTAAAGAGGCGAAGACAAGATTAAGAAAAGTGATTTCTAGGGGTATACATTTTACTCTTGAAATCTAACGGTTGTAGCTGTTCTAAAAGCTTAAAATCAATAATCATATAGACGGGCGGGTATAACGGGTAGGATAACCGGACGGGTATGGACGGGTTCGGTCGGGCGGACTATATAAGCGGGCGGACTCGATCGGGCCACCAGGTAAGGATCTATGCCCGCGTCCATCCGCTTAAGCTCTTTCGGTCGGGCGGGTACGAACTGATTCAGACAACGGACAGTCACAGACGCTTCTGACTCGGACGGTCGTGGGCGGGTTCCAGGTTTCCGGGCCAAAATCCCACCCCTAGTTCTTGGTGCTAACGAACCAATCTGAAAACAGACAGCTAGCTTGGATGGAGGAAATAGGAATATGCATCAGGCCATAAAAAGGTTGAACAAAAGGTAGCAACACCCTCATTGCTGCCAATGCTGAGAGTTGCACTTTCACACACATGACAATGAGTTTTTAATTAGTCAAACTTTACAGAGATGATTATTCTTAAGGCACTAGAGAAGTAGTTGATCAAATATTCCCGAAAAGATGAAAAAGCCTTATAGCTTTTGCGCTATAAGAGCATCTCCAAACGTCCAACCTCTATATTGGCATAATCTCTATATTTTCACTCCTTAAATAGAGTTTCACTCCAAACGCAAAACACTATTCAAGTCTCTATATTGGCATCTTTGTTGTTTTATTAGTTTTAAATTTATAACTTATTATTTATATTACTTATAACATCTAAAATTTGATAAATTAAATATAATTAATATAGATTGCATATAAAAACATTATATTAAAAAATACATATAATATTAGAGATATTACAATGCGTACGTTACTACAAATCTTAGAGATATTACAATGCGTACATTACTACAAATTACGAAAATATAAATTAATATTGTTACATAACTACTCCGGTAAAATTAGTTTGTACTCCGGTAAGTCTCCACCTTCGCCTCCACTTCTAGATTCGCCTCCGTCTACACCTCCATACCCACCTTCGTCTACACCTCCATACCCACCTCCGTATCCACCACTTCCGTATCTACCAATTTTGTATTTTCTTACGTATTTTATGTTTATTAATAAAATTTTAATTATGGCCATTTATAATTATATAATTAATTAAATAGTATTATTAGTTTACTAGAATACAAAAGTAATAGGACACAAGTGTCAATTCATAAAAGATATTAAGGACTCAAGTATAAATTTTATGGCAACCAAGGACCAAAAATCTATTATGTCAAATCAGCTCTATAATATAAAGAAGTGAACAGTGAGCCTTCACATGTGAAGGCTCACTATTCACCATTCTCTACATTATAGAGAAGTAGAGGAGCCTTTGGAGCTCCGAAATCTCTATTTATGAAGAAATAGAGCACGTTTGGAGATGCTCTAAGACTAGTTGTATTTGTTTAAAGAGTTAATTCCTATATGGCCCCCTACTTTGTGACCAGCTTCAAATATGGTCTTCAAAATTCTGTAAATTCAAATATGACCCCCTATTTTCAAGTTAATGTCCTAATTGCCCTTCCTTTAAATCTTTTTTCAAAATTAAAAATAAAAATAAAATCATAATTCCACCTCATTTCCCTCTCCACCACACATCTCTCTCCATGTCAACTCTCTCTCTCTCCACATCACCTCTCTTTCCAACTCACCTCTCTCTCTCTCTCTCTCTCTCTCTCCAGCTCACCCCTCTCTCTCTCTCCAACTCACCTTCATCTTCTCCGATTGAAGTCGCCGGCCAGAAAATTTTCCGACAGGCGACCTCAAAAAAAAAAAATTCTCTCATCTGTCTCTCTCTAAAAACTCCGCCGAAGGGGGTTTCCCTTCGCCGGAGCCGTGAACAGACCACCACAACGAACGACTTATGTTCTACGCGATTCCTCCAAATCTAACGATCCTAATTGCTGCCCCCATTTTCTTTGCCCAAAAGGTCACCAAATGACTCCTAACAACCACCACAACTCTATATCTAAACAAATGCACCTGTTTCAAATCCACCTATTGGAAACTTTTAAATAGGACCCAAAACCACTCCATTGTTTTAATTCAATTCAACTTCTTTTCTTCTGAATACATTACGCATTTTACGTGTGAATCTTGAATCAAAAGCATTTTATATAATTTAGATTTTGGAGTTCGGAGCATCATATTGTGTGTTGTGTCTAGAAGATGAAACCAAGTCAAGAGTCAACAAAGTCCAGTCAGAAGAAGTCAAAGAGTTCATATTACTTACGAGCGTTCACCACTTTCAGCATTGCAAAGTACCATCACAACCTTGGAAGGAAGTCGTTAGATCCTGGGAGGCAAGCACCCACAGTTGGTACTGTACGAAGTGTAATTGTCTTAAGAAAAGATAATTTATGATAGGCTCGACTTAACCGACTTTACATCTACTTCAATTATGTCAAAATGAACGTTTACAATTAAATGACAACGTTGTCGATCTGATATAATAATTAGAGAAAAGACTATTTTAGTCTTAGTACAATCATAAACTGTGTTTTTATTGCACGAAACAAATAAAATGACCACCTAGAATGCAGTCAGACTTTCTGTTTCGACTACGAAGAGAAATTCGATTTTAATGATAAACTAGAGACTCAGAGAGAGTAAAAACTCAAATCTAACCATGGAATAAAAAAACGTAAGAAAATTATGAATTAATAAATCATTGGATAAAAAGAGTTAATTCCTATATGGCCCCCTACTTTGTGACCAGCTTCCTTTATGGCCCCCTTTTTTTCGTAAATTCAAATATGGCCCCCTATTTTCAGATAAATGTCATTACTACCCTTCTTAATTCTAAATTTAAAACAAATAAAAAAAATTATTTCCACCTCACCCCTCTCTCTCCACCTCATCTCTCCCTACACCTCATCTCTCTCTCTCCAATTCACCTCTCTCTCCAATTCACCTCTCTCTCCAATTCACCTCTCTCTCTCTCTCTCTCTCTCTCCAATTCACCTCTCTCTCTCTCCAATTCACCTCTCTCTCTCTCTCCAACTCTCATCTCTTTCTCTCCTACTCACCCCTTTCTTCTCCGGCCGGTCACCTTGCCGGAGAAGAAAGGGGTGAGTAGGAGAGAGAGAGGAGAGTTGGAGAGAGAGAGAGGTGAATTGGAGAGATGAGGTGTAGGGAGAGAGATGAGGTGTAGGGAGAGATGAGGTGGAGAGAGAGAGGGGTGAGGTGGAGAGAGAGAGAGGGGTGAGGTGGAAATAATTTTTTTTATTGTTTTAAATTTAGAATTAAGAAGGGTAGTAATGATATTTATCTGAAAATAGGGGGCCATATTTGAATTTACGAAAAAAAAGGGGCCATAAAGGAAGCTGGTCACAAAATAGGGGGCCATATAGGAATTAACTCGGATAAAAACTAAGAAAAATTATTCAAAGACTGCACTATTCCTTGGCTGCCAACCATTTTTTACTCTTAAACTATAATCATAACTGTCATTCTAGTCGTGCTGATTTCAATTATACTTCCTTGAATGATAGTTTGAAATCTAGTTTGGGAATTAAAATAAAATGAAATGAACAAAAACAGTTGGATGTCCTTATCTTTTTTTGGATAAATTAAGAGAAGTTGACCGTTATTATGGTAGTTAAATGCTTCACTACTACTTAGTCGTTACCATCAACTACCATTTTCAATCATACAAATAATTTTGTCAAACACAAAGATGAGTGCACCAAGTACATCCATGACATTTCATCAAAAAAAAAAGTACATCCTTGACAAGGAATTTTACTACTTACTAAGTATCTCCATGAGGCCATTAAAATTAACTCTTCATCTTATTTTTGATCTAACTAATGCTAAGTACTTTCAACAAGAAAAGAAAACTAATGGCAAGTAAAATTAGAACCGTTCATAAAAAAACAATTAAGAAAACATCCCAAACGGATGATTTATGTCGAACTTTGACTATAAAAGAGAGAGAGAGAGGGTGGACAGTAGATTTATGTCCAAAGTGAACTTTGACTATAAAAGAGAAAGAATGGACCGTAAATTCTGGTAAATGAGACGTAGTCTAAATTGGTCAAAGTCAATATGGTACACAACCTTCTAATGTGAGAGCACATATACACACAACTACAATCAATCCATACATATGAGAGTATTTCTGAAAGGAATGGATCAAATACTGGCAGACATGGGACGAAGATCAAATGGCGCTTATGGCCAAGGTGATGTGATTTATTTGGAAAGCACGATGTAGTAAATGTTTTGGTAAGCAAGATCAAACACCTTTGCAAGTAACAAAGATGATCCAAGGTTATTCTACGAACATCAGCGATATTAAGTGTCCCAAACCCAAACCAGCTACTCCCAAATGGAAGCTCCCGGAACAATCATTTCTGAAAATTAATGTCGATGCTTCATTCTTAAAGTATTCCGAACCGGCGGGGATTGGATGTATCATACATGATGAGAATGGAGATTTCATTATTGCGTTGGCAGATACCGTCAGAGGACAATCAGCGGAAGAATGTGAGTGCATAGCAATCCTTCGGGCTGTTCAGTGGGCCAATGATCGATCTCAAGATTACACATCTCCAGGTAGAGAGCGACAACCTTAACCTGATCAATCACTTGAACGACTGAAGGCACGAGATTAACTGGCAATCTTTGCAGCACATGGAAAGCATATTTGCTCTCAGAGTAGATTTTGGAAAGATTCAATTCACCTATGGTCCGCGAGCCACCAACATTATAGCAGATAAATTAGCCAAATGGGAAAGGACTAAAGAGGTCAAGCGGATCTGGCACTCGAAGGAAGCCATGAACGTGGATATAGGATGGTTTATGTAGTTGGCTCTTTGTTTGTTGTTTTTTTCTTCTTTCTTTCAACAAAAAAATAAAAATAAATGTTAACAAAATAAAGGTGTAACCAGTATTTTTGTTCTGTTTCAACTAAAAAAAAAACTAAAAAAAAAAAGAGTATTTTTGTTGTCCAACATCTCCTCTTGGTACAGTGAGAATATTTTGATTCACAAAACAAACCCATAAGTCACATATTTGACTCACAATAGTATTGCGTGTTTACTCCGTGTTTGGTTTTGTCAAGAAAGTAACCATAAGAAAATAGAAAGAAGAAAATAACCCCCCATCCCTTCTACTTGGGTCTTGGCGTGTCCTTTCCTTCCTTCCTCCACCTCAATCAAAAACACAAAAACGCGTCAAAATATTAACCGCGTAATTTTTTTTTCTCTCTATTTATACAATCTCAACAGTGGATCCAATATACCATTATTGATTTTAGAGAGAGAAAGTTCAGTTACAGTTAGAGAGAGAAAGTTCAGTTAGAAGAAGAAGAATGGGTAGCGAGAAATACACATCAGTGAATTTGGAAAACATGGAAGAAGTTGAGAAAGTTTTCAATCGATTTGATGTAAATAAAGATGGTAAGATATCATCAAGTGAACTAGGTGATGTACTAAAAGCACTTGGTTCAGAAACATCAGAAGATGAATTAAAGAAAATGATGGATGAAATTGACAAAGATGGTGATGGATTTATAGATCTGAAAGAATTTGCTGATTTTCATCAAAACAGTAATTGTAAAAATGAAGAAGATGGTATTAAAGAATTAAAAGTAGCATTTGAGATGTATGATAAAGATAAGAATGGATTGATATCAGCAAATGAGTTACATATGGTTTTGATGAGTTTAGGTGAGAATTGTTCAGTTAATGATTGTGTTAATATGATTAAATCTGTTGATTCTGATGGTGATGGGTTTGTTAATTTTGATGAGTTTAAGAAGATGATGACTAATAATAATAATCCCACTAACTAAATAGGAGTTTCTTCATGTTCTTGTTGTTGTTCCACTAATATCTGATCAATCTGAATATTGAATCTTCAGATTTTTTTTTTTTTTTTTTGTGTTTTTTTCTCTTTCTAGATGATTGTAATGTTGGATGAAATAAGAAGCCCTCTAGTTTTCTCCCTAATCATTTCAATTAGAAAAGTTAGCTTTTTTACATTCTCGGTCAGATTTCAAAATATTTATTCATATATCGGACCGTCTGGCATGAGTTTCATATTGGGTAAGACCATTCAGCTGTAGAAGAACCCGATTCAGATAATGAGGAAAAAAAACACAGGGGTTGGGTTTATGGTTATATGAATAAATTTTAGACCATAAGATGATCTAAATCAAAAGCAGTAATCAATTTTTTGAAACTGGCATTCAAGTTTAAGACCCTAATTCCCATTTTTGACAACTCCTGATCAACAAAAACAGATTCATATAATTTGACTCAAAATGTTCTGGTTTTGTATGTTTGGTGATGTCTGACACATCTAAATGGCACTTCATTAATTACTGTAAAAATCACAACCCACCAAAAATAAATAGACAAGTTTTCACTCAAACCAGACTTTCACTATAAAGAATACTGTCACAAAAGAAAAAAGAGTTCATAGTGGAAGATTGAAACTAAAAAAGATATCCTGACTGTGATTAAATGTACACACTGGTCCATTTCTCTTTACAATCTTCACGCGTATATGTAAGATGATTAAATGATATACAAACCTCCTAAGAAATCGAATCACGAGCACAAA
>BEHA01000665.1:2267485-2282449 GCA_002897215.1 Eschscholzia californica subsp. californica | reverse complement strand
AACTACTTCCATTCGTGCAAAGTATATTTTTTCGTTACATTTGCACATTAGGTAGCTTCTTAGCGCGGTTTCACTAATTTGAATTTCATATCGTAAGAATTAATGTCTTTATTCTCTTGATGGATCATTTTACGAAGTAGATGATTCCTTCAGTTTGTTTTACAACATGTGATATAGATATACCGTACATAATGATATATTGTTTTTTGGTTGTTTAATAGAAATTTTCAGATTCCATGATTTTATGAGTATTTGTTCTCTGTGATTTCTTCAATTTGCTCTCCTCTTCTAAGTTCATAGCCTTCGCGGTAGTTTCATCGATGTTACCTACCAAATAAAAGGCCTGCTCAGGAAGACCATCTAATTCTCCGCAAAGGATCAGCTGAAAGCCCCTAATTGTTTCTGCTAGACCAACATATTTCCCTGGAGATATAACACTCATACCGATAAAATGATTTGAACCAGTTACTGGAAAAATGGGCACCCTGCCCTTTTTCCAAGTATAAATTAGGTTGAAATGCTCATTTGAGATTCTATATCAAGTGGTTTGATGACTTTGTAGATTAATTATATATAGTTGCTTGGAAAATTTCAATACCTATCAAGTGAAACTTCCTGATGAAAGAATTAATGGTGGGTGTGCTAGATTCAAAAATTCTGAAACAAAATGTGTTTAATTTAGAAAAGTTCATAGATATGCATGTGAGGTGCAGTATTGCACCCCAGAGGTGATAGACACATAAACCCTAACACCCCAAAACTTCATGTTTTCTTCCTCTTAATATCATACACCAACATTTTAAATGCTCTTAGATATTAATACTAAATTTTTGCAGAGAAAACCTTTGTTCTTTTCCATTTTATGTTTATTTTGTGCTAGAGGAATCATACCACTAGCTTTGCTTAAATAGTAAAATTAGATGGCATTTAAAAATAACTTGTGGAACTCATTTGACTTTTGTTATGAACTTCAAATATTTTAGTCTTCTTTCGATTTTTCTTCTTCAAAACATACTTGCTCTTTGAAGTGATCGGTTTATCTAGGGTCGCTCTTTATCATTTTCCTTCCTTTCATAACATTTTATCCGAATAACTACACTTATAAGAAGAACAATTGAACTTATAATCAAATATACGATTTGTAATCAAATTTAAGAATTAACTGTTGTTATTTTTAAAAGAAAAAACTTTGATGAACTAACTATCTCGGCAAACAAAGCTCAATTAACTTTCTATTCGACCTCTTTGGACACCTAGCTTGGACAGTCCCATCATTGATATAAATGTTTTCGCTATTGAAAACGAGCGTATTCGCAAAATGTTGGACAATCCAGACAACCAATTAAGAGCTAGGCCAAGTGGTTAGGAAGTGGATAGAACACTTATGATGAAGGTCCTGCTATATAAATCTAAATTAATATAAATTACTAAATTTGTGTACCACAAGAACTCTAATTAGATATTTAGATGGTCATATATATATAAAGTAACAAAAACACAAAAAAGACTTGGTTTTTCTAAATATATACCTAAAAACAAGTCTGCCTATCCAACCCAAATTCTAAGTTACTTCATATCAAGTCTTTTCACATCAAATTCCCATCTCAGATACCTCCCCTTAGCTCATCTGTTTTAATATTGGACCACCAAATAAAGTCTCCATCTCCATCACCATCAACAAAACCAATTCCATTCTCTCTCTCTCTCTCTCTCTCTTTGATTTCTAAAAGAGTAATGGTGCCTAGAGAGAAATAGGTTGCCCTGTCAAAACAGAACCCCCTTCTAATGTTCTCTTTAATGAAGCATCAGAAGCTATCTAGATACCTAGCTATTCATGGTCCAATGCATTTTAAGGTAAATTTCACTACACCCACAATTTGTATAGTAATTAACATGAGCAAAAGATATCTCACTTTGAAAACATTACTTACTAGTCTCACTTTCCAATAACAATTAAAAAAACCCTAACTAGACATAACTACCAATATCTTTTACATACATAACAAAAGTACATATTTCAATTCCACTGCCCCCTCTCTCTCTACATTTGCAGCTCTTCATCAGAGAAACTCAATGAATTGATAAGGGGTGGTTGTATTAACCATGGGTATATTTGGAAGATGTTCTTTTTCCTTCCCAGTGATCATAATCTCATCATTTCCGGTATCGTTTCCGTCTTCTTCTTTAGGTAGTAGAGGAAATAGTTCAAGGGTATTAGATTTTTGATAATCATTAATGTTGGAATGAATGAATTTGGGTTGAAAAAGAATTCTGAGTTGAGGGTGGGTGTCAGTAGTAGTTGACCTAGCTAGGGTTTTTGTTGTTGTTGTTGTTGGGTTGATGAGATGAGAAGAAGAAGATGAGAGATTCATCATGTGCCACGTGGCATGCAAGTGAGAGGATCTTGAATGTTGAAATTCTTGTATCTGATGATCATAATCTTTTAATTGAAAGCATCCATCTGTCTTACTTTCTGAAACAACTGTTGCTCTTCCTTGCATAGAAACAGCTTCCTGCTTTAAACAGTTGAATAAACAAAAAGAAAATCAAAACCCTAGAAGGGACCAAATCATAAAACAAAACCCTTGTTTCAATTCATCATCATAAACTCAATATCAGCACCGACAGAAAGGAAGTATAGCAGCTTTTAATCACTCTACCCCTTTTCTTTTCCCAACGTATAAAACCCACCCTTTAATTCTTTCTCTCTCTCTCTTTCTTACCCTTTTTCATATAAAAAAACTATTTGAACTTTAATCTTACTATTAGATTATTTCTATTAGTTTTCAGATATGTAAGTAAAAAGAGAGGGAAGTGTTAGTATGAATTTGGGTTATCTTCTTTAATTCTCTATAGGTTAGAGAGAGAAAAAAAGTAGTATAGACCTTTGAAAGTGTACTGCAGTTTGTAGAGAGCTGTTGCCAATTCTTGGTCTGTTCAACTTCATATCCTGTCCTTCTCGATCCACCTGCATCATCCCACAGTAGACAAAAAGTAAAACAAAATTACTAACTTTTTCTTCTTCTTTGAGTTAATCAGTTGTTTGCAAGGGATGGAATTTACATATTATATATATATTAGGGTTAGGGCAAATGTTAATTTATTAATAGCATTTTTTTTCACTTTTTGGTGCTAAAAACACTAAAATGGCTCTAAGAAAGAAATTTTAACTTAATATGGGTTGAAAACCCTAAATAGGAAGTTACTTGTGTATTAGTGATTAGAGTAGTACCTGATTCATTTCTTTCTAGTAGACCAATTTGACCATGAGTTTGATGTTTCTCTTCACCATTAGTTGTAATATTACTAGTTTCTAATTCTGATGATTTACGACGTCGTTTTTGTCGTTCTCTTGCTTTATGATTCTGAAACCAGTAAAATACATTTTTTCCTTCAATTTTACCATAACGACGAAGCTGTGCTGTTATATGTTGGATTTGATCGGCAGTCGGTGTTCTAGTCCCACGTCGATATAATTCTTCTAGTGTACTTAACTGTTCTGGTGTTGGGTTCCATCTTGAACTCGCTACTGTTGTTGTTGTTGTTGATGGACTTAAAACCATAAACTCTGATCCCTTGCTTTGTTCCGAAACGGTAGCTATAAAATGAGGTAACAACAATTAAAACTATATCGAAATTAAACAGAGAAATGAACCTAAAGAAGAAGATTAGAAGAAAAGGGAAAAAGTTATTACTTACAAAGATGATTGTTGAATAGAAAAAGATCGGTGCCATGAAGACGGGTTAAGCAAGGAGGATTTGACAATATTGGAATATTGTTAGTAGTAATATTACCATTACTAGTAGAAGTAATAGTAGTAGGAGGAGAAGGTTTTGGAATGAGAGGTCGAAGTTTCCGACGGTTGAAGGAATCAGAGTTGTTAAATCCACCAACACCATTGCAACCCATCATCCACATTCTTTCAAGCTTAGTTGTTCTTGTAATAATGGTAGTAACTAGGAATAGTATTAAAACTACTATAAGCTACTAGCTGCTTATATATATAGATAGCTATCTCTATCTATATGTCCTTTAGGGGTGGTTAGAGTGGTTTAATTAGTGGAGTTGAATGATGGGTAATTGATTTTATAGAGATTAGAATGATAGGAAAAGCAAACAACAACACAAGGGAGAGAGAGAGAGAGAGAGAGAGAGAGAGAGAGAGAGAGAGAGAGAGAGAGAGAGTTGGAGATTGAAGACTCAACAGAGAAACAAGCTATGGGAAACAGAGGCAGAGAGATGAAGATTGAAAAAGGAGATAGAAATATAAAGGAGGAAAGAGAAGAAGGTAGCTAGGGTTTATTAGTAGAATAAGGGAATGAGAGAGAGAGAGGGGAAGAGGGGAAAGAGGGGAAAGAGTTAAGGCGTGGAATTCTGGGAGATTATGGGGAGAAGCAAAGAAAAGCGACATAACGATGATGAGTGCTATCATAACCCTCTCATCACCCTTCTCCTCTCTCTCATTTATTGCTTCCTCTTCCCTCCCCCCCCCACCTGATGAGTGCCTTTCACACTTATTCGATATCCCAACTGCCTCCCCTCTCTCTCTCTCTAGATTTCTCTCTCTACTATCCTCTATCTAGCTTCTCTAGTCACCACCACCACCACCACAACCTCATTTTCTTTACTTTTTGTCTACGTACGTACTTTCTCTCTCCATTCAGATCAGACCCCTCTAGAGTTTTGTCTCCCTCCATCTACAGACCCACCACCCAATTTCTTTATGTCTCTCTCTATAGAATTTGGGGTTTTGCACAAATTTCCTCATAATTCCATGGGGTACCCTCTTCACTACCAACCATAAATTATTGAGTACATTGCTAGGGTTAGAATCAGATCTAATCTTTCCATATCCTCTTCTACTCTTTATTTTTTCATTTTTTTACATTCTCATGCTAAACGTACGACAGAATAATACAACACCTCTTACGTGCTAGACACAAAGGATTATACATACATATGTTCTTTATTTTGGATTTTTTTGCTTCTTTCTTACTTCTCTTTTGATGTCATCATCCTCCTAAATTTTATGGTCCCAATTTTTATGTTTACACGTTCCTACATATTTTTTCAATATCTTCTTGTATTATTGTTCGTCATTTTGTCCGGCTCTACATATCATGATCTAATTTGAATTTTCGTCGTTTGTCTTATAGGATTGAGCTTAAATGTAGAAAAATGTCTTAATGAGCATTTCTCATGTACACCAATTAACACCCATTTTCACTTACTAGGACAAAAATGTCTCTCTTTTATCGAGTTGGATCTTTTCCCGATTGACATGACCATACATGAACATCTAGGAGGATCTCTCCATGGACAAGTATGTAACAAAAATGGGGAGGGGAAAGACCTTTGTTCTTCAAGATGTTATTTTTATCTTTAGCCATGGTAATGGTGGTGAACCGGTGGGAGTCGGTTAGAGTAAGACTCTAATAAAGAGAAAGAAGGCTAAGCACAATAACTAGATGCTTTCCTGAAAGATTAACATGTTAGTTATGGTTCCCAGAGTAAACCTAAATTGCATTATGAGAAAACTAGTCATTTAACTTGGTGTCCTAAATTGAACGTACTCTTCAAATTTCATATATAGAATTGTAATCTCAAAGAGCGATTTCTCTAAATTACTCTGACATATACAAAATAAATAGTAGTCTGACGATAAATGAGTTTTAAGAAAATATTCCTAAGTGATTTCGGCAAATTTGAGAGACTTTTCCATTTTGACGAATTGGGTAATCTAGATATGAGAATCTCGGAGTCTCATTCATGGATTAGGATACATCTGATGGAGTCTGCTGGTAAAAACAACAAGGGGTTGTTTCATCCGAGCTTGAAGAAGCCTCATTCGAGAAGCTTATTACAGGTACCAACACCAACTGCAGCGGCAAGATGCCAAGCTGCATGAATATATGGAGTCCTGGGAAAATAATCATCGGCGATAAAAAGCAGACCTCCCAGGAGAGACGACATTTTATGCACGTTATGAGCCATCCTTAAATCTGGATCAGTCAATGCTCTTTTTGCAAAAGCTACCTGAAAATGATAAAATGATAGAACAATTAAAATCAGTTTAAGAACAATGAATACCCAAAATAGAGGCACAAAGCTGACAAGCTTCCCTCCCTTGCAAAAAAGATTGTTATAAGATACTAATGAAGTATAAGACATGCAAAGATAAGGAACAATATAGAGAGAGCTCAGTTGGGGATTCAAAGATTCCAAGGACTTTTTTTTTAATGGCAGCTTTGTTTCTTCAACTTTTTCTCATGTATATTCCCAAAGGACCTGTCTTGTTTTTTTAGAAAACCTAACCATTTCTTTGGAAAAGGTGATACCTCTGTAAAGCCTCAGCCCATGATGAGACTATAGGTACAGCACAGTCGATAGTACCATCTTGGCCCCATGAAGGTTGGGTTGAAATTATATTCATTAGAAAAGAAACGGTTAGTTTGTAAAAGGGTATTGTAGAACATTAGAACAGCTGGTTGGACAAAAAAAAAAAACACATTCTATCAGGATTTGAATATAGAGCAAAAGGCAGAGGTGAAGTTTTAAATTTTGCTAGTGGGTCATTTACCCAACTATACCAGGTCAGGATTGTAAGTTAAATGTGAAAACAAAATGACGGATTAGAAATGAACGAATAGGGTGGGTGAGAAAATAAAGAACGGGTACGGAAAGAAACAAGGAAACTATGTTGTCCCATATGACAAATAAAAGGTGGAATTAGTAAGCGACAACTTAAGAAACTGCTGGGGTAGAAATATGGAACGAAGAATGACCAAATACATCATGTATAAACACAAAAAGAAGAATGGTCGATTACCTCCATCATCCCTGTGTGGACTGCTGAAACCATTAACGGTTGGATCGGTAGAATAAGTGCAGAGGCAGCCATCAACAGTTTAGGATTCTCATTCCTTATTGCTCTCGAAAGACACTGAAAAACAAGATTCTATGAATAAAAAAGCCAAGAAAACGAAAGAAGAATTTTGATGGGTTATAAAGAACTAAGTTGGTAAACTAGATTATTGAGCAATGGGCATTAACATAATGAATCAAACTATACCAAGATTTCAAAATTACGGGAAAGTTTTCTGTTCATGGATTATAAGGCATCAAAATTCAGCAAAAGGCTGAGACCTTCCCCGACAGTAATTTTCTTTTTCATTCTTGGGGCAACTACAAGTAACAAATGATATTTCATTGCACTAAGATTTTCTGCTTTTGAAGTTAAACCAACTAAATTTTTCCCTTTCTTGATAAACAGCATAGGATGCTGAACATGCAAAAGTTATCAACTGTAGAAGATGGTTAGCGCAATTATGACCCTATTGGTTATTATGCCTAGATATCGTGCAACTACTAAACAATAATCCTAGTCTGTGCACTGATGAAATGAAATTGAGCACAAACTATGCAGAGGCAGGAGCTTGACTTGGGTTTAAAAAAGTATGGACTCCAAAGAACATAAGCAGGTCAAATTACAGTACTTTATCAAGCTCTTGACGTAAACATGTATACAAAGATCAAAATAAATAACCCTTTCAATGAAATCTCAAACATAACTCTATTCAAATCAAATATAAGAATGAAGAACTGATGGGGGCACTAAGAAAATCAAGCAGAAAAATAGTATGAAAAACTCCGGGTCCCCTAAGTTCAAATCCTGGATGCCCCACAGGTTAATATATTTCCAAGATGGCATTCATTGGTGTAGTTACATAATTTACGTAGACAACCATGACCATATCTGATGATGATGTTATCAATTATGGCATACCAAAGAATATCAATTCACTACAAGCAAATTGAGTGAAGGTGCTATTTCTTGACAGGTTTTAGTGATTCATAGTCAATAATAACTCCTAATTCCAAATAATTTGTAAGCCAGTGTCAACTTACAACTGTTGTGGTGGCTATCATTGTATAGTCCGCCCATCTCAAATACTTCCTCATTTCTCCTCTTGAAGAGTGATATAAACTTGAGGCAATACCGACTCCAATAAGTGAATTAGCATAGAGTTTACTATTCCAATTCTTCCTGCAGTCGTAATCCTACATTTTGTCAAGCACAATAAAGGAATGTGAGGTAGTTTCAAATTCAATGACGTTAGAAGGAAAACTTGCCTTGGAGCCTGCATCCCAAGAACAATAAAAGGAAGTGAAGTGACCACATTGGCGACGGTTTCAATGAATGTCTGATCACCTATAACAGGAAGAGAACGTAAGGAGATATACTAAGATTTATGTACAGATCATGAAGCAATATCAAGACATTCGCTCTAGGAATACCTTGAAGACAACAATGAACCGGTCTCAGACACGCTGGTCTTTGTTTCCATATTTTTCTGAAGAAACAATATCAGTAGTTAATAATTATTGTAAGCTGGATTTGAACAAGGTGATTTATAATCATGCCAAAGACCACTATACGATATATTTTGAGAATTGTAAGTTAGGACTCACCGCATTGCTAGTCTTTGGTTAGATTCAGTATCCAATCCATCAAATTTTGAATCTTGGAAGTCTCCACATAGAGTAATATTTTCTACTGTAAAAGGTGAATGTGGCACCATATGAACTCCATGGAGCCCTTCAAGGGATTTTCGAGTGTTCTCTGTACTTTGAGGACTCATAAGTTCGTCCTCGCACTAGGATGCAACACAAAACTTGCAGAGTTCAATTGAAAGATATATGCAGCACCAAAATCATAAACATAGTGAAACCATACAATTTCTTCATAATGTCTCAAAATCGCAATTTCCATAGTTATTCTATTTGGAACACTTACAATATTGACAAAGCATCGAAATCCGGAACGTTCTTGGGTGCTATTATTCTAGAAGATATCGTCGAAACCATAAACCTCAAAATAGGCTTCATACTCTCTAACTAATTTTGTTTACGAGCGTCAAAGTTATGGTCCGTGTAGATAAAAAAAAAAACAATCCTTTTCCTATAACAATAACTTAATTTGGGAAAACGATTCGTTTAAGTTGGAATTAGAAAATCCCAAATAGTTGGAATCTACATTACGAGCCATATATCATATCCTGTTCTAAAGCTATACCTAATTTTCCAAGTACATTTTGTTTTTCCCTATTACCCATCATTGCATCTTATTAAAGTAAATTAGTATTTTATGTAATCTCCTTGTTTGATAATCATTGAAAAGGAATTGAACATTTTGAACACCATAATAAATAAGTTGAATCCAAACAGAGCTCTAAGTTCATTAGAAATTAAAACAAAATTAACCACTACAAGCCCAAAAACACATGTAAAGAAAGCACACAGAAATTACTCACATGAATCCCAACTCAGTTCAAAATTCAAACAATTGCATAAACCTAAGATTATTTAAAACCCCAAATTTGAAGAAACTTAAAATACATAAAAACTCATCAATGGGGGGTTAGAGAGAGAAAGTACCTGTAAATAATGGGCGCCGACGAAACGTTACTAGTATATTTTCTTGTGAAGCTCACATGGGAAAAAGGGGAAGAGTTGATTAGTTAAATAGAGAAGGAGGAGGAAGAGGGTTTCTGTTTATGATGAGTTAGGAAAGTTGAACTTCTTCTTCTCTTGACAAAGGGAAAGAAATAGAATAGATACGGATCCTTCAGAATCTTCTATATAACATACCTTGCGTATATTCCTTATGATGCTTTCCTCCATCCTACCCTTTGATTTTTCCTAGACATTCGTGCTGCTTTCATATACTGGAATATCTAACGGTACACATTTTGCTCAAGAGTCTCACTGTAAAATAAATCATGGAGTAAATTTGATACATTTCGACTGTCCCCATCAATTTGAACAGAGTTTGGTTAGAGGGTGACAAAGGAATCAGAATATTCGGAAGGTTTTTTTTTCTAATAAAAAATTATGACAAACTTATTGTACCATGCTGGCTTTGAATGTATTTGGACGATGTCTAAATAAAATAAATAAATCTAATATATTATTAAACGAGGGTATAATCCGTGCCCTTCTATAACCTTAACGGTTGGAAATAAATTTGTGAGGTATAATTTTAGACATTGAAAACGAGGGCACCAGAAAAGATATCCTCCTCTGTTTTTATATAGATTTCAGCCATGTGATATAAGGAAAACCAACTATTTGGTTTTGCTACTGGGTGTAAACTTGAAGAATCGATATGGATAGAGCAACCAACTATAGTAGATCATTTAATTGAACTTTCTTGAAGTTTATTAGCTCCTTAGACAGAAGTGCAAGCATTTCATTTAATTGAACACCAACTATGGTGGGGTGGAAGGAGCTGTGATTGCATTGGTCTAAGGCTCTCACTCAGTCACCCATACACTATAGGGAACTCCACTGACAACCTTGGCTCAAATCTGTCGCAAGGTGATGATGATGTGTTGCAAAGTTGTCGCAATGTCTACAAAACTGTCGCAAGGTGCAGCAAAATTGTCCCAAGGTGATGCAAAGCTGTCGTAAGGTGTTGCAAAGCAGTTGCAAACTAAAAAAGTACCTAGGGAGCTGAAGACTAAAAAAAAAATGACTGATCTTTTTTTTCACAAAAACGAAAAATCAATAAGGAGTTTTGACCAAATTTCCCTATCTGTAACACCCCGTGCCTTATCAGTTATCGATATTCTTATCACTTTTGACACCCAAACCCAAGTCTCATGGTATAAGTTTTATTTGTGGTGAAGGATCTACAAGCCCACCCGAAAGTCTCGACATTTACTTAGCTTGGGCATACACCTATAAGCCAACTCTGCACGTTCTCCTGAGCAATGTGGGACTATTAAAACCCCCCATATTCGCAGACGAGTTGTCATCGACTCGAATATCATCTCTTTTTTCCCCACAAGAAGTTTGTTTTACTGAACTCGACTACTCTGTGATAGTCCCATATTCATTGGGAAAGCAATTGGTGTCTAAGCAATATATCTGTGCTCAAGTTTAATCGGGGCTTCTATGGGTGAGCTCGTGGAACCTTCGCTAGAATTGAACTATGTATCCATTGACTTGGGTTCTAGTGTCAATGTTGATAACTGCTAACAGTTAGGACATTACAGATGGTTTCTGAGCCGACGATGATTTGTCTCTAAGGGTCGGGGATTGTGATAGTCCTACATCGCTCGAAAAAGCGTCTGGAGCCTGGAATATAATATGGTTGCGCTCAACCTTAGCAAGAGTTGAGTTTTTTTAAGTGAACTTGTAAAACTTTCATCAGGAACAAAATCCAGTATCCATTGGGCTTATGTGTTAGTGTTACCAGTGAGGACAATAGATATCTGTTGAAGTTTGAAGTGTTAGACACGATTAGGCTAAAATCATAGAGGTTGAACTTTGTACCTCTATAGGGTTAGGTGATGGAGGGCGAAGTCACAAGTGTTGGTGGTGTCTATAGACACTCGAAGTACACCACTGCTGCCGAGGTCAAGTGCCACCAATAGCCATATACTTTTTGTCACACTTTTATTCATGAAATTTCCATTGTTATGTAACACAAGTTTTAGAATTGTGGACTGTGGTACAACTTCGAACATTAAGACAGATTTAGGAGAAATCAAAATCAACTGTCCAACTTTTTAAATAGGCAAGAGAGAGAATGTTGCCGCATCAACTTAGGCAGTTGATTTTGATTTCTATCCCAAATCCGCTTTAACTTTGGGCGGCCAAATTTTAAGCCCCAGTTACTTGGAGGCTTTGCTAAAGTTTAATGAGTGTTGAGCTTAGCAATTTGGGGCTGAACATTGTTAGAGATCCACTCCACTCGGTTTATCCGAGTGGATTAGGACGAATATTGAAGCTATAGGAATCCATATAGGATTAGGATTGTTATCATTATCGGATTCCTAATACAACTCCTAATAGGATTATTGTATAGATAAACATGTAATATAGTATCTTATATACTTAAAACTCTTATTATGAATCCTATATATATATGGATCAAACTCAATGTTGTAATCATCAAGTTGTAAAGTAATAACAAGGTTTTTACCTAGCTCTCTCTCTCCCTCTCACTCGATCATCACTATTACCACTCGGTTTCATCCGAGTTGCCTTTGCAATAGTCCCTCGATCTTCAACCGAGACGATCATCAAATCGTTCTCGGTTTCACCGAGAATCCCACAGTGCACTCTCGGTTATACCCGAGAGTTACACTGCTCCAGCTCGGGTATACCCGAGAGGAACTTCAAGGTTCACTCGGTCTCACCGAAGTGTTATCTCTCTCGGCTTCTACACATCCGTCTTCCTCGAGTTTCATCGAGTTGTTTACTTCAAGGTTTAAACCTTCTCGCATGGTATAAGAGCCTAAAGAATTCATTTTTTTTGAAAGATGACTACTCCCGAATCTTCGGAGATCTCTCAAATTCATCCTAACACTAATAGTGGGCCGTTTGATGTTCACCACTCGGATTCTCCTACTACTATTCTCATCACATCGCTTCTAACCGGTGACAATTACTCCTCATGGTCGCGAGGAATGACTAAGGCCTTAAGGGCTAAAGCTAAACTTGGTTTCGTTGATGGAAGCATTGAAAAACCCACCGATCCTAAAGAATTAGAATTATGGGGACGATGTAATGATCTCGTCTCTAGTTGGCTCATCAATTCCGTTGATCCACCTCTTCGCGATTCAATCTTATATGATGAATCGGCCTTTGATATATGGCACAATCTGTATGATCGCTTTCACCAACGCAATGCTCCCAAAATATTCCAATTGAAGAGAGCAATTTCTTGTTTCAAACAAGATAATTCCGACGTTTCTACATATTTTACCCATCTCAAGGCCTTACAAGATGAACTCAATTCCTTGATTATCACCGAGTCTTGTACATGTGGTCATGGTCGTTCTTTACTTGAACGTACTAATCAAGATAGAGCCATGGAGTTTCTTCAAGGGCTTAACGATAGATTTTCATCTATTCGTAGTCAAATTTTGTTGATTGAACCTTTTCCTTCGATTCTTCGAATCCATTCACTTATTAAACAAGAAGAGGTTCAACAAAACTTGGTCACTCCTATGACTATTGATTCCAACAATGCGGCACTTGCCGTTGGAAGCAACGAGTACAATCAAACTCGTTTTAACGGATCCGAGAGGCAACGTACTAAACGCCCTCGACCCTTTTGTGACAATTGCAAGATTCATGGTCATGATGTCACCTCTTGCTATAAACTCCATGGGTACCCACCAAATTATGGACAAAAAAACCGGAACCGAAACCGCCAAAACACCATCAACCTCTCGGTTTCGGACCAAACGGGCCAGGGGGTGCCTCCAGCAACTTCTTTCACCAATGAACAATATCAAGGGATTTTGGCACTCCTTGACCGAAATCGGCAAGCCACCGTAGCCCAATCCAACGGTAACTCCAACAAGGATACCCATGTAAACCTAACCGGTAAATACACTTCTTCTTTTCATCCTCCTTGGGTCATTGATTCGGGAGCCGCTAAACATATACGTTCACATATTTCAAGATTTTCTTCTTATTCCCTTGCACCACCGGACCTATATGTCCGTTTACCGGATGGTTCCCGAGTCAAGGTAGAACACATTGGTACCATCTATTTTACCAATAAATTTTATTTACAAGATGTGCTTCATATTCCATCTTTTCAATTTAATCTCATATCTATTTCTCAAATATCTAAATCCCTTCGTTGCACCGTCTTATTTGACCGTGATTTGTGTCTTTTTCAGGACCGAACAACGAGGACGGAGATTGGGCATGGTAGTCTTCATGATGACCTTTACTTCCTTCGCATGGAGCGTCCCATCCTTTCGGTTTCAAGTTTAGATAATTCTAGTTATGAGTCTTTTTCTTTATGGCATTCCCGTTTGGGCCATCCTTCTTTTAGTCGTTTTAAATTTTTTAATTCTAAACTTCCATGTTTGAATTTTAAATTTTTATCAAATAAAGTACCATGCGATATTTGCCCTCTTTCTAAGCAATCTCGATTGCCTTTTCCGATTAGTACTTCTTCCTCTTCTCATATTTTTGAGTTAGTCCATGCGGACGTATGGGGACCTTTTCCGGTTCCCTCCACCTCCGGGTGTCGCTATTTTCTTACCCTTGTCGACGATTATTCACGTTGTACTTGGATATTTCTCATGGATTTTAAGTCCGAATCCAATAAATTGATTATGAATTTCTTTCAATATGTCTCCACGCAATTTAATTGCACCATTAAGACCTTTCGTTCGGACAATGGTTCCGAATTTACTAATTCATCCCTACAAAGTTGGTTCCTTGAAAAAGGAGTTGTCCACCAACGTAGTTGTACTTATACCCTGCAACAAAACGGGATAGTTGAACGCAAACATCGTCACATTCTTGAAGTAGCCCGTTCATTACGCCTTCAAGCTCATCTCTCTCTCTCCTTTTGGGGAGAATGTGTTCTCACCGCGGTTTATTTGATTAACAAATTGCCGACACCCACCCTTAATGGTAAATCCCCCCATGAAAAACTCATTGGTATTACTCCTGATTTATCCCATCTACGTGTTTTTGGATGCCTTTGTTATGCACGTATCCCTTTGGTCAAAACCAAGATGGACGCCCGCTCCTCCGCTGGTATCTTCCTTGGGTATCCCAATGGCTAGAAGGGTTACCGAATCTACGATATTTCCACACGACGGATCTTCATCTCCCGCGACGTCACTTTTGTTGAAAATCGATTCCCTATGCACCCCTCTTACTCGGCTGCTTCTTCTCATCTCGATCGCCCAACACCCTTCATAACGATCGACGACAATGATACATTCAACTTTCCGGCGACCGGGCGTTCCACGGTCGCCGTGCCACACAACAGCACCACCGATGACAATGGTGCTGCCCTTCCTGTTTCCAGGAACATCACCGATAATGGTGTTGTTCCTGTTTCCAGGAACTTCGCTGACAGCGGTGCTGTTCCTGTTTCCAGGAACATCACCGATGCAGGGGTGCCTCCAGACACC
>BEHA01000665.1:2245849-2265132 GCA_002897215.1 Eschscholzia californica subsp. californica | reverse complement strand
GCATAGGATGCTGAACACGCAAAAGTTATCAACTGTAGAAGATTATTAGTGCGATTATGACTCTATTGGTTGTTATGCCTAGATATCGTGTCCTAGTCTGCTTACTGATGAAATGAAATTGAGCACGAACTGCACAGAGGAAGGAGCTTGACTTGAGGGTAAAAAAGTCTAGAACCCGAAGAAGATAAGCAGGTCAAATTATGGTACTTTATCGAGTTCTTGACGTAAACACGTATGCAGAGATCAAAATAAACAACCCTTTCAATGAAATGCTAT
Organism: Eschscholzia californica subsp. californica; assembly: GCA_002897215.1. Lineage (NCBI taxonomy): Eukaryota > Viridiplantae > Streptophyta > Magnoliopsida > Ranunculales > Papaveraceae > Eschscholzia > Eschscholzia californica. The sequence goes on along the minus strand of BEHA01000665.1, from coordinate 2,264,856 downwards.
CTAAAAAATTACTCTGTTCAAATAAAAATATAAGAATGAAGAACTGACGAGGGGTCTAAGAAAGCAAGCACAAAGATAGTACACGTAAAAGAATTACGAATGTCAACAGTAAAAGACGGACATACAGAGACAAAATTATGCAAACTAGCTTGAGTGGTACTTAGATATGACAGGTATTAATTTCCAAGATGGCATTGATTGGTGTAGTTACTTGTACTTAGACGACCATGACCATATCTGATGATGATGTTATCAAATTATGGCATACCAAAGAATATCCATTCACTACAAGCAAATTGAGTGAAGGTGCTGTTTCTTGACAGGTTTTAGTGATTCATAGTCAATAATAACTCCTAATTCCAAATAATTTGTAAGCCAGTGTCAACTTACAACTGTTGTGGTGGCTATCATTGTATAGTCCGCCCATCTCAAATACTTCCTCATTTCTCCTCTTGAAGAGTGATATAAACTCGAGGCAATACCGACTCCAATAAGTGAATTAGCATAGAGTTTACTATTCCAATTCTTCCTGCAGTCGTAATCCTACATTTTGTCAAGCATAATAAAGGAATGTGAGGTAGTTTCAATTCGATGACGTTAGAAGGAAACTTGCCTTGGAGCCTGCATCCCAAGAACAATAAAAGGAAGTGAAGTGACCACATTGGCGACGGTTTCAATGAATGTCTGATCACCTATAACAGGAAAGAGAACGTAAGGAGATAGACTAAGATTTATATACAGATCACGATGCATATATGAAGACATTCGCTCTAGGAATACCTTGAAGACAACAATGAACCGGTCTCAGACACGCTGGTCTTTGTTTCCATATTTTTCTGAAGAGACAGTATCAGTAGTTAATGATTATTGTAAGCTGGATTTGGACAAGGTGACTTATAATCATGCAGAAGACCACTATACAATACATTTTGAGAATTGTAAGTTAGGACTCACCGCATTGCTAGTCTTTGATTAGATTCAGTATCCAATCCATCAAATTTTGAATTTTGGAAGTCTCCACATTGAGTAATATCTTCTACTGTAAAAGGTGAATGTGGCACCATATGAACTCCATGGAGCCCTTCAAGGGATTTTCGAGTATTCTCTCTACTTTGAGGACTCATATGTTCGTCCTCGCACTAGGATGCAACACAAAACTTGCAAAGTTCAATTGAAAGATATATGCAGCACCAAAATCATAAACATAGCTAAACCATACAAGTTACTTCTAATGTTTCAAAATTGCAGTTTCCATAGTTATTCTATTTGGAACACTTACAATATTGACAAAGCATCGAAATCCGGGACATTCTTGGGTGCTATTATTCTAGAAGATATCGTCGAAACCGTAAACCTCAAAATAGGCTTCATACTCTCTAACTAATTTTGTTTACGAGCGTCAAAGTTATGGTCCGTGTAGATAAAAAAAACAATCCTTTTCCTATAACAATAACTTAATTTGGGAAAACAATTCGTTTAAGTTGGAATTAGAAAATCCCAAATAGTTGGAATCTACATTATGAGCCACATATCTTATCCTGTTCTAAAGCTATACCTAATTTTCCAAGTACATTTTGTTTTTCCCTATTACCCATCATTGCATCTTATTAAAGTAAATTAGTATTTCATGTAATCTCCTTGTTTGATAATCATTCAAAAGGAATTGAACATTTCGAACACCATAATAAATAAGTTGAATCCAAACAGAGCTTCAACTTCATTAGAAATTAAAACAAAATTAACCACTACAAGCCCAAAAAACATGTAAAGAAAAGCACACAAAAATTACTCACAGGAATCCAGACTCAGTTCAAACAATTGCATAAACCTAAGATTATTTAAAACCCAAATTTGAAGAAACTTAAAATACATAAAAACTCATCAATGGGGGGGTTAGAGAGAGAAAGTACCTGTAAATAATGGGCGCCGACGAAACGTTACTAGTATATTTTCTTGTGAATCTCACATGGGAAAAAGGGGAAGAGTTGATTAGTTAAATAGAGAAGAAGGAGGAAGAGGGTTTCTGTTTATGATGAGTTAGGAAAGTTGAACTTCTTCTTCTCTTGACAAAGGGAAATAAATAGAATAGATGCCGATCCTTCAGAATCTTCTATATAACATACCTTGCGTATATTCCTTATGATGCTTTCCTCCATCCTACCCTTTGATTTTTCCTAGAGATTCGTGCTTCTTTCATATACTGGAATATCTAACGGTACACATTTTGCTCAAGAGTCGACTGTAAAATAAATCATGGAGTAAATTTGATACATTTCGACTGTCCCCGTCAATTTGAACAGAGTTTGGTTAGAGGGTGACAAAGGAATCAGAATATTCGGAAGGTTTTTTTTCTAATGAAAAATTATGACAAACTTATTGTACCATGCTGGCATTGTTGAGAACTGCTAACAGTTAGGACATTACAGATGGTTTCTGAGCCGACGACGATTTGTCTCTAAGGGTCGGGGATTGTGATAGTCCTACATCGCTCGAAAAAGCGTCTGGAGCCTGGAATATATTATGTTTGCGCTCAACCTTAGCAAGAGTTGAGTTTTTTTAAGTGAACTTGTAAAACTTTCATCACGAACAAAATCCAGTATCCATTGGGCTCAGGGGCGGAGCTGTTAGTAGGCTAACCCGGGCTGCAGCCCGGGTCAACCTACTAAATATTTAACTAGGTTAGTCATTAAGTTTATCAAAAGCGTGCATTGGTAAGATGGTATGATGGTGAGATGTTCACCTCATTGGCACAAGTTCAAGTCCCAGCACCTACTCTTAGGTCTTTCTTTTTACAAAACCAACATAATCTCTGAAAATTTGTATATTGTAATGACACTCTTATTACTTAATAATAGTATACCCTTTAACAAATAAAAAGAAAAACAACATAAAGGCCTGTTTGGTTCTTTTTTCTTTATTTTTTGTCGACGTTAACCTTTTAGCCCGGGCCTGCGCCAATTTCTGGCTCCGCCTCTGATTGGGCTTATGTGTTAGTGTTATCAGTGAGGACAATAGATATCTGTTGAAGTTTGAAGTGTTAGACACGATTAGGCTAAAATCAAAGAGGTTGAACTTTGCACGTCTATAGGGTTAGGTGATGGAGGGCGAAGTCACAAGTGTTGGTGGTGTCTATAGACACTCGAAGTACACCACTGCTGCCGAGGTTGTTAGAATATATGAGTGTTAGAATATTTAGTACCACATTGCCCAATAGATAAAACTTCTCTCCTATGTAACTCCTTATAAAGACTTATGTAATAGCTTAGGAAATCAATACAATCAATACAAAATCTCTTTTCTTACATGGTATAAGAGCTTCTAGGTTTCTTTCTTGGGTTAGTCAATAGAGTCTTCCGTTTGCCGGCGGCGGTAGTCCCATTAATGGCTACCGTTCGCCGGGCTTTTATCGGTTTTTAGTTCAAGTTTAGTGTTTTTTTTTTTCCTTTCCAATAAGAGTAGTTCTTTTCTATTGTTGAGATCTAATCATTCTTCAATACTTTTCTCAATAGTATTTGAAGATGATGAAGATTAACAAGAAGATGAAAGATCCAAACAAGAGTGATTTGTTGAAGAAATCACATGATATACTCTTCAATGATCTCAAGCATTTCAAATGTCAAGTCCTCCACAACATCAAATCTATGTGTATCCATGGTCCATGAAGTTATATTTTGAGAGACATTGGAAAGCTATTAGAGAGGGGGAAAAGAATTCATGGATTTCTTGTTAGAATAGTTATATACCCCATGTTTATCTTGAAACTATACTTATAGTTGTCCAAAATCTTGATTTCCAATATGATGCACATGAAGTGTTTGATAGAATGTATCAAAGAAATCATGCTTATTCTCAAAGATGGTTTTCTTTTGATGTTTAAAAACATGTTTGTGGGTTCCTTTATGGCAAAGAGTTTATTCTCTTAGTTGATTTGCTCATACTTCTTATATCAAAGTTGAGAACTCTCAAACTATTGTTCCTTAGTTTTTTCATAAGATCAAATGAAGAGGAGATAAGAGAAGATTATAAAGAAGAATTGAAGTGGGAAAAATCAAGAATGGTAATCGCTAGTGGTTGAAAAATGATAAAATCATAAGATCAAGGGGTTGAAAAATGATAAAATCATAAGATCAAGGGTTTGCATTATATTACATTGATGATGTTGGAGTAATAATCATGTGTGAGGGCTATTAAAATCAATGGAGTAAGAACTCCAAACAAAACCTTGACAATGGTTTATAATTGTCAACTTTCTCTTTAAAAAGAGAACATACCTAGGCAATGGTGCTAACTTTTCCTCAAATGGGGAAGGGAGAAAAGACATTCAACAATATTCAACAACAAACAAGATAGCAAGGAGTATATCTCCGCCCACAACCGGACAATGGGTTATAATTGTCCGCTTTCTCTTTAAAAAGGGAAAATACCTGGCAATGGCGCCAACTTTTCTTTAAATGGTCTTCCAATGGAGAAAAGAAAAACAACAACAAAGAACAACAACTTAGCAACCTCACAATGATGTCTCCATATCAATACCAAGTCAACATCTACAAATTTTAGCAAACTCATGAATTTTTCACTAGCAAAAGTCATTAGTTTGAGGGGGAATGTTAGAATATATGAGTGTTAGAATATTTAGTACCACATTGCCCAATAGATAAAACTTCTCTCCTATGTAACTCCTTATAAAGACTTATGTAATAGCTTAGGAAATCAATACAATCAATACAAATTCTCTTTTCTTACAGAGGTCAAGTGCCACCAATAGCCATATACTTTTTGTCACACTTTTATTCATGAAACTTTCATTGTAATGTAACACAAGTTTTAGAATTGTGGACTGTGGTACAACTTCGAACATTAAGACAGAGTTAGGAGAAATCAAAATCAACTGTCCAACTTTTTAAATAGGCAAGAGAGAGAATGTTGCCGCATCAACTTAGGCAGTTGATTTTGATTTCTATCCCAAATCCGCTTTAACTTTGGGCGGCCAAATTTTAAGCCCCAGTTACTTAGAGGCTTTGCTAAAGTTTAATGAGTGTTGAGCTTAGCAATTTGGGGCTGAATATAGAACAAAAGTTCCCAATAAACCTTTTTTTTGTTGTTGAAAGAACATCACAATCAACCTAGCAGAAATTATATGGATGGGCTCCTGAATTCAGATCAAACATATAAAACAAAAAATATAGTTAGAAAGATGATCAAAACTGTGATATTATATTCTAACATTAGTTTTCACAATTGTTTTTTTTTTTTTGAGGAAAATAAAATCCAATAAATAAAGCATAGTTTACAACACTCTAAAGAAGAGAAGACTATGTAATTAACTGAAAAGGACTAAAAGATCAAAGAGACAAATATAAGGGACTCTTCTTCAGTCGCCAGAAAATTTGCTAGCTGGTTGCAATAACGTGGAGTGTAATTGATTGTAACGTGTCTGTTCACTAATCTACCACGTAGCTCCTCAATCTCGTTTATTAATCTCCAGGGGGCTTCAAGATCAACGGTGGATAGTAGGTCGACCATAACCCTACTATCTCCTTCCAATATATAATCCCTTAAACCTAAATCATCTGCTAAATCCAGTCCCAACTGAAACCCTACTAGTTCGATATGAAGAGGTGATTTAGGTCTGAAGCTCATCTTTTTAGATCCAACTATCTCGCCACTTGAATCTCTCACTACAGAAGCTGCTGATGCTCTATTTTCTTTGTATGATCCATCGCAATTGATTTTGATTTGTCCAATCGAAGGAGGACTCAAGTTATCTGTATCAAGATTAAGAATAATCGAGGAAGAGGGAGTATCAGTTAGAGTTGGAACATACCTTAGAGCTTCCTTAGTATTCCACTAGCAACGCATGAGATCTATTTGTTTCTGACTAAAGTGTTTATTATTTCTAATCTTCCACCATTCCCATATAAGACAAGTGAATATAAAGCAATGTTTCCTATTTTCTTTCTCTAGGACTAGATGTTTTAGATTACTAATAACATCTTCACCCATTTGTTGCAGATCTATAATTCCAGTAAGTTGTAACAGTTGTTTAAATAACGGACAAGCCCCAAAAAGATGATTTATAGATTCTGGTTCTCCTGAGTTACATAACAAGCATCCTTGAGGTAAATCTTGGAGTCTTTTTTCCTATATTACTTAGAGTTGCTATACCATTATGAATAAGTTTCCAAATGAACTGTTGAATATTAGGGTTCATCCCTTTTATCTTCCAGAAAGTTTTCCAAGGGAACTCATTAGCTTCTTGACTCAGAATTGATAGAGTATTGATCTCAGTGTAATAAGATTTAGTATTAAATTTACCATTCTCAGTTGGACACCAAACAAGAATATCCCTCCGAGTAGTATTAGGAATATTTATTTCCTGGATTGCCTGCACACTTTCATGATCAAAATATCTGATTAAAAGTTCATTGTTCCAGCAATTGGTATTGTTATGTATAAGGTCTGAAACCCAGAAAATATTTTCAGGTAATTCATTAGTAAGAATAGGGATCTTATTTGGTAAATTAGGGATCCAAGGGTCAGTTTTGATTTTAATACTAGAACCATCACCAATTAGCCAAATGATATTTTGTCTAATAGTAGTTTTAGTTTTTAATACAGAGTGCCAAAAAGGGGATGAAGATGAAGGACTATCAGTAGTCCAGAAGTCATCATTTTTATAATATTTCGACTTTAGCAGTATAACCCAAACAACATTTGCATTAGTTAAAAGTCTCCAAGTTTTGGCCACTAAAGCCTCATTGACGAGTTGAAGTTTACGAATACCTAATCCTCCTTTATGTTTGGGGGTACAATTATATCCCACTTAATGAAATGCATCTTGTTTGTGTCCTGTGGATGCCCCCACCAAAAACTTTTCTCTGCCAAGTTAAGTTGGTTAATTATATGTTTTGGGATCAATTGATAGCTAAATGGGTAAGTGCAAAACGAAGATAATACAGATTTAATAAAAACTGTTTTACCTGTTTGAGTAATGAACTTCTGTTTCCATCCAGCAAGATTTTTAGTAAATTTTTCCACTAACCATTGATGGCTCTTAATTCGATTACCTGGCTTGAGTATCAATGCTCCTAGGTACTTTGCTTGATCTGTCATGAGTGGAGCATGTAACTGGGAGATGAACGAAGATTTTATATTGTCCTGCACTCCTTTACTGAAAAATAATGAGGATTTGGTGGAATTGACTTTCTGTCTTGAAAATTCAGCGTAGTTATGCATCATGTGTAAAATAGAATCTAGATTCTCTAATGTTGTTTTCCCAAAGATAATCAAGTCATCAGCAAAAAGCAAATGTGTTATGCTTGGGCTGGACTGATTTATCTTATACCCTGTAAAATGATTATTAGTATCATAATGAGAAATAAGGAGGGAGAGAGACTGAGAGGATAGGATAAATAGGTAGGGGGACAAAGGACAACCCTGCCTCAGGCCTCTAGTGGCCTGGAAATCCCCTACTAACCTTCCATTTAATTTGATATTAAATCTAGTTGTAGTAACACACGAGATAATCAAGTTCAAGAGACGCCCAGAAAAACTAGTAGCTATAAGGACCATTTTGAGAAAATCCCAGTTAACTCTATCGTAGGATTTTGCATATCCATTTTAAGAGCAAAAGCTCCACTTTTGGCTTTGGAATTACTCATAGTATGTAATAATTCTTGAGTAATAATAATATTATCCATGATTTGTCTGTTGGGAACAAAAACATTTTGTGTCCACATAATGGATTCCTCAAGACAAGGTCGAATTCTATTGGCAATTAATTTAGTGATGAATTTATAGATTGAGTTGCAGAGAGAAATCGGTCGATAATCCGAGGCCAAACTCGGGTGACGACACTTAGGAATTAATGCCAAAGTAGTGAGATTGAGAGAAGGATCGATAGAACCTGTTTGGAAAGCCGATTGGATATAATGAGTAAGTTCATCACCTATAATGTCCCAATGACGCTGGAAAAGAAAGCAAGGTAAACCATCTGGCCCCGGGCTTTTTATCAATCCCATTTCCATCACTACGGCTTTAATTTCGTCCTTTGAAGGAACCCTTGAGAAGTGGTCCTGATTATAGTCCGAGATTACCTTATAAGCATTTAAAATCTCAATCGGAGGGGGCCTAACAGCTCAACTTGAAATAAATTCTGAAAATGCCCAATAATCTCTGGAAAAATGACTTTTTAGGTTGGAAAAAATATCATAATAACAAAAAAAGCCAAGATCTTTTTCTATTAGTTGGAAGTTACCAAAATATTATGTATTATAATGGGTAAAGTTTATAATAATATTGATAATTAACAATCAGGTCATTTCTTTCTTTTTTCATTCCCAGAATACCCCACCCACTAAAACACTCTCTTCTCTCTCAAAAGACACCAATACTTTTAGGTTTTGGTTCTTCTTCTTCCTGATTAGCCTTCTTCGAAATTTCTTCACGAAATCTTCCATTCTTCTTCTGATCTTCCATTTCTAATTCGTTGCAGAATCTGGTTTTGTTGTTATTTTCAGTCTGTATGAACTTGATTTTATCATTTCTTTGAGCCTCTGGTATGCAGTCAATGAACACCATATTAGGGTTTCTGGCGACGGTGTGAGAGTGAGGTAGAGAGGGTCGTAGTTTCTTCTTCTTCGTCGTTGGTAGAGGTAATATCTATCTATTTTGCTGTTTTATTCATTCGATTCATAGTTCTTACTCAAATATGTTGAAGCATGGATCTTGTTCTTTCTGTTGATTTTTGTTACTTTGACTGTTGATTTTTGTTACTTTGATCAAATATGATGGTGGTTATTATACATTATTGATTGATAGGGTATTTGATCTTTTTTCCCATGTTACAATTGCAATTTAAGTTTTTGCACATAATCTGTTTGTGAAAATGTCTGAGAGGATTTCCTTGACAAAATGTTGATTTCCTTCTCTGTTATGTACTTCCTAATATGTTGATTGGCCAACAACCCAATGTTTTCACTTGAAGTATGAGTTTGAAGCTAACAATTGAGAATGATGTATCCCATGTAGATGGATATGATACTTCTTTTTCTTCTTCTTATCCTTCTTCTTTCATAAATGAATGAATCGAGTTCAGATCCCCTAGAGATGTCGACGATTATGGAACTCATACAACTTCAAACATTGATGGTCGATACACATTCAAAGCGAGCATTGTTGGTTCAGTATGCAGGAAATTATTCATTTGAATTACATTTAACTATATATCTCAAATTGAAATTAATAGTTTATTGTTGGTTGTGGTGGCAGGGAACCCTGTATGCAGCAAGGAGGAATAAGATTCACCATTAATGACCACTCTTACTTCAAATTGGTATTGGTAATAAACGTTGCAGGTGCCGGAGGCGTTCATTCTGTGTCGATCAAAGTGTCTATTATAGGATGGCAAGCCTGGGGTCAAGAATTGACAGAGTAGCTCTTACCTTAATGGGAAGAGCCTCTCTTTCCAAGTTATCACCAGTGATGGCAGAACTACTGTTAGCTACAATGCTGCTCCTGTGGGTTGGCAGTTAGGTCAAACATTCGAAGGGAGCCAGTTTTAGACCTACTACTTCAGATCTATCAACACATTGATGTTCCACTACTGCTAAAAAGATCGAACATATTACTTGTATACTACCTATTAAGGAATTTATTCTTCTTTTTCAAAACGTGATGTTTGCCCGGTTGTATCTGTTGCACCCATAGATAGTGAATGAGTCTAATTTGCACCAGCAAAATACATATGGCCATATGGGTTAATTATGCGATCGTATCTCAAAGTGTTATGTGAAATTTTGAAGTGGGGATGAATAAGATTTAGTATTTACAAGTAGAGAAATGATCTTTTATTTTTGCATTGACATGATCAAGATAGGAATACAGCAACAAAGATGTGACTGAAGTAGCACTTGGGTTTGATCATTGAATATATGTAGAACAATTATGAGGGGGGAACTTGATATTGTTATTTGACCCTTGTACCTTGTAAATGTATATATGAGTGGGTTAGTTGATGAAAAGTTGATCATCGTTGTAGACAAGCCTAAGAGAATCATGCCCAACAAAGGCGAGTCTTGCAAACTCGCAAATCATGCTCTACAAAGGCGAGTCTTGCAAATCGAGTTTGCAAGATACGCAACTCAAGATTGTATTTTGCAAACACAGTTTGCAGTTTACATTATGCAAACACACGTTTGCATAACAGATTGTTGCAAACACGTTTGCAGAACAGGTTCTTGCAAACACGTTTGCAGAACAGGTTCTTGCAAACACGTTTGCAGAACAGGTTCTTGCAAACACGTTTGCATAACAGATATTTGCAAACACGTTTGCATAACAGATATTTGCAAACACGTTTGCATAACAGATATTTGCAAACACGTTTGCATAACAGATTTTTGCAAACACGTTTGCAGAACAGATTTTTGCAAACACGTTTCCAGAACAGATTTTTGCAAACACGTTTGCATAAAAACGTAAAGGAAAAAAAACGTCGTTATTTTTCTGGGTTTTTTTTTTTGAAAAAAAGGTATTGAAAGTGGATCTTGTTAGAAAGCTAATGAAAAATCATTTCTAAATATATAATTTTTATAGAAATCCGACATCTCAAACAAAAGTTATATCGATTTAAAGTTTAAACAAAAATAAAAGAAATTAGTTACACAAAATGACAAAAAGAGATATTTTAGTATTTGCACACTTTTTGACCTGAATAATAATTTTCAAATGTTTTGTGCTTTTCTACTCATTTTCAATATTATTTTGACCTTTTTAGAAATTACCTCATAATCTCTTTAGCAATGTCTTGTTCATGTGTCACTCTTCACCCCTCACTCCTCGTCTCCTCCAGTCCTTCTTCAGGTGGGAATGTCGAGTCCAAAAATAGCTTTTGCTTTCAAGAGATGAAAATATCTCTGATCAAAGACAAACTCACTCCTTCAACAAAAAAAAAAAAAAGACAAACTCACTCACACAAATTATGATCAAATACCAACCGTCCGATGTAAATATTAACAATTGGATCTGAGATCACGATCGGAATAAGGTTCACGTTTTTTATTCAGTCAGAAATTTTCTCTGGCTACAAAATTTCATGTCCTTTTCACGTCTCTGATTTTTCTATCTTCTTCTCTTTCTTTCTGAGTGCTCTTTCTATCAAAATTGAAGAAAGGCAAACAAAGATCACTGAGATAGAGAGAGAAAGAAGAGCTTCTTTCATGGCATCTCCTTCAACAGGGAGATGGTCATGGAAGACAACAATAGATTCTTCTATTACATTTTCTTCTTCTTCTTCGTCTTTCAGTCCATCAAGTTTCACTTTCTCTCTCTACAAAAGAAAATCATCTGATCGTACCAAATGCTCTTTAGATCACAATTCTTCTCCTTCTAATGAAGTTCATAATAAACTCCTCAAGAAGAAGAAGAAATCCATCCAACTTCAGAGATCAATCGACTCGAATTCTTTACTAGTTGGAGGAGATAAAGAAGATTACCCTGATTCTAGTAATCCAAAATTTGTCAACGACGAGAAGATAAAGAAAAATGTGAATCCATTAAAATTACCTAAGCTTCGTTTGAAATCATTATTTGGGAGGAAGTCTTCGTGGAAGAGGATCTTTTTTGCATCTAAGAAAGTTAGAAGTATCATATTGCTCAATGTCATTACTGTTGTTTATGGTAAATTTCTCTTTCTTAGCTTCATTTTAACTTTTGTTCTAAATAATGGATTTTTCTTGTTTTTAACCTACCTTTATTTATTTCACAATTCTGAATTTTTTTTGTTTGTTTAGATTTAAAATTTACCAAATTGATCAATATCGGGGATGGATATAACAGTTAGGAAGCAATTGGGAAGCTTCCATTGATTATATTGTTAATGTATGCTTTCAGTTTGTTAGGGCATTGGCTCAACTGCCTTGGGGTTTTTTATGAGGATCCTTCATTGATCCTTGAGGTTAACTGATTTAGTTACCCTCTTTTGGGCTATTTAATTTTCGACCCCTTTTACCCGTTCAAGTTCACAATAGTGGAAATTTGAATTTATCAGAACCCTTTCAACACCATCAAGTTATTTTGTGTCTCACCAATTCATGGGGATCACTATGTTTTTTGTTCTAAAGATGTTTTAGGTGAACCTATTCTTATCGTCTCTCGGCACACACTAAGACACTACAAATTCTCTGGTCCCGTGCTTTAGTCCATGATTATGATAGTAGTCTTGAAGCACCATGTTGCCGAGGATATTGCTTTCAAGTTACGGTTGTTAGGTTTGGTTAAAGCCTTCTAAATTAGAAATATTGTGGCTTTTGCCTAATGCGCCTTGTGATTCATCTTCATTTGCACAAGAAAGTGTCATTTTTATTGGCCCATTTAAGCAACTAGCATGTATTATTAGCTCTATTTTAGACAAAGTGGAGGATAATATTTCAAACTTTCAATTGTTGCATCTATTTTAGGCTTTGCACTGCCACTTACATGTTACAACTTACATGCCGTACGAATCAGGGAGGTGAAACTTTACATTGTTGGTAGATCAGAACTCTTTTACCATGATAACTTAGGGGTAGTTGTTCCTTTAGAGACATCTTTGGGTATCTATGTTTGAGGTTTCTCTAACATTTATTACCCAGATACAGCCGATTTAACATTGTCAATTAACCCTGTGATATCATCATCTATTTCTAAGATTGTTTGTGATCTCATATTCCAGCAAGCGATATTCCTGTCCTGAAAGAGGTTGAAGCCATCGTAGATCCAGCAGTTTTCACAGTCGTGCGTTTTACTTTGTCAGCACTCCCATTTTTACCATTTGTGTTACGTGCAAGTGGCAATGCTCAGATCCGCAATGCAGGGCTAGAGTTGGGTTTCTGGGTCAGTTTAGGATACCTTATGCAGGCCTTCGGTTTACTAACATCAGACGCTGGTCGCGCATCATTTATTTCTCTATTCACAGTAAGTCTGTTAGCCTTTTTAAAATCACTCATTCTTGGAATCTAGATATCTTTCACAAATTATGAAGAAAGTTTGCATCTTTAAGGATATGCATGACTTTCACAGGTGATTATTGTACCCCTGCTAGATGGAATGTTAGGGGCAAAAATTCCTACACGAACCTGGTTTGGAGCTCTTATGTCCCTTATAGGGGTCGGAATGCTGGAATGTAGTGGCTCTCCTCCAAGTGTAAGGAATGCATGACTAGTTTTCGGTGTATTTTCAAGCATCTAGTGTAATTTGTAAAGTAGAAGACGAAGAATGCATGAGAAAAGGTTCTCTATAAAAGGTGGATATCATTGTCAAGCTTTTGATAACAGGTAAAAATTCTGACGAGTTAATTGTGAATAATCTTTTTCAGGTTGGCGATCTTTTGAATTTCTTGAGTGCGGTGTTTTTTGGTATTCACATGCTTAGAACTGAACATATTTCAAGAAGTACGAAGAAAGAACATTTCTTGTCACTCCTGGGCTATGAGGTTGGTTACCTTATTCTGAATGTACTATTTCCCTCTATATTCATTTGGTGGCTCGTTAAGGTGGTGTTTCTTTTGTTTGCGGCATCCGAATCTGACTCGCCCCAGTCTAAATTTTCTGAATCTGAGTTGTAACAGTCTGACTTGTTTTGATCAGAGCACGATAGTTATTTCAGACTATGGGTTCTCAACTCAGACTTGTGTCTGGCTCATATTAACCCAAAATCAGTTCGAGTCAGTCATTTAAGTCAAATCTAACTTGAGTCAATTAAGGTGTCGAGTCAGATTTCAGATCTGAATTTGAAAAAAGGACACCGCCTAGGTGAAACACATACGTGTTTTTCTGTTCCTTCAACCGCTAGTTTAAACCACTGTGTTTGTTATTCAGGTTTTTGTTGTTGCTGTCTTCTCAATTATCTGGTATTTCATGGGAGATTGGTTAGGCGATGTGCATAGATGGAATCCAGAATCATGGACATGGACAATGGTGTGGGATTGGGCAGTCAAATTTCCATGGATACCTGTAACCTACACTGGCATCTTATCAACTGGGGCATGCTTGTGGGTAGAGGTATGATCTCTCTGCAAATTCATGCTTTTCCCTCAAATGGAACAAAAAAACTAACAAATTTGTTAATCATTAATGATGTATTGAGGGTAAAGTCCACTGGAGTAAAAGATAGTAAGGGTTTACTCATGCTAATCATGAAAGTATTGATCGAGCCCATTTGAAGTTCTTCATACCAAAATTGTTCCCATGATAAAAATGGAATTGATTTTTACAAGGAAAACACGGTTTTGGGACTTCAATAAACTAAAGAAAAACATTTCAACGTGAGATTTTGTTTGAAATATCTTGAAAAGATCTATTAGATTTGCGGATTGAAGTTGCATCTTTTCTTTTCTAGAAAAATTAACAAAGTTTGTCAGAGTCTATCAGTTATGTAAACTCTAGTCAGTGTTTATGCAATGGACTAAAAACCTATTTCTTCATTAGTCATTATTAATTTCCACGTTAACTTGAATCTATTCGCACAGATGACAGCTATGCGTGATGTATCAGCAACAGAAACTGCTGTAATTTACGGGTTGGAGCCTCTCTGGGGCGCTGGTTTTGCTTGGTTTCTCCTCGGTGAAAGGTGGGGTACCCTTGGATGGATTGGAGCTGCTCTTATACTGGGTAAGATAACTTTTATATTGCGGTTTTGGTTTATTATGGTATCAAATTACCAACATTTCAAACTTGTTTCACTTCACCTTATATTTAATTGAAAAATGAGGTTACAAATACGCATGATAAACAATAAAGATCCAAATCACGGCAACTTTGACAATCTGAATTCTGATCAGCTAAGAACTTCCTTCTGTTTGTGTAGGTGGTAGCCTAACAGTCCAGATCTTTGGGTCCACCACAAATACACCAAAAGAAATCAAAGATGGTAATAAACGGCTCGACAACCTACTGCTCTCAGATAAACACGATCGTTTCTCTGCAACACCAGTTGTGGTTACCACCAGAAAGAAGGATATTTCAGATACTTTGAAGTAAGCCATTTCACTTCTGTCTATGAAGCAGCAAGTATCTCAGGAGGTCCTAAAGCTTTCTGTCCTTACTTTTCATGTATATAATAATATGTAAATGTATATCTGATCGATAAAAATACACACAAGAAATGCGCATTATGTTGTCCTTAATACTTAGGTAAATTGAAAACTGGTAGAGCTTATTATTGTCATAGTTTAGTAACATGCTAAAATGGTTGAATGAAATAAATAAATACCATTTTCCAATCTACTTATAAATTTGTTGGTTGTGGACTTGGTGGGGGTATATAGTTGGTGGTGGAATGATGTAAAAGCCTGGTTCAGCTGAAATCTACTGAATGTCTGTTTGGTTCTTGTCGAAAAATTTATTTGCTTATTAATATGTATTAAATCTGAATAAAGCTCCTGCATACGCGATACTGATGTTTCTTTTACTAAATTGCTGAAAATGCCCTTTGAGGAATCCACAGTATTTGAAATTCTTGTTCTATTGAAGGGACAAAGAAGTATTTTAGGTTTTAATTTCTAACCGATCTCCATTTTATTGAGAGTATTATGTAGATGAATCCAATTTACTTTATTATTTTCGGATCAAATCTGTATTTCGTATTGTAAGTGTTCAAGCGATAAGTATGTTAAGTACAAATTAATGAGAATATCTACCTCGATCAAGAAGCGAATTGGTAGTTCTTTTTGAATAAATTATCTCCTACCAAATACCAACTTCTTCTGCCTAATCTTCTGTTTAATGAACAAAATTGTATTCAAACTCTTTTTCAATAAATTATCTCCTACCAACCGTTCTGCCTAATCTTATTGCCCGTTTTCCATGTGCATAAAATATTTATTAATTAATTTAATTCTTGTTAGTAGATGATAGATTTATCAAACAAATGACCCAAAAGCTGATTTTGGAGAAGCCCAAATTATTCAAATTATATACCAGGGTAGCTGATTCGGAAGAAATCCTCACAAACATGTACAACAATTACAACTAAGTTCAAATCTTAATTTCACCTTAAACTACTAATTAAATTTGTTCGAATACAAGAGCAAACAAGCCAAGGAAAACAAATGGAAAGCGTCTCGAATAGTCTATTATCCTTATATTTCGCTATTAAACCATGCAACCTTCGGCATAATTAGGGTTCGGTGCGGGATCGGAAGAGGAATCTCCATCAACGTTTTCATCCTCTTCTTCTTCCTCAACGCGAACTTCTTGGCAACCAGAAGCATCAAATATATAGGTCTTCACTTCTTGGAACCTTTCCTCTGAGAGAGAAACTTGTGCGAGGAGCCTTTGTGCGTAATCTTCAGATGCATTGTCGTAGTCTTCCTTCCTCTTCAATACCATGTGTCCACTGATCTCCCAAACTGCGGGGTTTACTTGGGTATCTAAAAACTCTTGACTCACTTCTCCAAGTGCTTGCTTTTCGGCGTAACACTGCAATTTCAAATGATCATGGTAAGGAATCAAAGTGACATCAAACGGAAGTTTCATGCGCAAGACACTTAGTCCCACATTGCTTATAAAGGCTTTTCAAATCTGGGTTGTAATTCAATACTCCGTTTGACATATAGGTTACGTCTGTCGGGTGGGTTTGGCTCTTAGATTGATCAGGTGACGAAGCCTGAGATGGATCCCCACATTAAGGAAAACCCTTCACGTGAAACTAGACGAGTAGGTCTGAGTGGTGGAATGCCAAATAAAGGATAAAATGTCTAGTATTGAGGTAGGTTTACATCACGTAAATAAACTGATAAGACTGTATAATGCAATTATTCATAGACGTCTATTCATGCAAATAAGATCCAACCACAAAGTCGCTTATTTAATTTTGATGAGTTAGACTTCATGAGTCATGACTGATGTGGGTATTTTTAGGGTTTTCAGAAGTGAAATCATGTCGTAAATGTGTACAATTGTAAGGTAAGTAGACATACCTGAGGAAAGAGGAAGACTCTTTTTCCGCAATCCGAAATGAGAACATTGTAAGGAATGTTGTTTTCTTGGAGGGTAATGCAAGAAATAGACACAACATCGGATAGATCTTGTATTGTGTTTCCACCTTCAAAAACAAGTCCTCTTACAGGATAATTCATCAGCTGGGACACCCTAACTCCACGTCCTGGTAATCCTTTCAACATCGTGATTTTTCGAGTAGAAGCTTTCTCCACAGGGAAGGGTACATGCAAGTAATAAGCCTGTTTCATATATCGTTAGATATAGAGCTGATTGGGAAACAAGTAAACAAACTAAAATAATGAAGAAACCACAAAGTTAATTACTTGGAAATGGAGATGATTGATTGTTGCAAAGGCACCCAAACTGTTGAAACCTAATCTGAAGAAAGGGTTTGCTGCTTCTTTCGCCATATGAAGGGCAAGCAAGAAGCTCTCGTTGTCCATTCTCTGTGGTAAACATTCGAGAACTCGGGGTATCAGAAGCACATGCCCATACTCAATTGGACTAACCTAGAACATTGAAACAAAAACAGATCTAAGTCAGTCACCAACAATGGATCGAATAGAACAATTTGAACGACCATTAACGGAAGGAAGATTAGAGATAAATGAATATGGCTTACATTGATGGCAACTACATTTGGAGGCGTTGAATCAGAATCAACAGCTGAACTAGCAAAATAGTGGCTATTTTCATCAGAACTTTGCTCAAACTTGAATAACACCTCGTCTTGTCCAACTTTGGTGAAATTGAATTTGTTTTGATCGAAGGGTTGTAAGACTCGATCGACCCTGAACTCAGTAGGTCGCTTCTTAAGGTGACGACCTTCGTTCAGCTGTGCAATAAATCCATGTTTTCCAGGAATAACTTTAGTCTCACAAAGTGTAACATCATATCGGAAAAGCCCACGATTCATTCGGTCCTCCCATTCCCCAAGAACTAAGGTATCAAATAGAGACATTTCAGGGTCCTTCTCCTCATCTCCAATTGAATCATGTTCTTCTTTCTTGAATGCATATAAAGGAAGCTTCGAAACTGAAATTTACAGTAAAATTATCAATGAGATAAGAACATTTACCTCAAATAAGAATCAAAATCAAAACATTCTAAATAATTATAACAAGAAAATAGAAGATATCTAATCTGTTCAAAGTTCAGATTAAAAAGGAAGTTATCTAACAAAGTATGATTCAATTACCCATCACAATTAGTCTATTGAAAACACAAATTCTAGAATCTAATAACATAAATATCAATGAATTTCAACTAAAACAGAAGGAGATTCACAAACTAATCTTACCCTCTTTGGAAACAACACCCTAATCAAATTCAATTCTAAACCAAAATACAGAAATTCAATTACCCATAAGAATTTAAAAAAAAGGTAAAGAGAGGAGTAATAAACATACCAAGTAAGCAACATTTTCCAAGACAATTTTTGCCACAACCAAGAGTTTCTTCTTGGTAATTTGAGACAACAGTAGGAACCCTTTTGATTGTCAACATCTTGTACTATAAAATTGATTATAAAATAGGATTGATTTGAATTGTATAAAGAGGAAAAAAGGTAATATAGATCAAAGGGTTGTTGTTAGATAAAGAAAGAAAAAAAGGGGTTAAGTTAAATGGGGGGGTTTTTGAAGAGAAGATTTAAGCCACCACCAGCAAGGAAAAGAAGATCAGAAGGACTACCACCTTCTGAAGGCAAAGCACCTCTACCACCGTGGGGAGAAGGACTTCTTTTCTCAATTTGATGAGAAGGATTCAGTTTTTGGTTATGGTGGTTATCCCACCCGATGGCTCCAAGTATAGCCGTGATTACCCAATTCGGTGCTCCACCTTTATCTCTCTCTCTTCTCCTTTCTGTCTCTGTGAATTTCTCTCTCTCTCTAAAACTGGGATTATTTCTGGTTGAATGAGAGGAGGGGAGGGGGGAGAGTTGTTTTTTATACAGACAAGGAGCGGCTGTAGAGAAATATTCGGAAGAGATTCCAAGTTGGGTAAGAATACGGAAACCGAACACACATT
>BEHA01000665.1:2189667-2244147 GCA_002897215.1 Eschscholzia californica subsp. californica | reverse complement strand
TGTGCCCAAGACGGGGCGCATGCGTCCGTGATCCTCGTTGGACTCGTGTGCCTGTGGACGGATTCGGGTCCATGGGTATAATTCCCACACCTATGTAGGAAGGTAGGAAAAAAAACAAACTTTTTGGTTATCAAGGGGAGGGTAATTTTAAAGACGCCTCTCCAAAGTCCAAAGTGTTATTGAGGTTTTTTTTTCCTCACTCAATTTGTCAGGAGGGACGCACCAATTACACTTCAGGCGGGGTCTACAAATTCCCCTTAAGGCAACCGAGCCAACGTGATGTCCGGATAGAGGGGGAAAATTCACCACTAGTTCAGTGAAAAACAGAAGTAATTCTCACTTTTTTGAGATATACAAATTTCTCAAACCGAATTCTGTCAGGTATATAAGTCTAAATACATTATAGTCGAATATAAATTAAAACGTAGATTGACATGTATGGATCTCACTTTAAAGCCCACATCCTACATGGTATATGGAGATTATAACTTTTGCTATTAATTTTGAATGATTATAGAAAGAAAAATGGAAGATATACAACAAAATTCAATGTTATAAGCGAGAAATCTGATCGATAATGTGATTATGAATTAGTTTTACCCGACCGACTTGTACAATTTGATCGAAAAGAATTTAAGGGTTACATCAACTTTTCCTTCAAATTCTAAGTGGTTTATATACTTGCTAATTTTAGTTGTAATTTTCTGGTGTATTGTTTGTTACGAGGGTTGGTTAGTTTCCTTTGCTACCACCCAGGTTTTACTTTTATCAATGAAACTATTTTACCTTATGTGAAAAATACACTACTTTAGTTGTAATTTTGTATATATTGTTTTAAAGGTAGGTTAGAATCTTCTAATAATATTTTTGCACAATAACCTCATTTAAAACATTTATATGAAATGAGATATATAGAAAATTTTGATTAAATAAGAAATTTGTGCGTAAAATCTTAACCAGTCGAGTGACGAATATCATTTTCGTCCTTGAGTTATTATCTTTGACAAATTTGAAATATGTGGTTATCTAGTGGTAGTGTAATTGTCAAAGGAGGAGGTTGGGTTTTTTGTGGTTGAAGATTCTTGTCTTCTCTCCTTCACTTGAGACGATGAAAGAAAGAAACAAATGAAGAAACATCAAAGGTGGGATGAAAATGAACTTAAGAGATAAAAGGATAAGAATGGAGGCATGCTCTTTTCCTATTGCTTTTAATGCAACTTGTTGGTTTTATCCACTGAAGATGTGGTACTTGTTGTGCGGGCGAAGGATGTGGCCCTTCCATGTCTGGACGATAATTAAGGGTATATTATATTACAGCACATAGGTGAGCAAAATTGGTCAAACCAACCTGAAACATGCTAAATCCGTCTTTTTTTTTTTTTTTTTTTTTTTTTTTTTTTTTNTTTTTTTGTACTTTCCTTTCATTAATTGGAATAAACGTTATTATAATATTTATCAACTGAAATACAAGGAACATTTTGTCACATTTTGCTTCTATTTTTCTTTCTTGCCCATTTCGCCAGTTTGTCTGCATGCAAGTTGAGTTCTCTTCTGATTTATTTGAATTGAACTATTTCAAATTCCCTTCTTATTTCTCGAATTTTTCGAATATGGATCAAAGATTGCCAGTGAATTGAATGTCTTTTGTCATGGATGTGCTTGATGAGATTTGAATTGTCACTTTCTATGATTATTGACTTGTGATTCTGTTCTTTCGCCCAAACTAGACCGTCTAAGATGGCTATTGCTTCACATTCTTCACTATTTCTCGCCCTCGAAGATTTGACTTGAGCTGCTATTTTGAATCCGCATTATGTGCAATTAAGCTAGTTCCAGAATTGGATGTTACGTTAGTAAAGGATGCATCAATATTAATTTTAATGAAAGGAACTGTTGGCGGTTGCCATTTTCCAGGAGGTTTTTGATTGATTTTCGCAGGTTTTTTGTTGGTTTTTGGAAATGCTTTGATCATTCTGATGATCTTATCGAGATCATTTATCTCATGCTGGAAGCAGTGGTCACATCTCACTTTCCATAAAATCCAAAGGATACTAACAAAGTGAATATTTTCATTAGTGTAACAATTTTGGTTATTGTCTTGCCACGAGAAGATCCAATCTGAGATCGATATAATGTTTTCAGAGATAATATTAAAATTAAACCAAACATTTTTTGCCATTGCACAGTGTAAAAGTGCATGTTCAATTGTTTCAGTATTCATACAATTCGGGTAAGTGAAGTTATTGTCGATGTATTTGCCTATTCTATCTCTCACCGGGAGAGCTTTAGTACAAATTTTTCATATGAAGATTTTAATTCTAGGAATAGTAGGAAGGGACCAGATGAAATTCCGGTTAGGTGAATTAGTAGGGAGGATGATATCATTAGCGCTGATGTGTTGGTACATCAATGTAACTGTGAAGTTACCTGATTTGGTGAGCTTCCATTTGAGTTGATCTTTACCTTCACTGTTCACTGGGATAGCTTTGATCAGATTTTGCGTCGTCATATCAAAGTTGGCATTGAGAACCTCATTGTTCCAGTCGCTGTTTGTAATGAGTTGGGCCACCTTGTTCAGACCGGATTGATTGTTGTTCGACACTGATCCGTTGACCTCCGGGATCCAGTTGTTGTCCCAAATGTTGATATCTTCATCAGAGTGCACCTCCCAAGTGGTCAGAGCATCAATGGGATTGTAGTATTTTCTGATCGTTTTCCAACTCCAAGAGTGATGGGGCTTCGCTGGGCCAGGTTTATCAGAATGGTGGAAGTATTTAGCTTTAAGCAGTTTAGCCCACAAAGCTTCAGGCTCAGTCTTAAGCCTCCAAGCAAGCTTGGAAAGCAGCGCGGTGTTGTCCAACTCAGGTAAGTGAATCCCTAGGCCTCCGAGATTTTTCGGAAGGCAGATATATGACCAAACTTTGGTGCATATACCTTTCGACTTACCCCCCCAAAAGTCCTTTGAACGGACTTGATGCGTTTGCTTATTCCTTTTGGAATAGCGAAACAGTGCATCTGGTATCGGGGTACGGCTGCAGCAATGGCCGAAATGACCATTGTGCAACCAGCTTGGGAAAGGAAGCATTGATTCCATTTATTGAGGTTATTCTTGATAGATCTAGAATATCATTAAAGACTTTGGTTTTCTGAGCTCCAATAAATAACTGAGCACCCAATATTTCTCGGAGGTGGAAACATATTTGACTTTGAGGGTGCGCATGATCATCAATCAGTTTGGTCTGTTTTGAAGTAGAATTGAATAAGCCCAACAGATTCAAAATTTCACCATAAAATAAATTTTATAGTTGTGTATATTTGGAAAGGATTATTTTTATCGACACGCATAAGTGATGACGAATAAGAAGTTTTCAGTTTACTTTTTTTATTGTTTCGTTAAAAGAGTTTTCAGTTTACTTATTTTTATACGTGGTCTCTCAGACTCTACATGAATATTCTTTTTCAAAATAACATGGTTTATAGACTATATCTATGTCATTTTTTTGTTTTATACATTTGGAGAATTACTCTCTGGATACCACCTACAACATTTGGAGAATTACTATCTAGATACCACCCTCCTTAATTATCATTTGAAATGTTTGTTGAAATAAGTATGTTTAGATTTCTTTAATTGGGAAACTCAATTTGATTGAGTGTTTTACTATATTGAAGAGAACATAATTTGATACGTTGAAATATATAGTCACAAATGCAGTTTATGCAAGACCCCAATGGTGAGAAAAAAGAAACTTAGAACGGATAAAAAGAATAATGTATTCTTTTGGTGTCATAAAAATATGAATTTATTGGAGTAAATATATATTTATGACATCCAAGAGCATCTCCAGTGCAACACTCTGATTTTAACATTACATGTGCCACATAAAATTTGTTCCAATTTTCTTTCCAAATTTACTCTAATATAAAACTCAACTAAATTTTTTATAATGTGACATCATTTGTTATAGAGATCGTTAAGAAGGCACTCTGAATTTAGATTGTCCTCAACAATTCAATTAATCTTACGATCAGAACAGTAGCATGACGGAGATTTTGGGGGCCCGGTGCGAAATTTTATCCGGACCCTTCTTATGGTGATGTGAGAACCAAAAAATTACGCGTGCCTACAGAGAGTAGAGGTAGAAATTAGAAATTACTATGGCCTTTAGAATATCTATTTATAAGAGTCATGAAATCATTAAAGTGGATTTTTATCGTGTATATGGCTAGAACCTAGTATGGAGGCGCCTATAGAGGTTAGAACTTAGTAAGACTTCAAAATAAATAAAATTAGGTCGTTGATTGGGTTCGAACTTAAGACCTTAGATGGATAGGATAATTCCTTACCAACTGAGCTGTAAACCTCATTGTTATATTTTTTTTTGTTATGTTATAACTAAAAGTCGCGGAAGCTATCGAACTTATCCTAGAAATTGATCCGATTATGAAGATTAATTGAAAAGCTAAGCCAAAATCAAATATGCGAACAGAATTTAACGAGGTTCGGCTTTAAAGCCTACGTCCTCGGACGAACAAGAAATCTTTATTGAAGGATAGATGAAGACGACTAACATGACCCGCAAATTCGTCCCAAGATGATACCGTATAGAATTAACCTTCTATACTAAATCTTCGACGACCGAGAAATTAAACACCGCTCAAAACTATGAACAAAAATTTTCTCTCTCACTTGCTCTCTCTCTTTAGCTCTCTCTAAAGAAGAGTTGTTGTTGCTTGTGTTGGTGTGATTTAGATGTGTTGATTGGCTCCCCTATTTATATATAATATAAACCGACAATTTAGGCAATTGATTTCTAAAATTTGGAACCCATCAAACCGCCTATATCCATCATATTACTAAACCGCCTATAAGCAATTTCTAAACCGCCAATTGCAATTGCTAAACCGCCAATTGAAAACACAACCAAACCGCCTCTTACATGTTAAAAGAACCTCATTGTTATATAAGTAGAGCAACAATGTATAAGTTGACTCTTTAGCACTGCTAAAAATGGGGCCACTAGGTAGAGGGGTCCCGGTACCGGCTGCACTCCCTCACCCACGCCCCTAGATCAGAATATAAGTTTTAGAACCTTTGTGAGTGTTGCATTAGAGAGGCCTCTCTAATAGAGTATCTCTAAATGCCTGAGTTGAAAAAAATTACATTTTAGAGATCTATTTTTCACACTTTACGCTTAAGATTTTTAAAAATTTTCTTGGTATTTTATTGGAGATGCCTTAATGGGACGATTAATCCACTCATGTTAAAGCATTTCCAATGCAACACTCAAAATTCTAAAACTTAGAGTAGTACATATGATCATTTTATCTTCAATATAAAACTCAACTTGATTTTCTAAAATGATGTGACAACATTTATTATAGAGATCTTTAAGATGACACTCTAACGATAGAGTGTGTTCTTGAGTATCTCTAAGTGTCACCTAAGCAATTCAATTAATTTTATTGTCAAAATAAAAATTTAAGAGTTTTCTTGAGTATTCTATTGGAGTAGTCTTTCTAAAACTCTAAAAATCACAAGTGTCAAGTGTGAAAGGTGAATCTCTAAATGATCTCTTTACTACATGTCCATTTAGAGATACAGTAATAGAAAATCTTCTCCAATGGAACTCGAGAAATTCTAAAACTTATATTTTGACCTTAAGGATCTCTAAAATAAATCTTGTCACTTCATTTTAGAGATTCATGCGGATTTTGCACTGAAGATGATTTTTAAAGAAAAATCTACAAAAATTTATGTGTCGCTCTAAATTTTAGAATTCAAGTATGACATTGGAGATGCTCCAAGTAGGAACAAGACAATTTAGATATCAAAATTTTCATTCTTGACACCTCGGATTTAAGAGTTTTTCTTTAGTGTCGCATTGCCTACAAATGGCAGAATATATAGCTATGACAGAGACATCAGAAGTAGCAAGTTTATTGGAAAGACTAGTCGGTGAACTGGGTTTAGAACAAACAAAGATGATTGTAAAATTTAAATGTCATCCTGCTATTTGTTTGGTTATCACACAAATTACGTATTTCACACAAAGACAAAACACATTGATGTTAGTTATCTAAGGATTCATAATCGGGTGGATTGATGTAACATTAAGGTGGAGAAAGTGTGAAAGAAAAGAGAATTGTAATGATTTGTATTGATTTTCATAGCTATTACATAAGATCATTATAAGGAGTAGTACAAGAGAAAAGTTTAAGCAATTGAACAATGTGGGACTATATTGGACTATATTTCTAACATTCCTCCTCAAACGAATGACTTGATTTTGATATGGAGGCATCATTGTGAGGTTGCTATGTTGTTGGTTGTTGTTGATTTTCTTTTCTCCAAGTGAAGAAAAGTTGGCACCATTGCCAGGTTTTGTTGATGTTGATTTTGCTTTTCTCCACCTGAAGAAAAGTTGGCATCATTGCCAGGTTTTGATGTTGATGTTGTTGTTGATTTTCCTTTTCTCCATTTGAAGAAAAGTTGGCACCATTGCCAGGTATTGACAATTACTAACCATTGTCCGGTTGACAATTATTAACCATTGCCCGGTTGACAATTACTAACCATTGTCCGGTTTTGGAGATCTTCCTACCTTGGTTTTTAATAGCCCTCACACATGATTATTACTCCAACACCATCAAAGCAATTCAAGCCTTTGATCTACTTGGTTATATGTGTTGTTGAACATAAACACTAACAATCATCGATCTTGACCTTCCCACTTCTATTCTTCATTTATACTCTCTCTTATCTCCTCTTCGTTTGATCTTATAGAAAATATAATGGAATCAAGTAGCATACTAAAGGGACAAACATTTGAGAGTTCTCATCTTGGATATAAGAAACATGAGCAAATTAAGTAAGAGAATTAATTCTTTTGCCATAAAGGAAACCCACATACATGTTTTCAAACATCAAAAGAAAACCATCTTTGAAAATAAGCATGATTTCTTTGATACATTATATCAAACACTTCATGTGCATCATATTGGAAATCAAGATTTTGGACAACTATAAGTATAGTTTCAAGATAAACATGGGGTATATAACTATTCTAACAAGAAATCCATGAATTCTTTTCCCCCTCTCTAATAGCTTTCCAATTTCTCTCAAAATATAACTTCATGGACCATGGATACACATAGATTTGATGTTGTAGAAGACTTGACATTTGAAATGCTTGAGATCATTGAAGAGTATATCATGTGATTTCTTCAACAAATTACTCTTGTTTGGATCTTTCATCTTCTTGTTAATCTTCATCATCTTCAAATACTATTGAGAAAAGTATTGAAGAATGATTAGATCTCAACAATAGAAGAGAACTACTCTTATTGGAAAGGAAAAAAACACTAAACTTGAACTAAAAACCGATAAAAGTCCGGCGGACGGTAGCCATTAATGGGACTACCGCCGTCGGCAAGCGGAAGACTCTATTGACTAACCAATAAAAAAACCTAGAAGCTCTGATACCATGTAAGAAAAGAGAATTGTAATGATTTGTATTGATTTTCATAGCTATTACATAAGATCATTATAAGAAGTAGTACAAGAGAAAAGTTTAAGCAATTGAACAATGTGGGACTATATTGGACTATATTTCTAACAAGTGTATACAAATGAAAATGTAAAAACTTTTCTCATAAAATCAGTCCCTAGAGCATTGCTCAAACTTTTGCTTAATCTCGTTCAAGGTTGAGGATTTAGAGCACCTTCCCACTTAAGGTGCATTGGAGATGAGGGAGTTCTCATCTAGGTGGGGATTTTGGAAACATTTTTTTTTAAAGTTGGACACATTGTTTTGGTGAGGTGTACTTCCGATTGGCAGAGGTTTTTTTTATGCCCAAGGGTGTTATATACATATAGTCCAATATTGCTTTGGTTTGTCGATTTATCCCCAAGGTGGAGATTGTTGGCTGATTGGGTCAAAACCGACTAGGGACCCTAATCCTACTTTAGTTTATTAGGATAGTTATTTCTAAATGTGGCATGGGTTTTATAACGGGTCCACGGGTTTTAGGTCCAAAATAAAATTCAGAAACGGATTAAGGTCCAATCTTCCCAGAAAATAGGATTTTAGTTTTTTTCTCTTTTGGAAGAAACAGTGTTGATACATGATATGTTATGTATAACACATATAAAAGAAATGAAATAAAGTATGAAACTTTAACAATAAATAACACGTTATTTATGAAACAAAAGAAGAATCAATAAACAGAAAAATACTCTAACTTTGACATCTAGACATACTTCAACTATACTAAATGCGTTTTCTTGTAGAAATATACATAATTGATACTAAATAACGTGTATATTGCGAAACAGATAGTAAGTTTGAAACCAATCGAAAAAATCAGAGAAATAGAAGAAAGAGAATTTTGGAGATTAGTTTTGAAAAGTGGATATTTTCTTATATAAAAGGTTTTTTTTCTTGAATTGTTCAGCGTGTGCCTCGAACCCTTGACCTCTAGGTGGAAGATTATACCTCTTACCACTCCAACCAAGGGTTGGTGGCAATATATAAAAGGTTATAATGGATATTATGATTAAATAGAAATGATAGAGATCTATTTTTTCTATAGAGATGGGTCGATTTGGACTAAATATCCATTATAATTATTATTTTGGCTTAAAATCCTATATTAATATTAGGGTGGACTAAATGTGTGTTTAGGTGTAAATTTTTGGACTAAGAACTCAAAAATTATTTTATCATGGGTTGTTGGAGAGACTTTTGTGAGATTTTCTAAAGAGAAAACCAAAAGGTTTCTTGACAACTTAAGGTGTTGTTTGTTTTTTTATTTTTTTTCAGATCTAAAATCTGAATTGGAACCCAATTCAGATTTCAGATGTTTGTTTTTGAATTTAAGAAAATCTGAAAATTTAGCTGAATTGGATCAAGATCTGAATCGACTGAAAAAGAACCCACATATTTCAAGCTTCAAAACAAGTCTGAAATGGAAGCCTACCATCTGAAAATAAGTCAAATGACAAATATACCTCACGACATCAATGAAATACTTTTCAATCTCCATCTTCACCTCATCCGCCACCACCACTACACCCCCTATCACTGACTACCACCACACTGTCGACCTCCGACCACCACCATCCAGAAATAAAAAAAAAACAAATTAAACTCTGATTCCATTGAAAATCGAACATGCTAGAAGGTAATGGAGGAGGACCTCCTGAACCAACTCCTCATCGAGTTTGAAAATTCCTATTTCTCTCTTTACAACACCATAAATTTCATAATACCCACAACACCCGTTGTTGTAGATCCTCTTCAAAGAACAATCAATGGATTAAAAGGCCGATCTCCTACTCCTTTGCTTCTAATACAACGAAACCCTAGATTCATATCTTCCTGAACAAACTCCTCATCAAAGAGATATTTCCTCCGACTAGTTTCTATGTGTAGGTCGTGAATGAGTTTCTATTTCTTCAACAGATCCTCCACTGAATCAAGACCAAGACTGACTGGTTCTTCATAGGGAGGTGAAGAAGCTGTAGATGAGAGGGAAAGAGTAAAGAGGGTTTGTGTGAACTGAGGGAGTAGATGGCCAGAGGCGGCAGATAGAAGGGAGATAAAAGAAATGAGTTGGGGTTTCAAATTTGGAGGTCTTTTTCATAGGATAAGTATAGTTATTTATAAAAGGGTATAAATGTAAAAGATTAATTTTCAGACCTAATAATTCTGATTGAAAAACAAACATGCTAACTTGTAAAACCATCCAACAAATTCAGATTCAGCAAATTCAGTTCAGCAAATTCAGATTCAGACATAATAGAAAAACAAACAGCACCTAAGACAAAAGAATGAATAAGTAAGATCTGTTTGAAAA
This sequence comes from Eschscholzia californica subsp. californica, assembly GCA_002897215.1. Taxonomy (NCBI): domain Eukaryota; kingdom Viridiplantae; phylum Streptophyta; class Magnoliopsida; order Ranunculales; family Papaveraceae; genus Eschscholzia; species Eschscholzia californica. The sequence goes on along the minus strand of BEHA01000665.1, from coordinate 2,234,286 downwards.
GAGAAAACCAAAATTCGTATTTTGTGAGGGTTCACGTGAACAAGTGCCTTTAAAGATAACAGGCAACCCTTTAATACTTCCAATCTTCCATACTATCATTTAGGGTTGTGCTTGCTATTTGGGCGGTGCTTATAAAATTACCCCATCATCATTTATTACGAGCCTTCCCTTTTTGGGTCGATACTCCATTTAAGAACCTTCATGAGATCCAGCCATAACAACTCCCAAAATTGATTTAAGCTGGTATCCATGGACCCTCATTTTCACCTATGTTTTCTTCCATTGGTGACATTAAATTTGATTATCACGTTTGTTGATTGGTATAGGAGAATGCTATTTCGCCCGACATAATATGTCCCAAATGGCTGGAAAATGCCAAATTGCTGACGTCATGATAACGTCATGATAACGTCATGTGCGAATTTCGCTTTGGCAGACCTCGTTTTGTTGGGCCATAGCATTGTTGATTGGTATACTAGACCTAAGTTGTTTTAGCTACTTAGTTGATGATCCTGAGTTGGATTAGTTCTTGGACAAGCACATGCCTCTTTGTAGTAAAAGTCAGGCCCGTGTGGTGGGCAGTGCGGGCCGTGCGCTCGCACTGGCCCCCCACCACAAGGGCCCCGTTTTTTTATCTATTCTCTTGTAGCGTTAAGAGTTTAGCGTTAAGAGTTTAAGTATTTTCAAGTTCAGACAATAGCACTAAAGCTTCACTAGCCTAGTTGTTGGATGTCTAGTCGGTTAGCGTATGTGACCCTTGTTCTAGTCCCCGCACAATGCAACTTTTTTTTCTTTTCTTTGAACAAATATCTTACAGTTTAATTTTGATAGTATGGCAATTTGACATAGTACATGTAATTAATTCAGACATTACAATTCATTAATATGAACAAGTACTTTTGAACTTATAGCCCAAAAAATGGGGCCTAACATGACATTTAGTTCACCCTAATCCCATTAAGGGGCTAAAAACCAAAATAATATTGTAAATGGATATCTAGTCTATTGGTATACATCTAGAGAGAAAACACAACTCCCTAGAATATATATTAACTAGGGTATATCCCGTGCCCTAGGGTATATCCCGTGCCCTAGGGCACGGACACTTGTATCAATCAAATGTTACGAAATTTATTGTTATATTTTATTGAGAGAGAGAGAGAGAGAGAGAGAGAGAGATTTTTATTAGTTAATTATTTTTTTTGTTTCTTTTCTCTTAAATTAGTTATTACTTTATTGAGAGAGAGATTTTTAATTTCTTTTTTTTAACCCTTGAAATTTATTTATTTTATTTTTTTCTTAAATTAGAGATTTTTTTTCAAAAAAGGAAAAAATTATTGTTTTTTAATATGTAACTTTATTTCTACGAAGGACTATATTTTAAACTTTGAGAAGGGTTTCTAGACAATATCCCCTATTAAAAAAAGATGTTTGTCCCAGTCATCGTTTTCCCTTCTGTTTTATTATATAGATTCATAATACCTAATATAACCTTCCTCATATATCATAACTGATTTACCAACAAAATTCTTGAATATCTTTTTTCATTTTTATCTCCCACATTCTCTCTCCAATCACCTTTCTATTCAAAGTAATGTTAGCTTCATTATCTTTATTAACGGAAACAATTTATTTTCTCTCACTAAAACCGATTCACTTAATAAATCTCCATTTAACTCAGAAATCTTGTTTCATCTTCATTAGATTGTTGTGCAAACATTCATCCTTTATCAGGTTTGACACTGTGAAATTCATTATAATCACCATCATTAAGATCTAATATTGTTTCTCATGTTAAATTATCAGATTATGTTGCTCTATTATGGATCATATTAGATTTATGATATAATTCTATAAGATCTGTTTATTATTTCATTAACTTCTAATGTATGATGATTATTTTCTCTCTCTAAAATTTTCATAACTATTTTTTCGTGAATTTCATTATAATCAAATTTCTCTCTGTATCATCTAATCAAGTCTTCATCATTATTAAGTATTTTTTCTCTCTCTAAGATTCATAACCGATTTTATGATGTTAATGTTAAATCCGTCTTTACAATTCATTTTATTCGATTAAGAAGTGTTTGTCTCTATGTATTTTGTTACTTTTTAGTAGTTTTAGGTTACAGATTTTGATTTTTAGATCATTTTTTCAAATCTTCATCAAGGTTTCCGTACAATTTTTGATGCAGAGAATATCTCGTACGATTTGTTATAATTGAATGCACACGATATATAATTTAAAATAAAGGGTTATTTTCCTAATGGCCCCCTTCCGTTATAACACCGTTACTCTCTCTTTTCTATCTCATTTTCTCTCTGCCACATCACCTCACCTCGCCCCGTCATCATCTTCTCCGGCAGGGTCGCCGGCCGGCCAAATTTCCGGCCGGCGATCTACAAATAAAAAAATTCTAATTTTCTCTCTCCTCTCTCTCTCTAGATTTTTTTTTAATTTCCTCACCTCTCTCTCTAAAACTCCGGCGAAGGGAAACCCCTTCGCCGGAGTTTTAGAGAGAGAGAGAGGTGAGGAAATTAAAAAAAAATTTCTAGAGAGAGAGAAAATAATATTTTTTTATTTGAAGGTCGCCGGCCGGAAAGACTTCTGCCGGAGAAGATGATGATGTGGCGAGGTGAGATGATGTGGCAGAGAGAGAGATGAGATAGAGGATAGAGAGAGTAACGGTGTTATAACGGAAGGGGGCCATATGGGTATTTCTCGTAAAGTATGGGGCCAGGCGGGAAGCTGGTCACAAAGTTGGGGGCCATTAGGGAAATAACCCTAAAATAAATTACGGATCGTTTACAATAAATTACATATCATTTTTTTATCCAGAGAAGATCTAGTACGATTTGTTGTAACAAAATGTAAACAATATATAATTTACACAACATTACATGATGTTTACTGAACATAACACATACATAAAAGTAGCATTTAAATTCTTTACTAAAGTTCTAGTACATTACGTAAGCATCTTCTATACGAGGTTTTTATAACAGAATGTAAAATATATACATTTTGTTACAAATTATACATACTTTATAAATAATATCAAAAAAATCTTATAAATCTGAATACATTATATATAATCTATTCAACATTACGCATACTTTTTTCCCAAAACAGTTGTCGTTTATAGTACAATAAATGTTCCAAAAATTATATGTAATTTATTGCACATTATACATATTTTTTCACATAACAGTGATCTTGTGATTCAAACTAAAGTTATGTTTATCTCCTAACACATTATGAAGTTTAACAAACAGTATGCATAATTTATTCCATTATACATGTCGTTTCTAGTAAATTATATATTTTGTTGACAAATGTATATGTTTTCTTTTTGTAGTTTTGCTGTTACTAGTGGAATTTCCTACAGAATCATCCAATCTAAGTAAGACCACAAAACTAAAATCTGATGGCTGGGATAAAATATTTACTGAAGTTGGTCAATTGTTTTCTGGTGGTGCAAAAACATTTTCATATGCTCTTCGACAATATAATGTAACTGTTGTTTGTCCTGCTCAAGACTACAAATGGAGAGTACATGGATGAACACCATTTTTGAACCAGAGAAGATTTTGTACTTTTTTTTGTAACAGAATGTAAACGATGTGTAATGTAAAAGAAATTATGTTTACTTTATTGAACATGGCACACATACATGTGATAAGTTACGTTGTATACATGACAAATGATGGTTTCCTCATCATGAATAATACATAATTTACGTATTTGTTTCATAATTTGTATTCAATGTCTATTTATGTATGAGTAAAAATGAAAACAAATGCTGTTGTAATGTTCCTAGAAAAATATACTATTTCCAAATCTGAAAGTTAAGTGAGAGAAAGTGATATATACGTTTTGTATATTAACCCCAAATCACTCTAAGTTGATCCCACAAAATATACTCTTTCCAAATCTGAAAGTTAAGTGAGAGAAAATTGATTTGAATTGAGAAAAAATTACATAGTAAGATAGAGAAAATTTATTAGGTTTCCAAATCTATAATGAAGAGAGAGAAAATTGATTAGGAAATATCCGTGGTGATGGCGTTTCGTGTTGGTTAGGATTTTGGTTTCTGATCGATTTGGGTAATAGGAAAGAGAATATTTGATTTCCAAATCTGTTTAGAGGAGAGAGAAATTATGATTTGTTTCTATTTGTTTTTTGCTTTAAAGCCCCCAAATCACGCTCGCTCACATTAGAAACTTTCCGAATTCACCCGGAAAATTAAAATTCCCGCGATTTTTTTAGGAGGGACATGGACGGTGTAATTTCATAAAGTATGGGTTATTTCTGTCCATAATGTAAAAGGACTAAATATCCATATTTTGGGAAGATTTGATCATTTACCTTTTTTGAACATTATTTTGTTCTATATACCCGTGGACCCTATTAACAAATCCCACAAGAAGTAACTTTTTTTCTTAAGATCTTGGCCAATAGATTGAATTTCTTTTGCAAATATTTTAGTGTAATTTGATAGTCTGAAATTCGATATGGTGTTTGCAATTAATTAGACATTATCACTCAAAAAATTTAAACCTTATCGTTTTCAAACAAACAATATGGGAACTTTCAACAAAAAATAACAAATTCTCTTAACAAAAAAAAAAAAAAAGACACAAAAAATAACAAATAGTATGAAAAGATTCAGTCAAAACGCTAATATAGATAGCGTAACATCTAATGGAAAAGATGAAAACATATTCCAAGAACCTTACCAAATAATAAAGAGATGAAGGAGGTGAGAGGAGACGAAGATGTTTTGTTGCGCCAAAATTTACCCCTTTAAAATTTTGTACTAAGAATTTTTTTTGGTTTGGCAACATTTTATGGAAACCTACTAATAAATAAACTGTCTATGGAAAAATGTTAGCTTAACCATATAAACATGTCATACGTAGAGCTCACATTCGGCTATAATTTAATATCTTTTGTATAGTCGATTATTTTAATTTATCTTTTGTACTTTGTTTAAAAATTCCTTTGGGAATGTTTTTGTACAACATGTCATACATAGAGCAGGGTCGTGCCTGACAATTTAGGGGCCCGGTGCCAAACTTGAAACGAGACCCCTTTATATTAAAAACACGAGAGTTGAAAATTCTCTTTTACTTCAAATTTTTGTTTTAAAATGATTTACCTATAAAAAAAAATATTGAATCATTGACGAATCCAAACTCAATGTATGATGTTAATATATGATTGACGTAACACTATTCATGTAAAACTTGTCTGTTTTGACGAGTCTTTTTTCTCATAAACTATTATTTTGAAGTTTAAGACATGAAAACTAAACAATGAGAATAAAGACATAACACTATTCATGAAAACTTCTTTTTGAAATAATCAAATGTTATTGTCTGGTAAGATACGAGAAAGATTGAACTATCATCTTCTCAATGTACGATTGTCCATTATATTTTGACTTACGACAAACTTGAAAGAGAGGTGAGGTCGATGGACAAGAGAACGAATTTTTTTGGAAGGAGATACATGCTAGAGAGTGATGAAGCGTGATTTGTTTGCAACCATTAATACTTATTTGATGTGCAAGAACTTACGAATTAAAAAGATATTAAAATCAAACAAAAATTGAATATGGCATAACCAACTAACAACCACACAAGCATTGTGATCTCAAAAAAGAAAAAGAAAAAAAGACAAAAAGCACCAAGTGTTGTGCTCTTAGAGAAAAAGAGCACAAGTATTGTGTGATGAAAGATTGAACTATCATCTTCTCAATGTACGATTGTCCATTATATTTTGACTTACGACAAACTTGAAAGAGAGGTGAGGTCGATGGACAAGAGAACGAATTTTTTTGGAAGGAGATACATGCTAGAGAGTGATGAAGCGTGATTTGTTTGCAACCATTAATACTTATTTGATGTGCAAGAACTTACGAATTAAAAAGATATTAAAATCAAACTAAAATTGAATATGGCATAACCAACTAACAACCACACAAGCATTGTGATCTCAAAAAAGAAAAAGAAAAAAAGACAAAAAGCACCAAGTGTTGTGCTCTTAGAGAAAAAGAGCACAAGTACTGTGTGATGAAAATGAATGCAAATTGTCCCTAATCGTTCTCGACCTCAAGACCTCCGCGTGTGCAAGCAAGCATCAAACCAACCGAGCTGGTAAAGGTAGATGTTAACTTTCTGAATTTTCAGTTTCTAACTAAGCTCCTATACCCTTAAAAGAGCAACAAATGGGCCCCGTGTGGTGGGGGGCCCTGTGCGGGCGCACGGCCCGCACCCCCCACCACACGGCCCTGACATAGAGCTCGCATTTGGTTACAATTAAATATCTTTTGTATAGTTGATTATATGTTTTGTACTTTGTGTAAATATTTCGTTCGACATATTTTTGTACAACATGCCCCACTTAAAGTTTGACACTGAACCCCTAAATTGTCAGGCACGACCTGGTGAAAGTTTGCATTGAAAATAATTCAAATCGAGAGGTGAAATATGTGAAAGTAGTCATAATAATGGACAACAAGAAGTCTCACAAGGAAGTACATAATATTTTTCTTATTGAAAGATACAAGCACTAAACAACTAAACAGTTAATATTACAAGATATATAAATTAAAACCGCAGTAAGGAAGAATTGTATAATAAATCTTCGATCGGTAAAATATTATTTGTTCTATAAATTGCAAATGTGACAGTTTGTCTCGAAAATGATACAGTATAAAATTCAATGTCAGAAGTCCGTTTTGCTAAACGAAAGATGAATGTACGCTATGCTTTAAAAATCGGTGCCTAGGCGTCGATCACACAGTAATCGGGAGGCAGGCGATGGACTAGGGCATGAAGTTTAAGTTGATCTCCAGACCCGAGTTTGTCAGCGCCTGGAGCCTACTAGCGCCTAACTCGCCTAGGTACAAAAAGAAATCAAACGACCCTCATTTCTTTAGGGTTTCTTAAGTGTTGTATGATCTTCAATCTAGCTGATTAGTATAGAGAGAGAAACATGAAGAAGTCTGTAGCAACAACTTCAGAGGAATAACTAGAGCAAAACATTTCAAATTCAGAGAGAAGCAGAGGAAGAAGAAGAGAGCGAGAAGATAAAGTCCAACAACAATAAATCTCGATCTCGTTTGGTTTCAATCTGCTCCTCTCTCTCCCTGGATCTCTTTCTCCCTCTCTCTCTCTCTCCCTCGATCTCTTTCTTTCTCTCTCTCTCTCTCTCACTCTCTTTCTCTCTCCCCATCTTTCTCTGTATTAGACTACCTTCTCTCTCTAATTGTTTCTTGTTTACTTTCCTTCTTCCTCCCTCTCTCTCTCTCTACAACTGTAGACACTTTAAATTAAAAGTTCTCTGTTTTCTTTTTATTTGTTAAGAGATAAAAAACTGTTTATCACTTTTTTTTTTTTGTTGAAATAAATTGTTTATCACTTAGGAAACCATTTTCATACATATTAAAGGTATGATATATATATGTTAAGATGTATGTAAATTGTATGTTTACATATAATCTCTATTAAATAATATATAATATAATCTATATAACAAAACAGGAAGGTTGTGACTAGGACAAGCTGACTAGGACAATCTAATATATAAAAACACAAAAGTTGTGACTAGGACAAGCTGATTAGGACAAAATAAATGACCCAAAACTTAATCTGGACCGTTGAATAAGACTATGGGCACCACTGAGTGAGATGAACAAGCCCTTCGTCTCCAAACCCGTGTTTCTTTTTCTCTCTCTCTCTCTGTCTTTAATCTTCTTCAAAACTTAAAACGACAGAGGATGAAAAAGAAAGAGTGAATTACTTTTTAAATGGAAAAGTGGATTACTTCAATCCTAAATACTCCACAGAAACTGGTTCATCTTCCAGGGCAAAGCAGAAGTCAGGAAATCAGATAAGGTCTTCATAAATCAAAGAACTGGTAACTTGAGAAAAAAAAGAAATCTTCATGGCGACTGTTAGAATTTCTCTTAAGATCTGGTAACTTGAATTCAACGACCAATTTTTTGCATCTAGCTTCTTGGTGATGAGTTTTTTGGTAAGTGACCGAGAGATTGAAGATTTTTCCACATGAATAAGTAAATTTGAAGTCTCAATTTCATTAGTTATTGATGCTAATCTAGCTTCTTTTGGTTTATTTGTTTTTTCAGATCTTTGGAATCGAGGTTGGAAAATTGAATCTTCCACTAGAGGTAATCACTTCTTAAAGTTATCTATCATTATAATATTCTATGTGTGGTTAAAGAATTTGGTTTAGAAATTACCAATAACATTGAAAGAACAAATTGAAATACTTATGCCAACAATTCAGGCAATCTTTGAATGATTGAATAACTTGTGAGACATTCAACTTGCAAGAAATAACTTTTGTGTTTTTGTATATTAGAAATTATCAATCTGCAAGAAAATTATTTGGTTTTTAGTAATTCGTATATGATGTATTTGATATAAAGCCTGAGAAAAAGAAGAAGGAATGAGAGAAAGAAACTCGAACTGCTTTTGGTAGCCTGTAAGTTCTTTGTGAAGGTCTACTCTGAATATAAGGATAGAAGACATTCAACTCGTGATGTTTATAATAATCTGCACACCAGTTCAAGAAATCACAATACCTTTTCTTTGCAACTTCAAAGATGTTTTCGTTGATGTTGCTACTGGTTCCGGAAAAACCTTAGCTTTTGTTGTCCCACTCGTTGAGATTCTTCGACGTTCTTCTGAATCACCTAAATCTCACCAGGTAATATTGAGTTCCAATTCAGTCTTCAGATTATTGAAATAAATTTAGGGTTAGAATTGTTGGTAACTTTAGTTTCACTTTCTTGCCTTAACTGAAACTAAACTTAGTGATGGTTAAGTAGATACGATTGTTAAGTAGAAAGTTCCTCAACGCTCAAGTTAGGATTTTGGATGTAATCTGAAGTTGTAATATTACCTTATAGTTTATATTAATTGCTATAATCACTTCATTTTCTTTTCAAGGGAGAGTTACAAGGATACAAGACATTTACTTGAGATATTTTTGGAAATTGGGTTGTGATTAGGATCAGCTTTCATTGAAGGGTTTTTTTGGGTTTAATATTTTGTTGATAACTTGAATGTTGATTTGTTAAGTTCTTGAACTCTGTTCTTAAGTTTAGTTATAATTTAATCTATCTCTATTTAGAATTCAGTAAAATAGAAGATTTGAAGAGAGAGAGAGGTCATCTTCTCTACCATGGGTTGTCCCTTCTAGCAACACAAAGATCTCAAGTTTCCTTACTTAGGGATTACCTGATAACTCAACCTCCATTAGAGCTCGCAGTTTAAGTTCTTATGGAAGATTTGAAGGGAAGAAAAAACCAAGATGGAGTTCTTTCAACTCAAAATTGAAGTATTTTTGGCTGATGTGAAGTATTTTTTCTATATGTTCATTGCGTAGATTTGGAACTGAATTTGAAGTATATTACAATACTTGTAATGTATGATTAACCCAAGACAATTGCAATGACATTTAGTCAGGGCTCATCTCCCTTGAGCATGGGTTTTCATCCTACTCAGCAAACTCTACTTTTGGGTTAGTTTCTCTTACCCTCTATGTTCCTTTCTGCAGCTTTCAGTGATTCGATGTGATAAACTTAAATATTCTATTACTCTCTAATTTGTAGTTGACTAATATCTGCTATTAATGCTCCAGTTGGTACCAATGTTGGGGACGTTGCATTGTGGGAAGTTGGTTCTCGAGAGATTGTTTGTGAAAAACTTCAAGGTTTTGGATCTTGGACCTTGGTCAATGACACTGCAGGTATATTCCCTTCCTCACCCAGGGTTATACTTCGAAAAAAGTACTTGGAATTCTCTTTGTCGTTCATACCTCTTCAAGAAGAAATGAACGACAATTTAATCATGCGATTAGTTAAGGCAAAATTAAAATATAATTCGATGAAATTCAGGCAGCTCTTGCTAAGCATCCCACTGTATCTGTGAACCGTAATATTTGAAGCCCCTTTATTTGGTAAGCAACTGCGACAGCCAGTATTTTATTTCTAATGCACCTGATTCTTCATTAATTTGATATCTTACAATTGAGCAGGAGTGGCTATTCTAGACACATTGTGCAGATATACTCTTAGCATGGAGGGGATGATGCCCGACAACACTTGGAGGTACGTTTACTAATTACCTCATATTGATTATATCGTAGAGTGTTGTATGAATTGAATGTACTATTTTCTTTTATGTACATGTTTGCTGTTATATGGTCCTAATTCCAACTTCACCTTTTCTTTCTAGATTGTCGCACATGCTGGTGGGGTAAATGATCTTGCATTCTCTCACCCCAACAAACAACTATGTGTTGTGGCCTGTGGTGACAACAAGACCATTAAGGTTGGTTTTTTGCAACGTTAGGGTGGAGGTATGATGTTAGATATGGTTATTTTAGGTGTCAGTGTATATAATTCTATTTGTAATGTAATCCTCAAATGAAGGCTTACCCTTAAGTGGAATGCTAAGAGTCGTAGCTTACAGAAATTTATCGTGAGCCCATATCTTAAATATGAACTAAACGTATTTGAAGATTTTAAATTTGAAAATTGTCTTGGACCCCCTTTTGTAATAATTCGACAATTTGATTTTAACTTCATTGTTTACTATCTCTTTGCTTTTCACCATATTGTTTTCTACTTATACGTTTACTATCTCAAAAGCGAACTAATAAAAGGAAGAAGAAGAAGAAGATCAACAACAACAACAACAAACACAAGAGTTCTTTGATCTCTACCATTTGAGTCTTCTTTAATTGAAAGGGGATAACTGTTGGGGTTAAGTTATTATGACGGGTAAAAAGGTTTAGTGATGATTCAATTATTACTCTTAAATAGTCTCGAGTCTATATTGTAATAATTTTATTATTTGTTGTCCAAAACCATAAAAAAAAACTAATTTGTGAGTTTCGTAGCACTGATCTTTTAATATTGTTGTTGGATTTTGGTTGTTATTTCTTGACACTTCAATGAATTTGACACAAGGAGTGGTAACTAGTAAGGAGTATCTCTATGTAGACTATCTCCGTATGTATCTACACAAAAAAAAAGAAGCAAAGACTTGTGCCACATACATCCTTATCCTTTTTCAATGATAGATAAATTGATCTTATTCTCATCCAAAATTCCTTCCTTTTTATACCGGTTTCAAACTTCAATTCATAATAACATGCTCCGTGCCGAAGGCACGGGTTATGCCTAGTCTATATAACAAAACACAATGTTTTGTGCTGACTGGGACAAACCAAAAGACATATCTGACCGTTCGTTAGATTTTTTGTAGCATCTTAACCCTTTGATCTATTACCTTCTTAAGAATATGAAAATTCCATCACCCACTCGTATATAAAGCACAAAGACCCCCGCGTTTTATTTTAATCTAAGTCGTTGAACTGAACGGACGATCGAGATCAATTTTCAGTTTTTAACAGGTAAGTAGAGATAAAAAAATTTCCCACTTTCACGTCTTCTCCCTCTTCCGGAAACCCTAACGCCTCCTACTCCATCTTTAATTCTTCCGTTACCCTCTTCATTAGCTATCTATCTTCCATTCTTCAGTTGCATCTCCGTAGTATATGCCCACGAACTACCAGTTTTAACATCACAAACCTAAGTTTCCGGTAATGGTTACTTTTTTAGGTTTTATTGTTGTTCTTCAACAGTTTGTAGAACGAGTTTGTTAGTAATTTGAAGATAACATTGAGTTTCTTCAACGTTTGGCCAAAAAGAACTTAAGTTTTATTGTTGTTCTTCAGTATTTTACTGATTTGAAGATATCATTGAGTTTATTGATGGTAAATTTAGGTTTTGTTAATTTGATTGATGGTAAATTTAGATTTTGATATATTTTTTTTCTCTTGATTTGCAGATGAGTACGAGTTTGTAGAAGATCTTTAACCCGAGTAAGTAAATTATAAATTTATGAAGTAAATTACAAATTTGAGCTCCAATTTTTTGGTGAACATCCGCAACCAAGTAACCCATTATGTGTTCAAGGTTAGTTTTTTTTATCTCTAATATATCAGGTTCAATTTGTGAATTGATCTGGTTTAATCTTCTGGTAGATTGGCCTTCAAGTTTCAATTTTTTGAGTTTGGCTTATATTATTTGTTGATGGAATAGAGGGAATCATTCACTATGTTATTTATGTATGTGATTGTTATTGAAGCATTTTCCGGGTGCGGATACTGTAGTTTCCAATTTCCCAGGTACAGATACTGGGTTTTCCATTTTTTTTCTTCATATATTGATCATTTCTATTTATGTCTTTTCAATTTGATATGTTTTCTTAAACCCTTGATCTTAGTTTAAATACTTCTGGAATTTTAGAAAGAAGATTTTCTTCTAATACACTGACTTCATTGTTTGATTCGATTATAGGTGAGAGGTTTGGTGAAGCTAGATTCAGAGTCGCTTGATTAAGTAATTTAAATCTCCATTTACATGATTTTCTTATTTTTTTTCTACGTTTGTTCTATATGTATGAATTGTATTCTCCATTTACATGAATTTTAAGGTGAGAGATATACTTTTTTGGTTTGTTTTAGGTTCACGGAATCATCTCGGAAATGCTTTGTGTTATGGCTGCTCATAGTAAGGTAAGTTAGAAAAACCCTAATTTCCTGACCTTTCTTCAGAAATTTTGCTTTTTCTCCATGGGCTATTTATATTTGATGGGTTATTAGTTAATTCTTCATGGTTTCTTTATATTTGATGAATTGCAAATTGGGATAATTTTGTTGGACCAAACATGAGGTGTCACTCTCTATTGTATCGTAATCTAACTACCAAATAAGATTCAATGTGTTTTGCTAAAGTAGGGATATAAAATTTTCTTAAGCACAAATTAGATTAGATTTTGTATATTTTTCAGTGAAATTATCATCAAAAAATTTGATTTCTCTTTTATTAGATTTTGTATATTTTTCAGTGAAATTATCATCAAAAAATTTGATTTCTCTTTTATTTTGTTTTATTTTCTTTGTTTCTTTCAAATTTCTTATTTTTATCTATTGAAGTCAATGAGAGAAATTTGAACTTGTAGGGTTGTATTCAAGTAATAAGTTGATAGCTTTATTAGGTTTTTTTTGTTAAAGAATTCACTTTTGTGTCTGTTGTAGAGGATTTTTACGAGGATTTGCTAGAGAATATGAGCAAGTGAGAGCCTCAATGTGCGTGACAATATAACTGATAACATGGTAACAAAGTTTCCTTCCCTGATTTGGTTCAACAAAATTTCATTGAATGGAGAGAAGTACTATGAGCAACAACAACATCAATGAAGAAGATATTATAACTGATCTGATAGATGACGTTTTCCTTTGATGAATTGCAACATGGTCACCAAAGTTTTTTTTCCCTATTTAGTCGCTTTCCAGAATCTTCCCTAAAATTTATTGACCTATTATTTTCTTCTCTATTTTCTTAGTAATTTTTCAGATTTCCTTTAGAGTTTTAAGTTAATGTCGAAGTTTGAAGCCCGAAGTCATTTGTCATTTACAGTTATGTATATCGGAAGATAGATTTCAACATACTTTTGTTGTTTGTCTTCCCAGTAAACCTATCTATCGTCGTGGTTACTTACGTAGTTTTCACAAATTTGTGCAGGTTTCAAGTAGGTCGCGGCTTTGGGGAATAAAGAAAATTCTCTGGAGAATAAATTCTCGAGGGAATCCAGATTTTCTTGAAAATTCTCCTGGGAATAAATTTTTATGGGGAATACAGAATACATTTTTTTGAAAGTTCTCCTCCATCTCATCTGTTCTCTCTGCCACTTCATCTTCTCGACACCTCATCATCTTCTCCGGCGAAAGTCGCCGGCTAGCCAATTTTCCGACAGGCGACCTTCATACATAAATTTTTTTATTTATTTATTTTCTCTCTCCTCTCTCTCTAGATTTTTTTTTAGAGGTTGAAATAGTAGCCATAGATTTGTAATCTTATTTCTTTCTCTCTCTAGCTGTCTATCTTACTATAAATTTTGTTGGTTTTTGTTTCAGTCGTTCTCTCCTTATCTGAAAGAAGAGAGAAAATAAGGGTTTTTAAGTGTGAGAAGAACAAAACAGCAGGTGGTGAGGGGATTTATGTCTGCTAGTTTTGATCTGGTTATTCGAGGTGCTTACGAGTAGTGGTGGCCAACGGGCCGTGCCGACACAGAAACGGATCGGCACGACCCGTTTATTTGAGGACACGGAACGGTCCGTTCCGTGCCGTGCCGACCCGTCACGGGTCTGGCGTGCCGTGTCGGGGCTGGAATTTTAGAGCCCCAGACCCGTTAAACACGGCCCATTAGACACGCAGGAACGACACGGAACGGATCGTACACGGCACGGCCCGTGGGCACGGAACGACACGGAACGAAAACGGCAACAACGACATGCTAGCAACGGCCCAATTTAGTTAATTTTTAAGAATTACTTAGGGTGTACTAATATTCTAATGTGTTTACAAATTGTTAGATTTTCATGACAACTATTTTATATTACAAAAAGATAAAACATTAAAAAAAAGTAATACTTGAATTAAAAAAAGAAGTAATACCTAAAAAAAAGTAATACTTGAATTTAACAAAATAGGTGTTACTTTATTTTTTTTTACTTAGATTTTTTTTTGAAACAAACTAAACCTTTTTTTCAAAAAAATAAACAAATAAAGTGGTAAAGATAGTCCCACACGTAAACCACAAAATATAAAGTAAATGTGGAGAATCTTTATACAACTCTTTTCCAATAAAATAAACAAAGATATGACATAAACTCTAAAGTTTTTGTACATCACAATTATTTACTTGAAAAAAAATGTAATGTTTCTTTTATTACTTTTTTTTGACAAGTAAGAAAAATATTTATGAATGGGTCGGAGCCACGAGAACGCCACGGAATGGCCACGAGAACGACTACGGAAACGCCACGTAACGGCCACGGAAACGACCAGAAACGCAACGGAAACGGTTGGGCCGTTCCCATGGGCCGTTTCTGTGCCCCAGACCTTTGTGGTCTGGGCACGGAACCGAACGGCACGGCTCAAGCCGTGCCTGGCGTGGTCGTGGCGTGTCTGACACGCCACGGCCCGTTGGCCACCACTACTTACGAGCAACTCATCGGCTTTTCATTTCTTCTTTCTCTCTCTACAATCTCCTTCTTCTTCCTTTTCTCTCTCTGCATGCAAGCTTGGTGTCTTAAACAAGGATTGATTACGGCTTCGATGCCTTTGAGATTACTAAGGTATGTACTTCAATTTTTTCGTTTCTTTTGGTTTTGATTAGTAAAACCCACTTTTAATTTTTGATTTCAGATCTGGGTTTTAAAGGGTTTTTTATTTGGGTTTGATTTTGCAGGATTGGTTTAGGAGTAGATATATTCAGGGGTTTTCTTATTAAACGGTTTTTCTATCTGTTCTTGTTCTTGAGAGGGGATCTTACTTGACTTTTCAAGGGTTTTTAGGGTTTAAGCTAAGATTTTGTGAGATTTTTACTAGATTACATTCAATTGATATATTCTAGGGTATAATTTCTGGGGAGTTTTTGGTTTGGATCCAGAAATGTCAGGATCTCAAAGTCAGTTAATGAAGGAAGAACAAAGTCGGACCAAAATGATCAGAAAGATCAGAGTTATTTATAACGATCCAAATGCTACTGATTCTTCTTCTGAAGATGAAGGAAGGGTAGAGAAGAAAAATAGATATATGGGTTCTAAGAGAAAGATTCAGGAGATTCATTTTCCATCAAAAAAAATTAGAGAGAGAGAGAAAAGAAAAAAAAATATTTAGAGAGAGAGAGAGGAGAGAGAAAATAAAAAAAGATTTTTTTTTCATGTTTGAAGGTCGCCGGCCGGAAAATTTGCCGGCCGGCGACTTTCGCCGGAGAAGATGATGAGGTGTCGAGAAGATGAAGTGGTAGAGAGAGGTGATGAGATGGAGGAGCCTTTTTTCGTAGCATCTTCTAAAATTAGAAGCCCCTTAGCAATAAAACGAAACATAAAAAGTCAATCTTATTTGACTAGTAATTTTAAGAAAAGTCTTTATTCCCCGGAGAATTTTCTTTATTCCCCAAAGCCGCGACCTTCATGTATCTTATGTGATTTAGGCATCAAATTGATTTATGTAAGGGTAAGTAAATAATCCTTTCATCTTAATTTATTTGTCTGCACATTATTCTTCACAAGTTTGTTATAATTTGGTTCTCATTTACTAAAATAGTATATTCTTCATTTAGGCATACTTTTTATTTTATGTCGATATGATCCACTCATAGAAAGTAAATAATCAATAGGATTTCCTAAATTTGTGTCATATATCATCAGGGCACATGATAAAATGTAAATGTTTAGGATTCAATTATCATAATGTTTCGCGAATGGATTGTAAAACTCTCTCTTTTGTCTATCTCTCTCTCTATGCCGACAATGAATTTTTAGAAGTCAAATGTCTATTTGAGTCCAATTCTCATGGACGTGAGAAGGAAATTTTGAATTCTTTGAACTCCAATAGAATCTAGACTTCGATTATCACTTTTTTTATTGATATTTTTGTTTAGGTCGTTTGCTTGAATTACGATCTCTGTTGGATTAGGGAATATCCATATATATTACTTATATATCAAGATCGCTGAGACGAAACACACAAAAATAAAGAGAAAAAGTTCGATAGACTCAACATTATCAAGATTTGGTGAATGATTCCTTTCTCTTCCATTTTCATATTCTATGAGCGGAATGTGAAGCTTCTCTACGGTAATTAAGCTTCAATGCTCATAGTTCTTTCTAAATTTCGTTGTCAAATGATGTTACTTGATTACTGGTACTAAACAAATTTGACATGTTAAATTTTGTTCTTAGTTCATGCATTTTTTTCTTTCTTTTTTTACCTTATGAGACACCGGAAGTAACCAAGAGTTTTAACGCTTTTACTTAGGGTCTTTAAAGTCTTGTATTATTAATTTCGTATTCTTTTCATTGATGCCCATACTTTTTTCAATACCTTTCTTTCTTTTAACCCATATATTTGAATCAGAAGTTCGATTTGCTGAAGTTCAGAAAAAATTGGGTGTTTTAGACTTCGATTTCAGGGGACTATACCAACTTATTTCATCTACATAGTGGAATCAAACTTAGTAAGTTTCCGCTTTCTATGTTTCCAAGACATGTTGGCGATAAAATATTAGCATTAATTTAGCAAAGAAGGTAAAAAACTTTACTCGGATTTCCAGTGATCCTATATATTTTAATTACTGCGTCTAATATGTCCTGTTATTCCAATGTTTAGAGATGTCCTTTAGGACAACTAATTTTTCCGCATTTACCATACTAGCTGTAGAATTAATCAACTATGTCGAAATTGAGAAGTTATATGATTCTTGTGGTGATTAAAGTTTCATTGAGACGTCTCCATGACCTTTAGTTGAGCATTTTTTGCACCAATGGAATTTTCAAAATTCATAAGTACTTGAAAATAATAACTTTAGAACTTCGATTTACTTCAATTTCCTAGCTGTGAAATGCAACAGTTGTACATGTAACCCGTTGTTGAATTTCTTAGCAGTGTAGCATGTGTAAACCCTTGTGTTCTTTATCCATCTATATTTCTTTTCGTAAATATTTTGAATTACTAAATTAGTGAATTGTTTTTCAATAGTAACTTAATGTAGCTTTGAACACTCGTGGATATACTTTGTTTCATATACTCTCAAGAACCTAAAATGATTAATACAGTGATCTTTAAGGCACCTGCAATCCTACAGATAAATTTATGCTGTATTTTATGAACTAATCCACAATATAATTAGGTTTATGTGGATGACCTTTACGTTAAACAAACGGTTCCATTTTCTGCATGAAATTGGGTTCACTTGAGCTGAAGTGTTTATCAAAAGAATCGTAGCTTTGGAAGGAGCAACTGTTGAGGAAGCTATCTAGCCCAAATTTAGAACGGCTTCGCTTCATTCATGTTTCTTTTCTCTTATTTCCGTAAGTGTCTTTGTCTGGCATGCCTCATAATATGCACTTGATTGCTTGTAATAGATTCACAACAGGTGTATGTCTGTCAACGGAGTCATCTAAGATAAAGAATACATTTTAGGGTCAAATTTTATGAAATTGATATACATGTATTGCTTTTCCCTTTTTCATTTGGTTCCTGTTTGATTATCTTAGAGCTCTATAAAATCTTGATTACTTTACTAACCATTGATGGGTTTCTTTTGTTTATGCAGTGGGTAACCAAGGGTTATATGTTTGTGTTGGGCGACAACCGAAACAACAACTCTGACTCCTGTAAATGGTGAAGTCCAAAAACCTGAAAACTCCAAATGTCGTAGAAGTTTCAGTACATCAGTAAAACGAAAATGACGTTGGTCCCCTCTTAAAAAGGGTCGAGATGTCCAGTTCTTTGAGTTATTAATGTACCAAGTTTGAAAATTTCGATATAATTAATGAACATGTTTTATTTCAGAGGTCCGTTACTCATTAAAAACATCGTAGGCAGTTCAGTCTTTTGATATTGACTTCTATCGAGTTTTCCAACACTATTTATGGAGCTCATAGAAGGAAAAGCATTGTAGTGGTTTCTTGAACTAATCTATGCTGCTTCTGTTCTATAATGAATGATGAGGAAATGGAAATTTCACTCACTCCGGTGACATGAGCTTCAAAAAATTTTGCTACTATTTGTTTTTTTTTTTTTTTGTATTCTTTTCCTACGTCGGTTGGTCATAAGTACAATGAGATCTTTATCTTGTGGCCGTTACTAGCATATGCTTATATGGATCTAGTCCTTCGTACATTTGCTCAATTAAAGTGTCCGTGCCGGAGGCACGGGTCATACCTAGTATATAATATATATAATACCTATCATTTTCATATGATATATATATATATATTATCATATTATTATATATCAACCGATGAATGACTAGTCCCGATGACATCCCGCCTGGTAGCTAGGCCTTGGTTGGCTGACTAGTTCTAATTTCCAATTTTTCGAGCATAGCTTGTATGTAGCATCCTATAACATTGAAAATGGATAAGACGAAGACCCCAAAATTTCAAAAGGAAACGAGGATGTCCGCAGGGAGGAACTGAACAATGATTCCAACAAGTTATTTCACTAGTATTCTCTAACCACTTGGTAATTGGGATCGTTGTCATAGCATGGGTATAAATGCCGAACTAAGCCAACAAAAGGCCGCAAATGCATCGCGAATAAAGGTGGAGGGGAAAATGTTAAAGAATTTGAAAAAAAAATGTTAGATCTCGATAACCAAAGACAAAAGTAAGCTACAAAAGGGGAGCTGAGAGATGCGAAACAAAATATAGGCGAAAATGAAATAAATTCATCTCTGATATATGATATCCTCCTGGATGGAAGGGTAAATTAAGATTAATACTGTAATTCTCTGAAGAGAAAAAGAGATGGGCCCTTAAAAGGTCAAACAATGAGCTTGTTTAAACATAACTAAGTTCCAGGTATCAATGACACGTGGCTGCAGCAGTATGCTACGTGTGGTTGTTCTACTTGAAGGGGGGAAACGACCAATGTATAACTGCTATACAGTCCGAAATCGAAACAGGAAAGAGAATAGAACGACACATGTCAACATGGGGGAGACCTGTGTGACTGAACTGGACAAGTGACAAAAATGAAAGGAAGTTGGTCGGTGGTAAGATAAAAAGTTAAAAAGAAGACTGAAAGAATGACAAAGAAAATAACCATGAAGAGTAAACATGACTGATCAATATAGTACATGGAGAAGGCCACAACTATTTTGATGTGAAAAAAGGACTTGTTCTCGATCATAGCTCTAGAACGTACAAAACTATCTATTATCTCACCTTATGTTCAATTGATTTGAGTGTCAATATTACCACAAATTTAGTATAGTACTACTAGGTCCATCCGTCCATGTGTAATATGCCCAAATAACTTAATACACTACCAAAGATAGGTCAAACATGAGAGGAATTTCAACACCCATTTTAAGAAGATCTACAGATCAACCTTCTAAGTAAAATATGAAATAACATATTTCTTCCATTCGCATAATATTTTCACCCGCTGTAGAGTAAATTTTTTGTTCCTTCCACACACTCAGTTTTCTTTTTTTTTTTTTGAAAATTGACTACGATGTACGATAGTCATTACAATGGCGTTAGATACATCATAATACTTTTATTTACCATGTAAATAATGTACTTGTGTACATAAATGGAAGTTTTGTATCTCTGTTACCACACTAGTACATTGGAGAAATGGATATCTCTATCCATAAGAGTTGGAATTAATTTTTTTAATCCATTTATACTTTTGTTATGCTCGACAACTATTTAAGCACCATACTTCAGTCGTGACAATATGATATCTTGCTTTGCGATGTGTATCCTTTTTTATTACATGATACTCAAATGTTATAGGAGAAGCATTAAGAAATGCAAAAATTTATGTTACCCAATTATACTCACTCCTCCACATATTAAAACAGAAAATGCTAGTGGAAACACACAAAGTAAATATAGTGATTACATATACAATAATGCTTGTACTTATAGAGTTAATTAAACCATCTTCGCCTTCTTTACATTAATATATAAACCCCTTGAAGTTAGTTCCCTTGCATGATATCCCATCAAATACTAGCTAGGTATCTCCTATATCTTAACTAGCAAAATGGCTGCTCCCATTTCCCACACCTTTCTGAAATTAGGGTATTTTGTGTTTATGTTAGGAATGGTTGAAGTTGTAAGGGCTCATAAGATTGAAACTGAGGTCAAATGCTCTGCTGATGAATTCTTTAATTTGTTTAGGCACAACATGACCCAACTCCCTAAACTTGCTCCTCAAATCATGAAGGGTGTTCAAGTTCTTAAGGGAGATGGAAAAGGTGTTGGCACTGTCAGGCTATGGAAATATGTCCTCGGTAAGGCATAAACATATACTACCATTTTAATTATACTTAATTTGAATAAGGCGGTACGGTTTGTTTGTGAAATATAACCGACCCAACGATAACTAAATTAAGGCATCTCAATTAAAAATAAAGTAAGAGATTCTGATAATTTCAAATTTAACACCATCGTATATATGCAAATAATATATAACGCCACAATTAACACTTAAATTCAATGGTGTTTCTCTTTTTCTTGTATAATATGTGTAGGAACCGGTCCAACGTTGATGGTGAAGGAAACAGTGATTGCAATAGATGAAGAGAAGAAGTCCATGACATTAAAAGCATTAGACGGTGATATCATGAAGCATTGCAAGAGTTTTGATTTAGTTCTCAATGTATTCCCAAAGGAAGAATCAGATGCTCATGAGGAGTCTGTTGGAAGCTATGTAAGATGGTCTCTTAACTGTGGGAATGAACTCAATGAATATATCCCTTCTCCTGATGGATATAAAGAAACTTTAGCTCTTCTTTCTACTAACTTGGGCCAATACCTTCATTTCCTTAGCAATCAAGCTTAGAAAAATAACTAAGTCACACAGAGACACTTATATATGCGTCTGCTTACCTCGTGGTTGTGGCTTGTTTATGCAGTTTGTGTTTATTTCCTTTGAGTGGTTAAATAAGTTGTGGCAGTTCCTTCGTCCTTTGGGGTCTTTATTGGGTTGAATTCCCATTGTTTATGGTATTTACTTGGTGAAATAGTTTATGTAATTACTTTGGGATAGATTTGCCCTTAATATGTATTTACCTCATCATGTAATGTATTTTTTTTTTGATGAAAAAGTGGCTTCAGCCTATTATTCATTAAGAATCAAAGAAGTAATGTGAAGAGTGAAGATTATCAACTAAGATAGATTCACTGATACATGTAGGTGGTACTTGGCCTACCCAAGTGTTTACAACTCGATTATCAACTGCATATTTAACGAGATTATGAGCCACAAAATTGGTTTCTCTATGCTAAATTTGAACCTGAATTCTTCGAAAGTGTTCAGACGATCAAAGATTTCTGCAACAATGCTTCTAATTCTCCACGGCGATTCTTCAATTGGCGAGGTGCAGACCTTGATCACATTTTGTGAGTCTCCCTCGAAGATACATTTTCTTGCGTTCAGACGTCTAGCTAGTTCGATGCCCAAAAGCATCGATTTTGCTTCAACTTCAATTGGACTATTTGCCGAAAAGATGTTGGTTGCGGCGGCGATAAACTGTACTTCATGGTTTCTAACCACTGCTGCTGCCCCGCCTCTTGAGTTTGACCAAGCTCCGTCCACATTAATCTTTGCTACACCTTATGTAATGTATTTATATCTTATGTTATTGATTGTTTAATATATATATATATACATATATATATATATATATATATATATATATATATATATATATATATATATATATATATATATGCAGTAAACAATCCCTCAATCTCCAATTATGATCAGAAAATAATACACAATAAAAGCAAAATAGATAAAAAATTAAACCATAAAAATAATACAAGAAGATAAGATAAAATCTTGGTACCGGATCTATATCCTTTTAATGAGCAGTGAAAAACAGAAAAAATTAAAATTTTATTGATAAAACTGAATTAATGAAAGTACCACTGCACCCCCTTTATATAGTATTAGGGATTTTTAATGGGTCCGTGGGTATATGGCCCAAAATAATGTTCAAAAAGGGTTTAGGGTCCAATCTTCCCCAAAAATGGATTTCTAGTCCTTTTGCTCTTTGGACTAAAAACCCTTAATATATATTACATAATTCCTTCCATGTCCCAGTCGTTTTTCACGGGATTTTAATGTGTGGGGCCGCACAAAAATTTCAAACGGTTTAATGTACCTTGATTTTAGGATAAATTTAGGAAAAAACGATTAGATTCTCACGAAAATTTCTCTCTCTTCTATAATCTGTTTAGAAACAAAATCTAAACTTTCCCAAATCAATTTTCTCTCTCTTCTTTACAGATTTAATATGGAGATTTATTAGCCAAAAATATGGAGATTTATTAGAAAAAAAAGATAGAAACAAATCATAATTTCTCTCTCCTCTAAACAGATTTGGAAATCAAATTTTCTCTTTCCTATTATTTGAATTAATCTAGGATCAATTTAGCGTGATTTGGGGGTTAATATACAAAACATATTTTATCACTTTCTCTCACTTAACTTTCAGTTTTGGAAATAGTATATTTTTCTGGGAACATTAAAGCAGCATTTGTTTTCGTTTTTACTCATACATAAATACAAATCGAATACAAATTATGAAACAAATATGTAAATTATGTGTTATTTATGACGAATAAACCATCATTAGTCAAGTATACAACGTAATTTATCAAATGTATTTGGGTCTTGTTCAGTAAATTACACATAATTTCTATTACATAACACATAATTTCTTTTACATTACACATCGTTTACATTTTGTTACCAAAAAAATCGTTTACACTATATTGTCGAAGAGCATATGTAGTCTTGAGCAGGACAAACAACATTTACACTATATTGTCGAAGAGCATATCCAAATGATTTTGCACCACCAGGAAACAAATGACCAAGTTCAGTAGCAAATTCCATAAGTAACAACAAAACTGCAAAAAGAAAACATATACATCTGTTAACAAAACAAACAATTTACTAGAACGACATGTATAATGGAATAAATTATGCATACTGTTTGTTAAACTTCATAATGTGTTAGGAGACAAACATAACGTTAGTTTGAATCACAAGGTCACTGTTATGTGAAAAAATATGTATAATGTGCAATAAATTACATATAATTTTTGGAACATTTATTGTACTATAAACGGCAACTGTTTTGTGAAAAAAGTACGCGTAATGTTGAATAAATTATATTTAATTTATGCAGATTTATAAGATGTTTTTGATATTATTTATAAAGTATGTATAATTTGTAACAAAATACATATATTTTACATCCTGTTATAAAAACATCGTACAAAAGACGTCTGCGTTATGTATGTGTTATGTTCAGTAAACATCATGTAATGTCGTGTAAATTATATATCGTTTACATTCTGTTACAACCAAATCGTACTAGATCTACTCTGGATAAAAAATGATATGTAATTTATTGTAAACGATCCGTAATTTATGTTAAATTATATATCGTTTGCATTCAGTTATAACAAATCTTACGAGATCTTCTCTGCATCAAAAATTGTACGGAAACCTTGATTTAGATTTGAAAAAATGATCTAAAAATCTGTAACCTAAAACTACTAAAATGTAACAAAATACATAGATACAAACACTTCTTAATCGCATTATCTTCAGTAAAGGCGGATTTAACATTAACATAATAAAATCGGTTATGAATCTTAGAGAGAGAAAATACTGAATAATGATGAAGATTTGATTAGATGATACAGAGAGAAATTTGATACTGAATTTGTAAGAATCAGTCATGAAGGATTGTCTCATCAAATATATATCATTCAATAAATTTTTAGAGAGAGAAAGACAAGAATTTCATATTCATTTGAAACAGAATCATTTAAGAAGATGATTGTTAACCTGTTTAACAATATCAAGAAACTGTTTTTGAATATCTCTAATGAATATTAAACACAAATTTCTTTGCTTTAATGGAAGATTTTCAGTAGATTAAGGTGTAGAGAGATAATCAATTATCATAAAATAAAACAAAATCACAAAAACTAATAACTTGATTAATGTTTTACCTGATTAACAATGGTGATTTGATTTCAGCAAATCAAAAGAATATGAATCAAGGTGTCTGATTTAATGGAGGATTTACTTTCGAATCAGATGAAGAGAGAGAGTGCAGAGACAATAAGGTTTCGGTTAGAAAACTTACTGATTATGAGAAGATCACGGTTTCTTATTATAAAAACGTGATTGGAGAGAGAAACAGGGAGATAAAAATGGAAAATATATTTGGTGATTTTGATCTTATATATAACTGTTTTTATATTTAAGAAAGGTTAGTCTAGGTATTAATATTTAATAGTTATTCTCGGGATTTGTGTTTTCTCTCTAGATTGAACCAAATGGACCGGATATCTATTTGTAATATTATTTTGGTTTTTATACCCTTTATGGGATTAGAGAGGACTAAAAGTCCTATTAGGGTCTATTTTTTGGGCCATACACCCAAAAATTCATTTTTAATCACAATATTGAAACTCTAATTACAACTTTTAAATAAATAAAATATTAAAATCTAAAACTTACAAAATTTCTTAAAGATATTAAGCTACACAATGTAATAATTCTCTACTCAACCCCAAGATATTAAGCTACTAAAATTACTATATTTTAAGATACTTGAATTTTCAAAATATCTTTTAAATCTCATGCATCATTTAGGTACGTATATAACTCATATTAAGAGTTTTTATGCTAGCCTTTAAACCAAAATGCTTTTTTAATGGTCCATTTGAGTTGTTTGGTATGCTAAATAAATAAAAGTGTTTTTATATCTTACAAAGCCAAAGTTTGCCGTTTGGTAAAAGAAGTTTTTTCACATAAGGTATCAAGATGACATACTTACTCTCAACAAAAAGAAATGACATACTTATTTAATCTATATTAATAAAAAAAATGTAAATAATGAGAAATTAAATTAATAGAACACAAAATTAGAATTTCATAAAGACATAAAAATATAAAAATTCCAGCTATTAGAACTTTACCTGAAGTGGTGATGATGATTTTAGTACTGGTGGTGGTAGTAGTACGGAAAGGCCCCCTACTTTGTGACCAGCTTCTCGCATACCCCCTCTTTATCAAAATACTCAGATAATCCCCTTTTCTCGTTACCGTTAAATGTCCGTCAACTCTCTCTCCTCCATCTCATAACCTTTCTCTGACACACCATCTCTCTCTGCCACGTCAACTTAATTTTTTTTTCTCTCTTCTCCAGCGAAGGTCGCCGACTGGAAAATTTTCTGACCGGCGACTTTCGAACACAAAAGAAAAAGAAAAAAATTATTTCCTCTCTCTGTCTCTCTAAACACTCAGGCGAATGTCGCAAAGTAGAGAGAGAGGAGAGAAATTTATTTTTTTTAATCTTTGAAAGTCGCCGGAGAAGAGAGAGGTGAGGTGGAGCGAGAGATAGAAAAAAAACTTAAGTGGAGGTGGCAGAGAGTGATGACGTGGCACAGAGAGGAGATGAGATGGAGGAAAGAGAGTTAACAAACATTTAACGGTAACGGGAAAAAGGGGCGATCTGAGTATATTTGAGTAACGGGCTACGCGGGAAGCTGATCACAAAGTAGAGGGTTTTTCGAGAAATAACCCTCTTTTATCTCTTTATGTAAATTGCAAAAATACCATAGCTAGCTAAAGAGAAGAAAATATGATAAATCTTTTTTAACATATTTCTCACCAAAATATGTTAAAAAACTAAAGAAAACTTTTCATGGAGACTTAAACCAAATTTCTCACCAAAATTTGTGGGAGTTCACGTGGAAATGAGGCGCCTTTAGGTCAAGGGGAACTTCAACTATTTCATTTAGATTGGGCTGACTTATTTGGTGGTGCCTATAAAGACTTCCCCATTTGGGGCTCTATCTAATTGGTCATACTACTCCATTTAGCCTTTCTTTTCTTTTTGTGGAATTTGACTTCGATGTACAATAGTCGTTACAATGGCGTTGATACATCAAAGATGTGATAAGCTCGGTAACTGCCTGATTAAACTAGAACAGGCTTAAAGTCCAACTAAATTATGGCCTAAAGCCCAACTAACTATGGCATAAAGCCCATCTACATTAGTTATGCCCTAATAATCCCAAATTCAACAATTCAGAGATTCCACCTCTTTTGGGGATCGAAACCGGGATCTCCCGAGATCTTTGGAGTATGTCTAAAATCAAGTCAAAAGTCAAAACAACTCTTAAATTTGATGTAAGATATAAATGAACTATTCTTCCTTTTCACTTGCATTAACATCCACTTGTGACATCAAATTTAGTTATCTAGGTTTGTTGATCCTTAGTTGGATTCAAGTATGAAGTGCTAAATGTGCTATTAGACAGGGACATGGCTTTGTTGTCAAGTTGGCAGGAAATGATTCGAAGTTATGCTATGAAACCTGTGAAAGTTAAATTATCTTACTGGACAACAAAAAATCTTACGGAAAAGCTACATAATACCTATTAGATCCGGGAGTGCTACATGTACAAAGTCTTTGACAAAATTCTTGACTTAATGACTCATTTTCACTAAAAGACAAAAGTTGATCAAGGTTTTTCAAAGTTTGACTTTGATCGGGACCGTTCACTTAGCATTTTGTCAAGAATCTTGTCAAAGATTCTTTGTACATTTAGCATTTCCCTATTACATCTCCACTTATATTCAACTTGATTTTGACACCATAAATTTAATATGATACCAAAACTAGGTCCATACACGGAGTTAATAGTAATGAGAGGAACTTAAGTTTATATGCAATAATGCAAGTAAATGACCTTAAGTAGATCATCTCTTAAAATATGAAATAATACTTATATATTTGAGTAATTTTCCACTAGTTATGTAAATTTATAACTATACAGTCCACATTCAATTAAATTTTCCCATTTTACAATCATAGCCAACACACTAGCTCATTCGATATGGATATCCCCATCCATAAGAGGTATGATCCTTAATATTTTATCCTTTAGTGCTTCTTTTATGCTCGACACCTGTTTTAAGCACTATTCTCCGGTTCTGGCCATATAATAATTTGCTTTACAATAGTGTATTTTTTATTTTTGATTCGATGATACTCGAATATTGTAGTTAAAGTGTTGATAATTGCAAATAATATTGATGATTTCGAGTAATATTCTTACACATGAACAAGAAATGCTAGTGGAGAGCACACCAAGTAATTAAAGTGATTACATGTACAATAATGTTTGTACTTATATAGTTAATTAAACCATCTTAAGCTTCTTTACATTAATATATAAACCCCTTGAAGTTAGTTCCCTTGAATATCCCATCAAGTATCTCCTATCTTAACTAGCTAGCTTCTTTTCTAGTAACTTCCTTGGAATCAAAATGGCTGCTCCCATTTCCCACACCTTTCTGAAATTAGGGTATTTTGTGTTGATCCTTGGAATGGCTAAATTTGTAATGGGTGTTAAGGTTGAAGCTGAGGTCAAGTGCTCTGCTGATCAGTTCTTTAATTTGTTTAGGCATAACATGACCCAACTTCCTACGCTTGCTCCTCAAATCATGAAGGGTGTTCAAGTTCTCAAGGGAGACGGGAAAAGTGTTGGCACAGTCAGGCTATGGAAATATGTCCTCGGTAAGGCATAACCATATACCATTTATACTTAATTTGAATTAGGCCGTACTTTAGTGAAATATATACGACTAAAACACTCAATTTTTTCTATGGGATCGAGTGTGCCTCTAACTATCTAGGTTAGTTTTGAAATTTAACTATAGAAACCGAACAGTTGTTAAGACAGAAAAAATAGAGGCATGGTTATTTATAATTAGGGCTATGCTTGATATCTTGTGAATTTTTGCAAATACCAAAGCGGCTCCTTATGTTGCAGTGGTGTTTTTATTTTCCCACGTGGATGAGACTATTTTCACTCTATTTATTACTTCTTGAATGTTATTTAAGATTCTTGCATGTACATGTACATATATAGGAACGGGTCCAACGTTGGTAGTAAAGGAGACAGTGAATGCAATAGATGAAGAGAAGAGATCCATGACATTGAAAGTATTGGATGGAGATATTACCAAGCATTGTAAGAGTTTTGAAATCACTCTCAATGTATTTCCAAAGGAAGCATCTGATGGTAGCTACGTAAGATGGTTTCTTAACTGTGGAAACGAACTTAACGAATATATCCCTGCTCCCGATGGATACAAAGAAGTTGTAGCTCTTCTTACTAACAACATGGGACAATACCTTCATCTCCTCCACAATCAAGCTTAAACAATATAACCAGTTGGGCTCCTGGTAGAAATATATAGGGCTGGTGTGTTTATGTATGTGTAAGTTTGCGCCTTTATGCAGTTTGTATCTGTTTCCTGTATTGGTGGAGTGGTTATTAAGTGTGGGAGTTCCGCCTTCTCTGTATTGGGTTTGATTCTAATGGTTTGTGGTATTTACTTATGGTGATCAAAGAGTCTATGTAATTCTAGTACTTATTGTTGTTTCCCTGGTTCTTTTTTAAGAGAATAGTTCTTAATCTTTTTGTTTTTAACAAGACAGAGTACACCCACTTTTGTTTGTCTTTCTATCTGATAAATCAGAGAAAGAGTTATCTTCTAACAATTACAATAACAACAGTGATTATAAAAAGATAAATCAAATGTAAAATATCCGAGTCGAGGATACCTCTGTCCTTAAGACAATTTACACCCTGTATATCAGTACCAACAGTAATGGTGTATGTCTCCCAGAATAAAACGGATTACCTATCAAAATAAAGATGGTACCTCTTAGTTATGATAGTCTGACGAACTTTGTAAGTAATATGAACTTCTGAACAACGATCCTTAAACTCTAATGCTTGAAAATGAATGCTCAGAAATGCAAAAAACTAATGATTTGTTTGTTGAATTCTCATGGTATTTATAGGGGTATTGACACCTGTGAGAATAGTCTCACATGGGAGAATGGGTAACTAACAACCAAGTATATAAAGTATAAGTCCTCTCCACTCATTGCCAATTGGTTTTGAGTTGGATGGCCACAAACTTAACATGGTATCAGAGCTAGGCCCACACGTGATAGGTTTAAAACCACACGTGTTCCACGCCACCCGTAAAGAAAAAACAAACGTGTTAGGCTCAAAGAACGCCACACGTGAAGTGATAAGCCTAAAATAGGTCTATTCCCCAAGTGTAGGGATCAAGTTATAGTATAACTTGTAAATCGGGAAATCGTTCCAAGGGACAAGTAATTTTATCTAAATCTTAAATGAACACCACCTTTAATAATTTTGATTTGTTTTAAAAAACTATTTTAAAAAGAAAACAATAAAAAGACTAAAGAAGAGTGAAATCAAGGTTGGAAAAGAAATCTAGGGTTCTTGATTCCACCACATAAATGGACTATCTAAAACATGCATTCAATCAATAAATTCCTTTTTCATATATAACTCAAAATCTAACATAATAAACTATTTAGATTTCGGAAGATATTCTTTAATAACACATTTCAAAATCAAGTATTTTTAATTGATTATCATATAAAACCTATATACCTTAACAATCATTCATCATCTAATAAGCATACCTCATCTAATAACTTAACAAAAGCATGAAATATCTCACTATGAAGCATGAACATTGAAAAGACCATAAAATCTATATGAAATGACAATTAATAGGCATTGAGGCTTAATACAAGGATTCATTAATCAATTCCATATTTCAAAATAAGCCCAAGTATGAGTTTCCTCTACAACCCTAGGTACAAGATTAGCTACTCATGAAATCTAAAGTAATATTCATTGAAATTATAAAGTAAATGGAATTACAAAAGATAATGAAAAGAAATCACCAAATGAGATTTAGATCCATAGCTCCTTGTGCCTCCATGTTGATGTCCAATATTAGCTCCAAATGTTCCAAGAGTATTACCCAAAACTCCAAATAATAGCTTTTTAGAAGATGAAAGAAGAGAAATTTAGAAGAGAGATAGAAGAAGAAGAGATTTATGAGGAAATTAGAAGTTTGGATGAAGAAATTAGAAGGTTAGATGTAGAGATTAGAAGTAGAAAGAAATTAGAAGTAGAAAGAAATTAGAAAGAAGATATGAAGGTGGTAGAGAAAGTAGTAGAAGAAATGAATTTAGGGTTAGAAGAGGGAAGGAGAAGTGGCTTAGAAATTAGAGAAGGAAGCCTTTTGAGAGGGATTTTAAGTCTAAAGAGAACTGAAAGAGGTAGAGATTTATTTATAGGTGGGTTGATGGCTAGGGTTTTAGGAGTTAATTGGGAGAAAATGGGAGAAAGAGGGTTAAAATAGGAAGTTAGGGTTGCTTTCTACTCAAGAAATGATTTCTTATTGGTTGAACATAAAGTGAGACAAAAAGGAAAGGCTTTTAGGTAATTTCGGAGGGTTAAAAAGGAGAAAAGAGGGACCACATGCTGCTGTCCGGTTTGTGCCACGTCACCTGCTATTATCCCACCAGCCAGAATGGTGCCCGAAAGTGTCCCACCAGTCTACATTGTTTGACTCCAACTTTGACTATGCATATCTCACTCTTCTGGACTCCGAATTGACTTCCGTTTTCTCCTATGAGCTCGTCTCGGACTCTACTTTTCACCCATACACTGATCTTGGCCAAATTTACCAGAATACCCTTGTGTCCAAAAGACCAAAATGCCCTTCAAGTAACTTCCTCTCGTTTTTAATCGTTTTTCACACATAACTCTACAAAAGACACCTAATCAAGAAAACCAACTATTTTATTTTAATAAAGACTCGAAACCGACTAACTTGGCTAAATTAAACGACTCTGATGGGACATTTTCATGACCCATCATGAAGGGGCGTGTGAGAATAGTCTCACATGGGAGAATGGGTAACTAGCAACCAAGAATATAAAGTATAGGTCCTCTCCACTCATTGCCAATTGGTTTTGAGTTGGATGGCCACAAACTTAACAACACCACTTCGTATGAGTGCCTATAGATGAATGGATGCTTCCCAACAGTCATATTTGACAGTTGGTTTTCGGGTGCCATGTTGACCGTCAGATCTTAAAGGATCTATTAAGATCTTGCGCATTGAACGCCCACCGTTAGATCATCAATGGATCTATCTTAAGAGCGCCAAATATCCTGACCGTCAGATCATATGCGCGTGCGTGGTGCAAACCACGCCAAGCATCCTGGCCATCATCCCAACCAATCTATTGTTTGTAACATAAGGAAAAGTCTATATAAGGAAGTAGAACTTTCCTTATTTTTCCAATACGGTAATAATAAAACTACACGTTGTAGTTATCCCTATATCTTTTCGAAGTAAATCAATGATAACTCATTCATATGAAATCGAATTCTAACAAAATTTATGTCGAATTCCAACTAATGTACAATGGCTTTATGCCATAGTTGGTTGCCCAAATTGACAAAATCCGCTTTCTACACTTATAACTTGCTTGGGATAGATTTGTAGTTAATTTGCATTTACCTCAAGATCACCTAATGTATTTACCTCATGTTGTTTTTTTCTTGTTTTGAATATACCATATGTTGATATATGTGTTACTACA
Source organism: Eschscholzia californica subsp. californica (assembly GCA_002897215.1). Classification (NCBI taxonomy): domain Eukaryota; kingdom Viridiplantae; phylum Streptophyta; class Magnoliopsida; order Ranunculales; family Papaveraceae; genus Eschscholzia; species Eschscholzia californica. The sequence goes on along the minus strand of BEHA01000665.1, from coordinate 2,202,087 downwards.
TATGTGATCTAGAAAATTATAACAAGGGCGCCTTCTGATTTCTCATGGCGATGAACGGTGTATGTATATATATATATATATATATATATATATATATATATATATATATATATATGAGTTCCACTGTCTATCCATCTTCAACTGAGTAAGAAATAAAAATACAACCGAAACATATTAGATATAAAATAAAAGACACTACCTATAATCATACATAAAAGTAGTACAAGAAGGTGAGCTATTTTCTCCTAATACCAGATCAATCCATGACCTTTTGGGTATTGGAGGATTTATTGTAAGCTAGGCTGGAAAGTAGAAACGCACTTGCATACTTATGGGTATTAAATCCAGTAATTGTAGTTATCTTCGTCTTTAAATATTATAAGAAAAGTATCCGGGGTGTAAAGACTTTCTCAAAAATTAGTCAGTATTAGTTTACTCATTTTTTTCCAATTGTTAGAGGGAAACTATAGTAGAAAAAATATAGATAATGAGATAATGATTTACGTGGTTCGGTTAAGCCTACTCTACGGGAGAAGAAGAGAGCTCGTATTTCTCATTTATGGAATCTTGGAGGTGAGGTTACATCAGTTTTATAGATCAATACAGAAAACTAATTTAAGCAACACAATATAGATATCATATCTTGCCTAAAATGTTACACTCAAATCTAAGACTATGAAGGAAATAAGAATATACTTCATATATCTTTCAAATCTTCTCCACCAACCCTCCCCCTCAAGTTGGTACAAAGATGTCAATTGAGCCCAACTTGAACAAAATCTCTTGAAACTTTTTAGCCGGTAATCCTTTTGTAAAAATATCTGCTAGTTGTTGATCAGTACGAACAAAGGAAGTGCATATATTATTAGCCTTTATGTGGTCTCGGACAAAGTGGCAGTCTACTTCAATGTGCTTCGTTCTTTCGTGGAATACCGGGTTCGAGGCAATATGCATAGCAGCTTAATTATCACAAAACATCTTGGTGGGTTGAGATGAAGCAAAACCTAGTTCTTCTAACAAGGCTCTAAGCCATATAATCTGGGAAGTAGTTGATGCCATGGCACGATATTCTGCTTCTGCACTAGATCGAGCAACGACATTTTGTTTCTCACTCTTCCATGTAACCATATTACCTCCAACAAAAGTGCAATAACCTGTTGTTGATTTCCGATCAACTGGACAACCAGCCCAATCAGCATCAGAGTAGGCTGAAATGGAGTATCCAGAATCATCATCATTCTTGCGCCTCAATATTCCTCTTCCCGGTGATCCTTTTAGATACTGCAAGATCCTCGTTGCTGCATCCATATCATTAGACTTTGGGGAATGCATAAAGCGACTTATTAAACTCACTGCATAAGATATGTCAGGTCGAGTAATGGTAAGATAAATTAATTTACCAACTAACCTTTGAAATTGACCAATATCTAATAGTACCTTTCTCGTTAATCTTACCACCACTTTCAATTGGAGTATCAACTGGTTTTACTCCCATTTTTCCCGTCTCTCTTAACAAGTCTAAACATACTTACTCTGATTCAGAAAAATCCCCTTTTTTGAGTAAGCAACTTCAATACCCAGGAAATATTTTAATATCCCTAAGTCTTTGATAGCAAACCTCTTGTGAAGTAGATCTTTAAGTTTTTCAATCTAATGTTCATCGTCACCAGTAATGACAAGATCATCAACATACACCAACACAATAGTAATTCCAGAGTTACTTTTTTTTTTTATAAATAAAGATGGATCGGCTGAGCTTCTTTTCAACCCATCCTTCATAAAAACTGAACTCAACTTAGAATACCATGCACGATGCGACTGTTTAAGACCGTATATCGCCTTTTTTAATTTGCATACTAGATTAATGTTGCTTTCTTGAGGATGACCAGGCGGTATACTCATGTAGACTTCTTCTTCAAGATTACCGTGTAGGAATGCATTTTTCACATCCATCTGAAATAACTTTCAATCTTTGTTAGCTGCAAGAGACATAAGAACTCTAAAGGTGTTCATCTTGGCAACTGGAGCAAAGGTTTCTTTGTAATCTTCTCCATAGGTTTGAGTAAATCCCTTAGCAACCAACCTCGCTTTATGTCGTTCTATACTTCCATCACTTTTCTATTTAGTTTTATATACCCGACGACAACCAACAGTTTTCTTTTCGTGTGGTAACTTTACAAGTTCCCACGTCTTGTTTTCATCTAAAGCTTGCAACTCTTCTTTCATAGCTTTCATCCAGATTGGGTTGGTTCGAGCTTCTGTAAAATTTCGTGGCTCTTGATCACTCGATATTGCACTTAAGAAGGCAGAATGTGAAGGAGCAACATTGTCATAAGTCAAATGGGCCTCCAAAGGGTAAGAAACCGCATGCTATGTGAAGAAATCTTTCATTTTTCTGGAGGTCTTGTCTCTCTACCAGACCTTCTTAGTATTGGAACTGCTTCACTATGAGGAGGTATGATTTGTTCTTTTATCCTGTCACTGGGATCATTATTTGTCAGAGTTGGTATTGGTTGATTTGTTGATTCAACAAGTTCAACATCATTGTTAGAGCATTCATTATCAATAGTAGGAAGTGGCATGGAATTGTTATCTCAAGCAGGAAGCGGTACCATGTCAGCCATATACTCCCCTTGGGACCAATTCCCAGATTCAGATTGAAAATAAGCATGATCTTCATCAAATAAAACATCCCGAGAAATCATAAGCTTTTTGGTTGTAAGATTATTACATACCCCTTTTTAGTTGAAGAATATCCAAAGAAAACACATTTACTTGATCGGACATCAAATTTGTCATGATTTTGTGTTTGTTGGTGAACATAACACACACACCCGAATACCCGAAGATGAGAGATATCAGGTTTATGCCATTTTAGAACTTCTAATCGAGATTTAAAATTAAGGATTCGAGTAGGAAGTCTATTGATCAAATACGTAGCAGTTAACATACTATGAGACCAATACCTTTTGGGAACGTTTATTTACATCATGAGGGCACAAGCAGTTTCCAACACATGTCTATTTTTGCATTCTGAAACACCATTTTGTTGCGGTGTGCCAACACAATTCGTTTGATGTATAATACCCTGACTGCGGAGATAATGAGGAAGTAACCCTTTGACATATTCTGTACCATTGTCAGATTTAAAATATTCAATTTTAACATCAAACTGATTTTTCACCATGCAATAAAAATCTACGAAAACAGAATACACATCACTCTTAGATTTCAGTAAAAACAACAATGTTGCCCGAGACCAATCATCAATAAATAACACAAAATATCTATAACCATCATATGAATCAACTGGAGTAGGACCCCATAAGTCTGAATGAACTAACTCAAAAGGCATAGTAGTTTTAGATGTAGAAATATTAAATGGTAAACGAGTTTGCTTAGAGAACTGACAAACATCAAAGATACTGGACTCTGTTGAAAAAATAGGAAAAATATGAGATAAAATACGACTAGAGGGATGCCCAAGACGCTTATGGAGAATGAAAGTTGGCCTAAGATTTGTTGTATGACACGCCTTATTCTGAGGGTTGAACAAGTATAAGCCATTTGAGTAGACTCCTTTACCAATCATCAAATTCGTCTTTCGATCCTGAAAGATGACGGAAGTAGGTGTAAAACTAACATTACAATTTAAAAAAATTGTGATCTTTCCGACCGATAGAAGTTGAACAGGAAATGATGGAACTACAAGTGCCTCAGAGGGAGAGCAATTTGAGAAAAAATAAACTTTCCTACTTCCTAAAACAGGGATTGTGCTTCCATTAGCCACAGCAACATTATGCATATGAGATTTAGAAGAAAAATCATTAACAGATGAAGGGTCGTTAGCCATGTGGTCGTTAGCTCCAGAATCAACAATCCAAATCGGTAGCTCCAGAATCAACAATCCAAATATTAAATTTTGAACCAAATGAAGTTAGAAGAGCATGTAAAGTACCTGAACTGTGAGTAGAGGTGGAAGGTTTTTGTTCAGATGAGACAAACTTACTCATGTGTTCAAAAATATGACTCATTTGATTAAATAGTAGATGTATCAGCTATATTTGCACGCTCAGTCTTACCCATTTGCTGAAGTAATTGACTTAGTTGATTCAATGTAATAGAAGTATCAGCAACTGTTACACGGTCAATTTTACCTTTCTCAAAATTAGATTTGACGTGAGGATGCAATTCCCAACATCGATGCTTTGTGGGCCCACTTTTACCACAATGGTCACAATGATATGTTTCACGTCGTCCTTTATTTTTGTAATTTTTCCTCTTCCACCACTAAAATATTTTCCCTTTTCTTCCTTCTCAACCATGAGAGCACTCGATTCAGATATATCAGAAAAATTCTTAAAATTCATAGTCTTCTTTCGAGTTTCTTCACGTTGAATAGTAGCACAAACATTGGATAAAGTGGGCAAATGGAACTCATAAGGATATTGCTTTTCAAGGAATCATGTTCTGGCTTGAGACTACTAAGAAGTGTAAAAATCTTATCTTCCTCTGCCTTTTGTAAAAGAACCTTAGCATCAGTTGTATGTGGTCTATATAACTCAAGTTCATCCCACATTCGCTTTAGTGTGCCGAGATGTTCGGTAAACGATTCTTCACCCTGCTCTACTTTGGAATTTTCACATTTAAGTTCAAGAATATGTGCAGCATTATTTTGATGCCCATATAAATCCGCCACAGATTTCCATAGATCCTTTGCAGATTCAGAAAATGAAAATATTTCACTAATATTCGGTACCATTGAGTTTAAAAGCCATGATCTAACAAGTTGGTCATTAGCAATCCAATCGTCATACTTAGGATCCGCTAGATCAGGACATTATCATTACTATTAATGAAACTAGTTTTCCTTTTTCCACCAAGAGCTAGCATAACAGCTCTCGACCAACGAACATAATTAAGGTCATCTAGAGGATCAGAAGATAACTTTAAACTAGTATTGTAATCCATTTCCGCCATTAGAACACACAATAAGGAAAAAAAACAAATAACCAGTATAAAATCTAAGAAAGCTGAAGGGATTAAGGACTTATCTTGAGATGAGTAACACTGAATCACTCTTAACAAAGTATAAGAGAAAAAAATATCCAACCGAGAGGCACACAAGCGCAACCCTATCTTCTTCCCCAAACAAAAGAGACGATCTTCCTTCTCAATTTTAAAGAAAAAAAATTAATTCGTCCAATCAAAAAGATTGAGGATGTTGTGCATATAATTTTCTTCAGAAATAATTATGAAGATGTTGTTTCTTCACCAACAATAAAAAAAAAATTCTGAAGATGTTGTTTCTTCACCAACAAACAGTGCTTATGAATATGGAGATGAAGGTTAGATTGACTCAAATTTCAGTAAGTCAAGAAGGATTTTAACATATTCGATTTGAAGCTTCTCTTGTTCGCAAAATCGGAGTGGATCTGACGTAGCTCTGATACCATATAAAAGAAAATATATAGATAATGAGATAATGATTTACGTGGTTCGGCTAAGCCTACTCCACGGGAGAAGAAGAGAGCTCGTATTTCTCATTCATGAAATCTTGGAGGTGAGGTTACATCAGTTTTATAGATCAATACAGGAAACTAATTTAAGCAACACAATATAGATATCATATCTTGCCTAAATTGTTATACTCAAATCTAAGACTATGAAGGAAATAAGAATATACTTCATATATCTTTCAAATCTTCTCCACGAACAGAAACCATTTTGAGTGAAGTGTTTTTTTTTTCTCTTTTTTCTCCTATCCTCTCGCTTTCTCTTACTATCTAGCCGTTTTTCAGCGAAAAAACGATGGAAAATGGCAATGGTTTGGGGTTTTCCCTTGACTGATTTGAAAAAACGGCTAAGTAGTGCAGTGGTTTCAAATTAAATGTAATTGAAAATCAATAAACCAAAAAAATAGAGAGAATAGAACAAAATAGATAAAAAAAACACCATAGCCTCGTTATTCTGGCTTAATCCTACCCAAGAACCGGGTCCATCCAAAATATTCTAAAAATATTATCAACCATTCTCACATAGATATCAACGTGATTAAAAGCACTGGCCTTTAATAATACAAAAAATGAGAATGGAGAAAATCAATAAACCATTCTATTTAGTTTTATACAATACATTTTGTAGATACAATAAACCATTATATATTTTTTTTAGATTAAATAAAGAGAGAGAGGAGGGGGGAAGTAGAAAGAGAATTAAAGAGGGAGGAGTCGAGAGAGTAATATAGAGGGTGTAGCGAGAAGAAAGATAAATGGAGGTTGTAGTGAGAGGATGAGGAAGAAGAAACAAAGAAAAAAAATGGCGGTGGCGGGACTTAGAGGTGGTGAGCGGAGTTAGTGGTGGTAGCCCTAGTTGGTGGTAAGAGATGAGGAAGAAGAAGAAGAAGACTTGTTTCCCTTTAAAATCTTGCACACCGGATAATTACTCAAAATTCACATATTCTTTTTAAAATTTTCTACCTCGGATTATTTTTCTTATTTCCCCAAACAAGAGTGATAGGGGGACTTCATTTGTGTACTTCATTTTGTACTCCATGAGTGAGTTGTACAAAAGACAAACTACTTTGTTACTTTTGATATTAGAGCAAATAAACAATAGGAGAGAAGTAAAGTCTGGTTGTTTACAATTGTTTGGAGATAACGGAGGCCATGTTGGTATATGTATGGATCTGGGGGCATTTATGACCTTTTGTCTAATAGTCAAATCACTTATGTCATTTCATGTACTATCTTTACTTTTCTGATCTAAAGATCTTTTAATCCTAGCCACTAATTATATCAGTAGCTAGGATTAAAAACATTGATGTTAAATTACCAAAAGACTGACTTTTTATTTGTTATTTTCAATTGTGGCCATTGAAATCAATGGCTATGATTGAATCTCGAATTTAGACTTTTTTTTAATGCAAATTTCAGATTTATGTAACACTCATCGTATTATAAACACCCATCCTTATTCTAAACACTCATCCTTCTTCCAAAAACTTAGTTTTTTCATCTAATAACTTCAAGTTCTTCTTTCTTCAACATTTGAAGTCTACTTGTTAAAATTTCTTCCATAAGGTATGTAAAATTTCTTGTATTGCCAACTTTTTCATGTTATTTTATTTGAAATTAGATAACATACATGGAGGATGTACGTGGAAAATTGATAGTTTTAGAAGAGTCAGATAATGATTTAGAGGTAGAAGAAAATTTTGATGGAAGTGAAAAAGACGTGGATCGTTCATAGATTAGTTCAGAGGATTTACGAACGACCCCCCAATATGGAACACAATATGATGATCCTGCAGAAGTGTACAAAAATTTCAGAAAGTATGGAGCTATAATGGGATTTCCAACGGAGGCGAATTAGTAAAATAAATGTTGATGGAGTTGTTGGATACATTGCTTTCACTTGTGATCGAGAAGGAAACAGACCTAGCAAAACTGCAAATGTCTTGAGATCTAGAGCGAACTGTCATACAAATTGTAAAGTTTCGATCAAAATCACTCTTGACACAGATATGAAATGGAGAATCACTACATCACAACTACGGCAGGGAAAACGGTCTGGAAACCCGACACCCGACCCAATCCGCCCGGACCGTTAGTACCCGAAGACCGGATGGAGCCCGAGTCGGGCATACACGGCCCGATGAAGCGGGTGTTAGTGGGCGGGACTCGAACATGGGTTCAAATCCGAGTCGTCCCGACCCGATAAGCCCGTCCACTGCCCGATTGAATACCGCCCGATTCAAAATCCGGTGGGATCTTAAGATCCAACGACCGAGGTATTTCGTCTCTTCAGGACATACCTCAGCCGTTGGATCAGAAGGGGCGTCTGGCATAAACCCTAAGACGTCCCTTAGACCCTATAAAACCCTAATCCCACTACCACTTTACCCTTGCCTCCTCCTCTCTCTAGTCTCTTTCCCCTTCTCATCAAATCTTAGAGAATACCAACTCTATTAAACCCTAAAACCATTAGCCAATCACAGCTTCTCATCTCATCAACTAATAGAAACTAAAGTCTGAAGCATTCTCATCTTGCAAACCGCATCTCTACCTGCCCCACCTTCTTGTTCTCTGAAAATGGTTGGTAATACTAACGAGACCTTTGTTTGGATCAAAATTTTAATGTTCGGTTGGTTCTACGATGATGATCTACGTATCTGAGGAAGCGGTTGAAGCCTTCGAACATCAACTTCGTTATTAGTTACCTTTTGTTGGAGTTAATCATCATGGTCAAACAATCTTACTTGGTCGTGGTCTAATCTCGCATGAGGATATCAAATCATTTGAATGATTATTTGAGACTTGGCTTACTTACATGCATGACTGTAATCCTATATGAATAATCACCGACCAAGACGCAACAATGAAAGTTGTCATTGCAGAAGTGTTTCCTAGAACTAGACATAAATTCTGTTTATGGCATATTCTAAAAAAGTTGCCTGAAAAATTAGGTAGTAATAAAAATTATGAGGCTATTAATCAGACAATACACGAATTGGTATATAATTCACATACAAAGCTGATTTTGAGCAAGGTTAGGTTAAAATGCTTCAAATGTATGATTTGCATCAACATAGGTGGCTTTATGAAATTTATGAGTTAAGACATAGTTGGGTCCAAGTATACCTTAAGAACTCTTTTTGGGTCGGTATGTCAATTACACACAAAAGTGAAGGTGTAAATGCATTTTTTGATGGTTATGTGCGTCATAAAACATCTTTACACCAATTTGTTGAGCAATACGGCTGTGCAGCAAGAGACAAACAGAAAATGAAGCATTAGCTAACTTTAAATCATACTCACAGATAGTTCCATGTGTGACATTTCAAGCCAATTTTTCAAACATGTTTTCAAGCTTTGTCACTTCCGTCGATGATGTGCTTCCTTCTCCTACTTCAATCTTCTTATCCGATTTAGTCTTCTTATTCGAATCAAATGACTCACTTTTATCCCACAATAAATACTTACATTCTCGCACCGAACATTAAAAAAAATAGACGCCCATTATTTGGACCATTTTTGACAACTCGTAACCAACGGATTATACTTTCTCCGCATTTGAGACATTTTTTTTCTCTGACATTCAATGAAGTTGTGTCCTGCTCCCTACAGATATAGCATATCCCATCGTTATACCCATTCATGGCTACATATTCAAATAAAAAGATAAAATGGACCAATACATACAAAATTTGCAATCTAGAATTGTAAATTATTTACAAAGTTATTATGACATTTAAAAGACCCAAATTAAACATTTTTGTCCAAATTAGTGGGAGAATTTATATCCCATAAATTAAATTTAAGAAAACAAAATTTGAAGATTTGAATTTGGATTAGACACAAAATGATAAAAAATCTCAAAAAAATTCTGAACTTGGGTTTGGACAAAAATGGACTAGGGATCAACTTGGGTTTGACTAAAAAAACCTCCAAAGATCATGAGTTTTTTAATCCAAACCTCCAAATATGATAAAAATTTATTATCTAAATCAAGATTCAACCAAAATTTATCTCATCATTATTAAACATACCTTTTAGAGTCAAGCAAGATTGATACGTTTTGTCTTCGATTTCTTTCTTTGATCAAGCAGATTGACTCAACAAAAAAAAAATAAGAAGTTTTGTAGAAGTAGATGGGCCAATTTGATGTTGTTTAAGGAACTTGAGAGAGAAAGATTGAGAAAATTTGATGTTGGTCGTTGAACTTGAGAGAGAAAGATTTGGGGCAATTTAAATTCTAGAACTAGAGAGCGAAAGTAAATATCAAGTAGGGACCTGTGCACATGAGAAAAAGAGATTTCTACTGTTTGGCATTAAAGTACTAATGGTGTGTTATGCCTTCCGTTGCTTTTTGTCCCACCCAGGGATACGTCACCAATGGAGTATGCTTGAGAGTGTCCCTGGACGGGACTTATATCATTTTCTTTTCCCAAATCACCCACCTTTAATTACTTAGTCATGAGATGGACTTTTGTCTACCTAGACTATTCTAATTGTAAATATACATTGTCTTTTAACTAACAAGTGTAACATATTAACCCAGTATTGAGAAAAGCACAAAACAAAGAGAGAAATTTTACCGAATTCTAGGAAGATTGAACTACGTATTAGCAACCGTATTCTCCCAAAAGTTGAGCAAAAAACAAAAAAAAACACTCCCGAAACATCTTGAGGGCATTCCAGGAGAGTAAAGGGACACCTTAATCGTATATTCAACATCGCGAAAAGACGATTATTTCTTTCTAATCAAATGCTCCACCAGACTGCATACCATGTAACGTGTTGGAGAAAACCCTTAAGAGTGTTGGATTTCCAAAGCTTACACACATTAAAGAAGGATCTCAAAGAGTCTGCAGGCATTGGAAATGAGTATTTGATAACTTGTTTGAAGTATGACCAAATCCTTTGAGAGAATGGCAAGTGAGAAGCAAATAGGATGGATTCTCTTTGGCTCACTTGATTGCATTAGTAACATCTATTGGGATAAACTCCCTTCTCTTAAACATGTTAAAAGTTGAAATTTGATTGCGTATACAGGGAAAACATAAGGTACCAATCAAAGGAATTGATTAAACATATGAAATTCATTCTCTTTCTTTTTTTTTTGACAAGATTACATCTAATTCATCATTCATCATCAAGATAGGTACAAGCTAGAACAAATAAAGAAATAATATGTTAAAAAATGTAATTTGTAATTTGTAAGTGTGCTAGAAAAATCTTAGAGGAAAGTAAATGAGTTGTGGTGGTCTTCAAGATAGATGAGTCTAGAGAAGTTTGACTAGAGATAAGTTTTGACTAGAGATAAGTTTTGACTAGAGATAAACTTAGACTATGACTTGTAAGTTCCAATGTGGAAGTCTTTAGGCTTTGCTAGATGAGCTAAATCCTCTACTATAAATAAAGGTGTTTGTGTAATGTGTTTGATCAAGCAAAAACAAGTTAGAAAGATCAGTAAAAAATTAAGTTATCTAGTAGTAAATAACTTTCTCAAGTTATCTTTCTTCACTTATGAACCACAAAATTTCAAAGAAGCAGAAAAAGAAGAAATATGGAGAAATGCCATAAATGAAGAATTGACAACTACTGAAAAACAAAATCAAACTTGGGAACTTGTATATCCTCCAAAAGAAAAAGATGTTGTTGGATTAAAATGGATCTACAAGACCAAATTTGACGAAGATGGATCAATTAAAAAACATAAGGCTCGCCTAGTTGCAAAGTGTTATTCTCAACAACCCGGTATTGACTTTAATGAAACATTTGCTCCGGTAGTAAGAATGGAGACAATCAGAATTGTTCTTGCATTAGCCGCTCAAATGAAATTACAAGTTTTTTAACTTGATGTTAAATCAACATTTTTAAATGAAGAATTGGAAGAAGAAGTTTATGTTGAGCAGCCGGAAGGATACAAAATATAAGGAGAAGAAAATAAAGTATACAGACAAGAAGAAGTTTATGTTGAACTTCGTCATCATTTCATTCGCAATTTGGTACAGCAAGAAGAAATTCAACTTCAATTTGTCAATAGCAATGAGCAATGGGCCGACATCTTCACAAAAGCTATTACAACGGAAAAATTTCTCAAGTTCAAGAACTACATGCAAGAAAGGGTGTTAAAAAATGCAATTTGCAATTTCTAAGTGTGTTAGAAAAATCTAGAAGAAAGTAAATGAGTTGTGGTGGTCTTCAAGATAGATGGGTCTAGAGAAGTTTGACTAGAGATAAGTTTAGACTAGAGATAACTTTAGACTATGACTTGTAAGTTCCAATGTGGAAGTCTCTAGGCTTTGCTAGATGAGCTAAATCCTCCACTATAAATAAAGGTGTTGTGTAATGTGTTTGATCAAGCAAAAACAAGTTAGAAAGATCAGTAAAAAATTAAGTTATCTAGCAATCAAATAACTTTCTCAAGTTATATAAATCCATAATTTTCCTTAGCACCTAACATAATAAAAAAGAAAGAAGATGCTAATTAATTGGGAGTGAAACGAAAAATAACATACATTAACATCATTAATGAAAAAAATAAAGCTATGACTTGAAGTAACAATTCAAATCACACAACTCAACAGTAATACTAAGGAAATTAACATTCATCAAATTTTTCTCAGCATTTTCAACATATTCTGGACTCTATTTATAGACTCTACTGTAACTACCCACTGTAGGGATTTACACCCTTCTACTAGTGTTTATAGCGGAAATATGACATCTAATGTCTACACTAGTATTCCCAGGATCACATGCAAAACTAGTAATTAATCTAATGTAGATAGTAGATTACCTTAATCGCTTTTCCCTCGAACTAGTTGAATTGATTGAAGAAGACCAAGAGCTTCAAGTGTAGCTCCTCTACTTGGGACACGAGCAATCAATTTGATCTCCCACCTTGTTGTAT
>BEHA01000665.1:2179131-2189313 GCA_002897215.1 Eschscholzia californica subsp. californica | reverse complement strand
TTTGTACTATCTTTGCCTAATTCCTTTTTAGGCCTATGAGATATGTTTATGGGACACTCCCATGATTATATCTCACTCCCACTAGTCATATCCTAGATCAATTTGTCACTCTTCTGTGTAACCCGTTGTAGGATCCGATCGAAGTTAGCCGCGAATTACTTCGTAATTCGACGATCGTAGTTGGTCTCTAGCTACAACTCTACGATCCCTAAATCAATCGGACTTGATGATCTTCCACATCAATTGTCCTATCCGACAAATTGTTCGCATTGTCACCTTGGTCGAAGGACATCTCCTTCAACTCCTTCACCCACTTCATATCAAGACTCACCCACCACACCACCATTACATAAACTACGTACTAATACATCCATTACTGTGAAGAGTATGAACTCTTACTGATATTGAGAGCTAAAGTACTTAGCTAAGAGATGATAACTATGAATGTAAAAGAAGTCAAGAGAAAGTAGATGAGAACAAGTTCTCTGTTGTGTGTTTTCCATTAAGTGTAATCGGGTATATATAGGTACATAGTAGGGTTTATCAACTAATGAGATATACATGGAGAAGATACATACAATCCTAACTAATTGACCAATTCTAATTAGATCTTCATGATCTTCTTGGCGGGAGACTTATGGGTCTCGGGTCTTCTAGCTGGGACTCGTGTGTGGGGCTCGGGTCATGCATGTTGGATGGTGAGTCACCCTTAATACTCCCCCTCAAGTTGGAGCAGAAATCGAGATGATGCCCAACTTGCTAAGAATTGTCCTGAAGGTGTCTGCACCAAGAGGTTTGGTGAAGATATCTGCAAGTTGCTTGGCAGTTGGTATGAAGCGTGGAGCAATAACTTTCGTCTTGATCTTTTCTCGAACAAAATGACAATTAATCTCGATATGTTTCGTTCTTTCATGAAAAACGGGGTTGTCGGCAATGTGGAGCGCAGCTTGATTATCACAATAAGCTGACATTGGAGAAGAATGATTGATTCCTAAATCACGAAGTAGATATTTTAACCATTGAAGTCCACATGTGAGGTTTGCCAAGGTATTCTGCTTCAGCAGAAGATTTGGCAATAGTGTGTTGTTTCTTTGATTTCCAAGAAAGAGGACTAGAACCAAGCATGGTGAAGTAACCAGTTGTAGATCGTTTGGTGGTGGGACAACCTGCCCAATCAGAATCACAGTATCCTGAAATATGAAGAGAGCTAGTGGCAGAGAGAAAAATGCCATGACCAATGGACCCTTTGAGATGTCGAAGAATACGATCAGCGGCATCTAGATGAATAGAAGTGGGAGTTTGGAGAAACTGACTGAGATTGTTGGCTGCAAAGCTTATGTCAGGACGAGTAACAGTAAGATAGAGTAGGCGGCCAATTAAACGACGATATATAGTCGGATCAGATAGTGATATTCAATCTGTCGAACTGAGTCGAAGTTTTTGTTCCATTGGAAATGGGGAAGGACGACAGGCAGATAGACCGGAATCCATAATAATATCTAGGGCATATTTTCGTTGGCAAAGAAAAATGCCTTTAGAGGAACGTGATACTTCGATACCGAGAAAGTACTGGAGAAGTCCTAGATCTTTAAGGGAAAAAGTTTGATCAAGAAATAGTTTGAGTTTGGATATTGCTGTATCATTAGTTCCTGTAATGATAATGTCGTCCACATATACGAGAACATAGAGGGAAGCGGAAGGTGTATGTAAAAAGTGAGTAGTCAGAGAGAGATTGTTTGAAACCTTTATGAAGAAGAACAGATGAGAATTTGGAAAACCATTGACGGGAGGCCTGTTTGAGGCCATATAATGATTTTTGAAGTCGACAAACTTTAGGTTCCCCTTGTGTAGAAAAACCAGGAGGAAGTTTCATGAAAACTTCTTCGTCAAGATCACCTTGAAGAAAAGCGTTATTAACGTCTAACTGATGAAGAGACCATCCTTTGATGGCAGCAAGGGATAAAAGAACTCTAACTGTGACTAGTTTTGCAACGGGCGCGAAAGTATCATGAAAATCAAGGCCCTCGATGTGAGTATATCCTTTTGCAACTAGACGTGCTTTGTAACGTTCAATGGATCCATCAGATCCAAATTTTGTCTTGAACACCCATTTGCAACCAATGGGGCGTTTCCCAAGTGGTAGATCAACAATCGTCCAAGTGTTATTGGATTCCAAAGCTAGAAGTTCTTTTGACATAGCATCTCGCCAATGTGGAGATTTGATCGCCTGAGAGTACGAAGTTGGTTCAGACGTAGATAAAATGGAGTTTCGAAAAATACGATGAGGGGTTGAAAATGCATTGATTGAAAAGTAGTTAGTAAGAGGATAATGAACGGAAGGAGAAGAAACATTGGTATTCTTACATATAAAATCTTTGAGGTGAGTCGGCTGTTGTGTAACACGTTGAGGTCGAGTGTTTGATGTAGCACTCGTGTGAGTGGTGTCCGATGGCACAGAGGTAGTAGGATTCAGGTCCACTAAAGGAGGGGTGCCGACAGGGTTTTCGATCGGGAGAGATGTAGAGCCCGAGGTAGGAGTAGCTGGGCTGACGTGAGTGCCTATGTAGAAAAACCAGGAGGTGGTTCGGTTTGTGCGGGACGAAATTCGAAAGAACCATTATCTGGAATACAAATAAATGGGCGACAAGAAGTCTCATGTGAAACAATGGTGGACGGATTTGTGATAAATCGATCTTCATGAAATGACACGTCACGAGAAGTGATGATTTTGCGAGATGAAATGTTATAAATCCGGTAGCCTTTTTGACTATTAGGATATCCAACAAAAATTCCAATGGAAGCTCGAGAATCAAGTTTAGTCTTGATTTGTGAAGGTGGTCGACGTACGCAACAAATGCAACCGAACACTCGTAAATGAGTAAGATCCGGTGGTGATCCTAATAACTTTTGGTGAGGAGAAAGACCACGTAATAGAGGTGTTGGTAGTTTATTAATTAGATAAACCGCTGTGAAGACGCATTCTCCCCAAAAAGAAATGGGTAAATGTGCTTGGATTCGAAGGGAACGAGCCACTTCTAATATATGCCGATGTTCCCTCTCAACGATTCCGTTTTGTTGAGGGGTATATGGACAACTTGTTTGATGAACGATACCTTGGGATTGGAACCAAAGTTGAAGTTCTCGATTTAAAAATTCCGTTCCATTATCGGAACGAAAAGTTTGAATTTGTGGTACCGGAATAGTACCTTTTCCTGAGGTTATTTGAGAAATTTTTGTGTGAAATTGAGTGGTCACAAATTTGGAAAAATTTATTATATAGTTTTTGGTGTCCGATTTGTTGGATAGAAGGAAGATCCATGTACAACGTGACTAGTCGTCTACTAAAGTGAGGAAGTAACGACATCGAGAGTGAGATGGGATTGAAAAGGGTCCCCACAAATCGGCGTGGATAAGTTGAAAAGATCTAGATGTAACAGAAGAACTAGATGAAAACGGTAATCTCGTTTGTTTGGATAAGGGACACACATCGCACGGCGTTTTATTAATTGAAATAGATTGCATACAAGGAATGATAGGTGTAAAATACTTGAAAGGAGAGATGGACGGATGGCCTAAGCGCCAATGCCATAAACTAAATACATCTTTATTAGACCTAAGACTAGAAGAAACGGAAAAACAAATGCTTGGGTCTGTGCGATAGAAGTAAAGACCATCGTGGAGATCACCAAGTCCAATCGTCTTGTTCGTGATGGGGTCCTGAAAGATACAAGAACAAGAACTAAAAGTTACTAAACAGTCAAGTGATTTAGTAATGACAGAAATTGATATTAGGTTCATCCGAAAATCGGGAATATGTAATACATCATGAAGAGAAAAATTAGTATTAAAAAATACGAAACCAATATGTCGAACCCGAATACGAGATCCATCGGGTAATTTAACGAAATAATTTGGCGGAGCAACAGTAAATGTAGAAAAACGAGAGAGGGAGCAGCATATGTGTTTTGCTGCTCTTGAATCAATGATCCATGGTGGTGAGCTAGGTCGTATACCTGTTAGTTGAGACGAGGGATCCATGGTATTGGCAATTGGGACAGAGGTGCCTGCAACATTCCTTTCATGTTGGTCCAGGAGGTTAATAAGGCCCTGATATTGCTGTGGGTCAACGATGTAGCTGCTGGAAGCGCCCCTGTGTTGTCTGTGGGTGCCGATAAGGAAGTCGCAAGAGTGGCAGTTCTTGGACGTGGACGGGCTTGAGAACCATGATTCGGTGGATATCCATGTGATTGGTAACAAGTAGCCTTGACATGACCAAGAACTTTACAATACTCACAATATGGGCGCTGCCTCTTTGTTCGTGGACGGTCAGCAATATCCGACCGAGAGTGGTCTGGCCGAGAGTGGTTAGAATGATGAACAGCTAGAGCGGCAGCCTTGGTTCCTACATTGGTGGTAGCCATGATACTTTGTTGCACCTTTTCTTGTTTAACAAGAGAGTAAATGCGTAGAATCGAGGGAAACGGATCCATTAATAGGATTTGACTTCGGATTGCCGAGAAGCGATCATGGAGACCTTGAAGGAACTCCATAACACGCTCTTGGTTAGTACGGTCAAGAAGCAATTTTCCGTGTCCACAAATGCAAGGATCAACGGCCATGAGCAATTGAAGCTCGTCTTGAAGGGACTTGAGATTGGTGAAATAAGAAGATACATCTAAACCTTCTTGTTTGAGAGTCGATATGGCTCGTTTCAATTGATAGACCTTAGGGGCATTCGTTTGGAAGTACCTATCGTGAAGGTTACGCCAAATGTCAACCGCATTGTCATCATATAGAATCGAAGGTCGGATATCTGATGCAACCGAGTTAAGAATCCAACTTCCAACTAGGTCATTGCACCTCTCCCAAGAATGGACTTTAGCCGGATTGGTTGGTTTCGAAATTGAACCATCAACGAAACCAAGCTTGTTTTTGGCTCGGAGAGCCATTTTCATGGCTCTGGACCAAGAAGAGTAGTTCCCCTGACAAAAGTGGGGTGATAAGGACTGTGGTGGGTTAGTCCGAATGATGGACATCAAACAATGGAGAGTTGAGTGGTGGAGAAGATGGAGTGTATTCGGATGAAGTTTCGATTGGTTCAGCCATGAAAAAAAACGAGAGATGAATGATAAACAAATAAAGATAAAATTGAGGAAAGAACAAAAAAAATAATGAATGATAAAACAAGGCTCTTATACCATGTGAAGAGTATGAACTCTTACTGTTGAGAGCTAAAGTACTTAGCTAAGAGATGATAACTATGAATGTAAAAGAAGCCAAGAGAAAGTAGATGAGAACAAGTTCTCTGCTGTGTGTTTTCCATTAAGTGTAATCGGGTATATATAGGTACATAGTAGGGTTTATCAACTAATGAGATATACATGGAGAAGATACATACAATCCTAACTAATTGACCAATTCAAATTAGATCTTCATGATCTTCTTGGCGGGAGACTTATGGGTCTCGGGTCTTCTAGCTGGGACTCGCGTGTGGGGCTCGAGTCATGCATGTTGGATGGTGAGTGACCCTTAATAATTACTACCACTAATACACCCACTACTAACACTTACTGAAGTCTAGAAAATAACTAGTTAAGATAACATATAATCAACTACTTGCTAGAAACCTGGAAACCACTAATAAGATGCACTAATTTTTGACACTCCCCCTTAGTGCATTCTTACGATCAATTATACCAAGAATAGTTCTGAACTCTTCAAACTTAGCTCTTGGAAGTGCTTTAGTAAAGGCATCTGCCACTTGATCTTCACTTCGAATATTATGGAGTTTAATTTCTCCATCAAGTACTTTCTCACGAACAAAATGATATTGAATCTCTATGTGTTTGCTGCGAGCATGAAATATAGGGATGGCTTCTAACTTCACTGCACATTGATTGTCACATTTAATAGATATGGAATAATCCATCTTCGAGTTAATATCTTCCATCAATCGCTTCAGCCATATACACTCTTGTGTAGCCATAGTTGCCGCTATATATTCAGCTTCAGTACTAGAAAGCGCAACAGTACGCTGCTTTTTGCTGCACTGTGAAATTGCTGCAGAACCTGTATAGAAACAATAACCAGTAGTTGAATGTCTGTCGTTCACATCATCAGCCCAATCTGCATTAACAAATCCACTTAAGTAGAATTTGGTACAATTTTTGTACATTAGCCCGAACTATAGAGTTCCTTTCACATAACGAATAATTCTCTTTGCTGCATTCCAGTGAGAAACACAAGGTTTCTCCATAAGTTGAGAAACGATTCCTACAGAATATGCAATATCAGGTTTTGTTATGGTTAAATAAATCAGACTACCGACAAGTTGTCGAAAAAGTGTAGCATCACTTAGTGGCTTTCCTTCATCTTTCTTTAACTTGAGACATGGCTCCGTAGGAGTCGTTACTGCATTTGACTCTCCCATACCAAAATGATCCAGCAGATTGCTAGCATAACCCTTTTGAGAAACAAAATAACCATCTGTTTTTTCCACTTTATGGCCAAGAAAACATCCAAGTTCGCCCAGATTCTTCATTTCAAATCGAATAGATAAATCCTCTCAGACGTGTAATTTCAGCAAAATCATCTCCAGTGATTATCATATCATCCGTATATAATAAAAGAATTGTACACAATGTGGAATTCATTTTCACAAATAAACTAGAATCTGAATTTGAAAATTTTAAATCCGCAAAAGGTAAGATATTGAGCAATCTTACCGTACCAAGCTCGTGGAGCTTGCTTTAGACCATACAAGGCCTTCTTGAGTCGACAAACATAATGGGGAAATTTCTTTGAATGAAACCTTGAGGTTGCTCCATAAATATTTCACGATCCAACTCACCGTAAAGAAATGCATTCTTTACATCAAACTTCCATAAACTCCATGAATGGCATGCAGCCAAAGAGATTATGGTTCTAACTGTCACCATCTTGACGACGGGGTTGAAGGTCTCTTCATAATCTAACCCATAATTTTGGGAGAACCCTTGTGCAACCAGGCGTGCTCTAAACCTGTCCACAGTTCCATCTGCCTTCTTCTTCAATTTATAGACCCATCTACATGTCACTAACTCAGCGTCTTTTGGTTTTGGTACGAGCTCCCATGTGTTGTTCTTGTCCAAGGCTGAGATCTCATCTTGCATTGTGTCTTCCCATTCTGAAATTCCTTTTGCCTCATTATAGCATGATGGCTCGTGACCAACCATAGCTCCTGGCCAAGGTGGGAGGCGATTTATTACATGGAAAACACATTGTATAGCTTCTGCCCAAAGCTCTCTAGGAAGATATTTATCATGTAACCAAGATAAACTCATTGAGGTGAGATGTGCCAACTTCCGTTCAGCTACCCCATTCTGTTGTGGGGTCTTTGGACAAGTCATTTGTCTACGAATACCATGTTCTCTGCAATAATTAAGAAATTCTTTGGACATATATTTACCTCCATTATCGGTTCTTAAGCACTTAACTTTAGACCCAAACTCCTTCTCTGCATTGTTTCTGAACTCCACAAATTTAGAGAATACCTCATTTTTGCTCTTTATAAAGTACACCCACGTATATCTTGAGCAGTCATCAACAATGATCATTAAGTAGTGAAAACCACGACTACTTGGTGTTTTTGTTGGCCCCATCACATCTGAATGCACTAATTCAAACAACGTAGATGATCGATTAAATGAGTTATTAAAAGGAAGATGATGAGATTTACCGTATTGACATCCTTGACAAACTACGTCTTGATGTATCTGTCTAAGTTAGGAACACCATCCAATAATCTTCTGGAAGAAATTTGTTGTAACAATTGATAACCAATACGGCCTAATCTGGCATGCCATAAAAGATGCACCATCATTACGACTTGTATTTTCAACAAAAGCTTGATGTCATGACAAATAATGACTCCTTCTTCTTTCCTGTGAGAAGAATATCAGCAACCAAGGTCTACAAATTGTCAAGAACTTTCACATCATCTGAACCAAAAAGAACATACTTTTCAGACTTAGTTATTTGTGAGACTGACAGGAGGTTTGAAGGAGTTGAAGGAGATGTCCTTCGACTAAGGTGACAATGCGAACGATTTGTCGGATAGGACAATTGATGTGGAAGATCATCAAGTCCGATTGATTTAGGGATCGTAGAGTTGTAGCTAGAGACCAACTACGATCGTCGAATTACGAAGTAATTCGCGGCTAACTTCGATCGGATCCTACAACGGGTTACACATAAGAGTGACAAATTGATCTAGGATATGACTAGTGGGAGTGAGATATAATCATGGGAGTGTCCCATAAACATATCTCATAGGCCTAAAAAGGAATTAGGCAAAGATAGTACAAAAGGGCCAAAAACAGGGTTTTTGGGCCTAGACCGGTTCGGGTACTTCTAGGACTCGGATTGGGCTGAATTTTGGAGGGTTAGTTTCTGATATAATAAACATTATATCTGCCAATTTTCGTGGTGTTTGGGCACCTCCTCCTTAGGGAATTGAGAAAATACCAATAGTTGCTATTTTCGACTATTTCCCTAAATCTTATTCTAAAGGGTGTTTTAGGAAACCTAAAAGGAGGTGGATTCTTATTAGGGTTCTATATAAACACTCTTAGGGCAGAGAATAAGGTGTGGAATTTCTCTTTAAGCTTTCTTACTCTACCACATCAAGTAGAGAGGAGAAAGTGAGCTAATTCCCATTAACTATCTATCTAGTCAAGAAGAAAGGAGTTCTTCTTTCCAACCACCATTGGTGTGCTAGCTATACAACAAGGTGGGAGATCAAACTGTTTGCTTGTGTCCCACGTAGAGGAGCTACACTTGAAGCTCTTGATCTTCTCATAAGCAATTGGAAAGGTTCGAGGGAAAACTAGCGAATAAGGTATTTATCTTTCTAGTTTTAATTAATGATTATCATAGGTTTATGCATGTGATCCTGGGAATACTAGTGTAGACATTAGATGTCTTAATTCCGCTATAAACACTAGTAGACGGGTATAAAACCCAACAGTGGCGTCAGAGCCTCTTGCAATTAGCCTATCTTATCTAAGTTTTGGACCAATTCCATGCTTTTCTAGATAGATTATTGTGTTTAAAAGTGTTTAAAACACAAAATTTTTGATTAATTTTGAATAAGATTCAAGTATTTGTCAAAAGATTTCAAAATTTGTTCTTGAAAAGAATTTCAAAACCTAAAATTTTGATCCAAATTGGTTTGATTAAAAGAGTTGTTTTAAGTTTTTTGGAAACTTGTGAAAAACAAAATTTAGAATAGTTCTAAAAAGAATTTGAAATATTTTAGAAGTGTTTCAAATTTTGGAAAAGCAATTTAAAATTGCAACACAAAAAAAAAAAAAGGAAACTATTGAGTTTTTTAGAAACTCAATAGATCCGGCCAGGAAGCTTCCTGGCCGGACCAGTAGCCTGGAGGACGCGTCTGGTAGACGCGTCCCAGATTACTGTTGAATGCGTCTGAGGACGCGTCCAGCTGCTCCAGGTCGCGTCTTCCAGACGCGACCAGTAGCTTAACCAGGACGCGTCTGGGGTCCTGGGTGTATCGGACTAAGTCCGAGACACCTAGTGCTGGTCCGGTCCAGCACCAGATGCGTCTAGGACGCGTCTGGTGCTTGGACTAGCGTCCTGGCTCCGGCCAGGACGAGATCAGGCCTATTGGCCTCGGCTCGGACATGCCGGCCCTATGGGCCGTGCCATATCCGGACCTTGTCCAAGCCCTTTTGTGGGTTTGGGCCGGGACTTGTCTAGGACTTGTCCCGGGTCTTTTCAAGGCTTTTCGGACCACGAAAAGGGACCACTATTCGAGAGGGAGTTTTATCCAAATTTTCTCCCAAAATTCCAATCCAAATATTTCCGAAATTAACCCGGGCCATTCAAGGCCCAAACGGAATTTCTCTTTAAAATCAAATTTTAAAATCAAACCAAGACACACCATTAGTCTAATCTTTTGATGTAGACTTAAGGTGCGTACATGACATACGGATGTCGACAAAAGTATCTCCCGGATATACATGCATATATAATTGATAGCCTTGAAATAGATTATATGATTGCATGTGATGTGAATGCGGAAACTAGTATGGCCATAGAATTTATTTCTTATTCTTGTTTTGAGCACGGATGGGTGCATGTTTTGTAATAATTTTAATTTCAAGTTTACACGATCTGCGA
>BEHA01000665.1:2146099-2161346 GCA_002897215.1 Eschscholzia californica subsp. californica | reverse complement strand
GGGGAAGTCACATTTTGGGACTAAGTTTTTCTACTTCTAATCTGGACGGTCGCTTTAATGAGCGGCCTAGATCTGTTTTGGTGGAGGGACTGAAGGCAAAAGAAGGTAAAATAAGGGACTGAAGTGTGGAGTTCATAAAACCAGAACTCAAACCCACATGAAATGACAAATCTTGCCACATGTCGTCACCTGGTTGGGTCACTATGGTGTAGGTAATTAAATGTCTCCTCATATATCATTTCCGAAATTAATAACCACATGATGAGAAAGAGCTCCACTGTTACATTTTAGGTAATTAATCAAAATGAAAGAATTTCTTCAACAACCAGTCTTACTCCTTTAGGGGTAAACATTAAGATTGGATCCTTTGTTTATTAAGTGGAAAGATCATTATGTTATTTCATGGTAAGTCTGCGAACATCTAATTGTTCCAACTAAATCATGAGTGGAGATGCCCCTACTAAATGCCACATCTTTGATTATAGGAGTATCATTTGTTTATCAACTTTGCCAAATGGTCCGACTTTCTAAGGCCAATCACGGCCGAAATGTGACGTGCATGGCCGACTCCAATTGGTCAGGATTTTTCACTCTTAGGGTCTGACCGATTGGGTTGACCACGTCACCTTTTGGGTTGCGGTGCGCCTCGATAGTCGTGTCATTTAGTCATTTCCTTTGTTTATGGGTACTATATTCAAAGCCTCAACTATTCTCCCCACACAGAGTAAAGACCAAACAACTATTATAAGGCAATGGCTCTCGTCTGACAATGCATGATCTTGTCGCTTTGATTTAGCATTTGTCGACATTTGACCTATCATGTGGTTGTAGTTCTGTTAAGTTCAATTTTATTATTAAGGGGGTAGTGGATCGAGACTTTCACAGACTTTCATAGACAAATTGTCCCGTAGACATTTCAAGACATTTCGGATGACTTATTATAGACAACATGTGTTCATAGACATTTTCAAGACATTGAGAGTTTGTAGACAAAATGTCTTTATAGACATTTCAAGACATTTGATCCATAAACAAAATGTCCTAGGACATTTTAAGATCTTGAGTCCATTGACAAAATGTGTAATGCATATTATATTTGTGCTAATCAAAAATATATTTTTCGACTTTTGTAGACATCTGTGAATATTTGTGGACATTGATGGATATTTGGTAGACATTTATTATTTTAATATTATTATTGTTTAATCATATGAAATAATATATTTATACTAACATTTCAAAAATATATTTTTCGACTTTCGTAGACATCTATGAATATTTGTGGACATTGATGGACATTTGATAGATATTTATTATTTTAATATTATTATTATATTTTAATTACATGAAATAATATATTTATACTAACATTTCAAAAATATATTTTTCGACTTTCGTAGACATCTGTGAATATTTGTGGACATTGATGGACATTTGGTAGACATTTATTATTTTAATATTATTATTATTGTTTAATCACATGATGGACTTCAAATGTCTCTTGTTTTTTGAAAGACATTTTGGCTTCCAAATTTGTCCCAAATCCTTCACAAATCCATCAAACTATGAAGTCCACCAAAGTATGAGACATTTTGGAAGACAAATCGAATGCCTCGGACTTTTATAGACTCTCAAATGTCTGGATTTGAATGCCTCAGACTTTCGTGGACTCTCAAATGTCTGGATTTGAATGCCTCAGACTTTCGTGGACTCTTAAATGTCTGGATTTGAATGCCTCGGACTTTCGCGGACTTTCAAATGTCCGCGAAAGTCCCAATCCAATACCCCCCCTAAGTTAAAATTGTGGACATCTAAGACTAAAAATCAACAAATAACCAGACCTAGTTATAAAAACGATTGGAGGAGTTATTCGTGAAATCCCTGACTTACTCATTACTAATATAGTTAACAATACAAGTGGTATTTTTGTCTTTTCACAGTCTGAAAACACTGTGAACTAGAATACCTTTTGTTGTATTAGAGGGAGTTCATCAGGGAGTGTAGACTCTAGAGGAGAGTCTCCCAATCAACTTCGACCAAGTTAATTATATCAAGGGGATTATACTCACTCCATCTACCAATGATGGGTTCACTTTTCATATCTTACCGTTCATGAGCTAAAATATCCCAATATCAGCGTCTGGAGACTAGGATCTTCTGGTGATTCTTCAACAAAAAAAAAAAAAAGGATCTTCTGGTGATTGCCACTGACAATCTTTTGTAGTCTAGTGGAAACGTGGATCTAGCTCATGGCATGGCATAACAGGAGGAGGGTATTCCCTTTAACCTTTGTCCTTATTACCCTATTTGTTAATTGTTTGAGTCTTGTGTGTGTGGAAGTAATGTCTTTCCCGTGAGGGTAGATTTAAGGTCTACACATAGATCCTATTTTAGCTAAGACCTAAATAATCAATCAAATATAGGAATGCAGAATAGAGTGAAGCTAGTATTTTAGGCAAGGAATGAGACAACTAGGAACCACTTGTAACTGTAACATTTAATAGGTTTTGGTTTCTCCCTCCTAAGATATCTTCACCTGATTTGTTGAACTCTTCGTACGGTTATGGATTAATTTTACCAAACATAACTTCTATATATGAAGGAGGATATGAAGATTATTTATGAGAATAAGAGTGGAAATTGTTGTCTATTATTGATGCAAATATGAAGATTATTCATAGGGGTACCTTTTCTCTGTCTTCTTGTTTTATTAGGAGTCGATGTTATCTAATATGTAAATTTTGACTTTTTAAGTGTTGTCTCTGTACTATAATCAATATATTAGAGTACTTCTTTGTCTCAAAAAAAAAAAGAGTAAGTGTCATTTAGCTCAAAAGTACATTTCTTTGCTATTTGCTTTTTTTTTCTAAAAGAAGAGCGAGTAGGTTTAATTTATGAGAACAATAGTTATCCTCTTTAATCGTTCTATATAATTTTGTTGGTAGTTAAATGACTTTTAAAGGCGGGAGAAGTCACTGATTGATCCAGGATTTGGATCTAGAGGAAGCAAATTTATATTCCAAACAAAAAAAATGGCAACACAATAACTAAGGGGATACAAATTATCAACACAAATATATTATATACTATAGAGTATTATGGATGTATATCAAACCAAAGGCGAAGCCAAATTTTTTTATGTTAAACAAAGTTGATCATAGATTATAAAACGATATGAAAGAAAGATCTATTCGTATGACTAGTTGTGGAAGACATAAATTTTTTTTGGTGTGAATATAACACAATATTCTTATTTCTTTGAAAAGACCAAGTGATAGCTTAGAAAGTTAAAATCCATAATATTTTAAATTATTTTCTCAAAGAAAAATGACATGAAGGAATTTGGACGTAGAAGTTATTATAATTCGAGTTATTTTCCTGTTGGCCCCCTGACCAGCTTCCCCTTTGGCCCCTTACTTTTTATAAATTCAAATTTGGCCTCTTATTTTCAAGTAAATGGCATAACTACCCTCCCTAATTTCTGAATAAAAATATAAAAAAAAGAAATATTTCAACCTCACTCTCTCTCTCCACCTCACCTCTCTCTTCTCCGACGAAGGTTGTCGGCCGGAAAATTTTTCTTTTTTTTAATATCTATTTTTTAGTATTTTTGTTTTGAAATTAGGAAAGGGTAGTTATGACATTTACTTGAAAATAGGAGGTCAAATTTGAATTTATGAATAATAGAATGCCAAGAAAGAAGTTGGTCACAAAGTAGAAGGCCAAAAAGGAAATAACTCTTATAACTCAATTAAACCACCAACCACTGAGCCACCACTTTTTTTTTATGATAAGGGTAATACATGTACATAAATATGTACACATAATTCTTTCTTTTCCCTTTCTAATTAACCAATATCAAAGAGAAATGGCCGGCCAAGCTAGGGGAAGTGGCCGCACCCCTAGATCCGCACGCTTCGGAAGTGTTAATGTTATGATTTTCGGTATATTATACTCTTTCTGTCTTCATATTGTATCTCCATTAAGTATAAATGTTATGTAATGATTTTTGAAGTCCTAAAAAACATCAAAACAACTAATATTGATGGAGAGACTGTGGAGCATCTAAGATTTTGGGTTTTCAATAAAAAAAAAATTTTAATGTAAAATCTTGGATGCCTCCAACTACCACGACTACTAACACCTCCTTTGGCATAAATACCCACCATCTTCTCTCTCTTTGCTCAAACTGTCTCCCTCTCCTCTCACTGTTCTGGTTTGGGTTCCAGAGAAAGAATGGTGGAGGTAGTAGGGAGAGAGGAAGAAGAAGACAAAAAGAAATTGTGAAAGATCACCGGCATAATTATTTCTGACCTAAAGAGATGAAGTAGTTGAGTGAGACTTCCACGGTATTCTCATTGAAATTTAAGATGGCCCCAATTTTTTTTATTTTTTTTATCAATCTCATTGAGAAGTAACGACCCAGTGATGGGATGTTGAAAAATTTGTCTTCGGATATACAAATAAGAGGGATGGAGATTGGAGGCTTGAAACGTGTACTAAGTACACTTTCCTTAAAGCATTATTTGCCCCCTCTCGATCGAGATTACTTGAAGGTTCAAGGCAAATTGCTTCCCAAGATATGACAAGCCTTTGTGAAACTGCATCAAGTAATTAATGAAGATTTCACGATAGGAGCATAAGAACATTAAGATTATGGCAAATATATTTGTTGGCACAAAAACTAATATAATAGTTTCTTCTCTCTCAAATTCTCTACACTTTGATATGTGTTGATCCCAAATCAGATTTGAGAAACACTTATTTATAGAAATCAAAAGACATCTATAATGAAAAGTTGTATCTTCTCCAAAAGATAACTATTAGTAATTAAACTTGAATTCAACTATTAATGTGAATAGTCACAAATTTACAAATCTCTTTCAACTTTGAATTCAAACTATTATTGTCAATAGTCACAATTATGTACTTTTAACTTTTAATTAGTATAGTATTAATTTTATTAATATTGTCCAAAAATTCCAACATGGGAAACCCCTCTGAGTAGTATTTTTGGTAATCATGAGCCAGGGTTTCCTTCACCCCGACTATAGTTGATTTCATGATTCAAGTTTTAGGGGTAACAATCATTAGCCAGGGTTTCTTTCACCCAGAATAAGTTCCAAATTGTTTTTTTATTGAAGTGGGGTCTTGACTGCTCCCTGGAGCAATGAAAGAAGACACAATCTTATGCATCAAAGAAAAGAAGGAACTACGTAATAAATAGCTGAAGCTATGAACCCTGTTCACTGAAAATATAGAGAAAGAAGACAAATGTAGTACTGGCCTACTAATAAATGAGGTAGTTACCCTGATATGATAGTTTAGGCATCTCCTTGCCTGTTAAACCTATCTTACAAAAACTAAATACTACCATACGCGTGTAAGGTGTAATGTCATTGTTGAATATAAGTCTATTGTCTGTAGGGTCTATTTCATCGTATCTCGATTTCGTTTTCATTACATGTGCTTGCTTCATCATTTGATGGATCAATGTCGTGATACCTAAATCATGTTGTGGTTAACTCTTCCCAGTGACTGATCGACTCGGGTTGCAAAGCGTGCAACCAAGATTTAGCTCTCTCTTTCAAAAAGAAGGGAAACAACCTCAGTTTTAACTCATCCTCGGACATATCTCTATATTTCATGGTTGAACAAATCTCCTCAAATTCCCTGATATGGTGATAGGGATTCTCATTTTCCGCAACACGAAAAATAGGCAACATTTGGATCATACCCGGTTTTAGCTCAAAATGAGCTGTGGTGACAGGCAACTGAATACGCGAGGGACGACTAGTCCTCGTGGGGTACATGTACTCTCTTAGGGTTAGTGGAGCATTCTCAATCCTACGTTGATCTATGTCCTCGCCCATTACTTCAACAAATTCACCTCCTTGATCTCTTTTAATGAAACGACCTAATTGATCACGAGGTCTAGGTGGCATAAACTGACACGAACAGAGAAGAGAATATTTTTTTTTTCGAAAACCAAGGATTCACTACGAAGATCCTAAGGAAACAAGCACAATCACGCTGACTCCACCATGCAACCTAAATAGAATCTAGCAACAAGTTATTAGACGTAGATTTAGTGAATGGCTTGTCAGATTTGCCTAGTAATCTAGACAGCTCCTACTTCGCCACAACACTTGAACTATGACTGTTATAAGAGTTACTCGATCAAAGTAGACGGTAAACAATTCTCCAGGAAGACAGCCTGCTATGAAAGTTGAAAATAACTGTCTTCCTTCGGCAACGTTTCCTCTTCTCGAGGCGGCCTTTTGGACAAGAATTGCCTAACACGTTTTCCTATGAGAATACCCAGATAAAAATCGAGTTATAGAGTTGTTTATGAAGGTCCTACGAGCTCGATACCCTAGGGTCACTGTCTAAATCAGATTTTAATTTTTAATGAGGCTTAGGATCGCGTATGTTGTTTCCTAATTGGGCAAGAGTTCGGTGATGAAATCCGACTCATATCTTGTAACTGGGTTCGTGCCCTTACTAGAATGCTTACACTAAACAGTTCGGCAAAACAATTAGGCACACGAATTCACACACTTACCCACTGACAGGAGATTCGTGGGTGATCAGAAAAGTTACCTCACGTTCCAGACGGGCGACGACCTTTGCAGACGACCCGGACCACGCTTTCCTCAAGTGTTTGAATCCGAGGCTTTTTTTTTTTTTTCTTCACCTCTTGCTAAATCTGAAACAATCACAAATAACCAGAATTTAGAAAGCTCCTAAAAAAAACTAGACACAAAATAACTTTTACTTTTATTTATTTTTTAAGCAAATAAATTCATAAACTACTAATTTAAAAATCAATTCCAAATTTAGAAACAATTCCTAAAAACACATTCCTGGCAGAGGCGCCAAAAACTTGATGTGAAATCTAGTCAACCTAAATAATAGGCTAACTAGACCAAAATAAAACTCGCAAGTGCACGAACCGTATGTGAATATGGTATGTATTACGAAGTCGATCCCACGAGGATTTGTTTGGAATTAAACCTAAACCTAAAATTAATTAACAAACTAGGAAAGTGAACAATCTATTTTAGAGAAGATATTTGAAAAACTAAAAATTGGAGAATTTGGAAAACAAAATAGGTAGCAAACAAAATAAAGTTGTGAGGAAAAACTATGAGATGGTAAATCTAGGATATTGGAATTCACCACTAACAATCATATTCGAATCTAATATCTAATTGAAATTATTATCCCTCTTTGATAACTCAAAAATTGTTAGAACTCAATCTTCAATTTTTGGAAGATAGAACAATAAAAGACCCTTCTCAATTAACTAAACCCATAACCTATTTCACTTATATCATGCAATTAAGAACCAAGTTGTTAGTTTCTTAGGCTAACCGAACTACGATTAATTGTAAAACATTAAGGCACATTAAAAGAGATAATAATGTAAATATGATACTAGAATTCAAATACTCTTGTTAGGGTTTCATCCTCTATCCTAATGGAAGAGTTAGAAACCCATGGATATTAAAAACATGGTTCAATTAATAATAGACAAGTAAAAGTGAAGAAAGATAAAACCGAATTGATAATTGATGAAGCCCGTTACTTCCGCCTTTCTTCAAAACTTGTCTTCAATTGTAGCTCAAGAATATCCCAAAATTATACTCCAAAAGAAGCTAATAAGTCTCTTGTGTTGCTCCTCTAATATTGCACTCAATGTTGGTGGTGGAGTTGTGTTTGAACTCTTGGCTTTTCCCTCGTTTTTTTTAGGTTGAAAAGATTAATTTAATTAGGAACTTCTATTTCTCGGCCGACTTGCCGACTTCCCTTTGTGAGCACCTAAGGCGGTTTCCCATTCTTGATAATGGTAGTCCTTGGATAACTAGAAGTTGCTGATATCCGGTTGACTTGTTACCAAAATTTATAACTAGCTGCTAGGATGCGTTTCAGAATAGAGAGGATGGAAAAAAATCATGTTTGGTTGCCTTCACCTGGGTAGTGGTGGCCAACGGGCCGTGCCGTGCCGGCACGACCCGTTTGGCAGACGTGGCGTGTCAGACACGCCACGGCCACGCCAGGCACGGCTTGAGCGGTGCCGTTCCGTGCCGTGCCCAGACCACAAAGGTCTGGGCACAGAAACGGCCCATGGAAACGGCCCGACCGTTCCCGTGGCATTTCCGTTGTGTTTCTGGCTGTTTCTGTGGCCGTTATGGTGGCGTTCCCGTAGTCATTCCCGTGGCCGTTCCCTGGCGTTCCCGTAGTCCCTCCCGTGGATCCGACCCATTCATAAATATTTTTTACTTGTAAAAAAAAAGTAATAAAAGAAATGTTACATTTTTTTCAAGTAAAAAATTGTGATGTACAAAAACTTTAGAGTCTATGTCATATCTTTGTTTATTTTACTGGAAAATAGTTGTATAAAGACTCTCCACATTTACTTTATATTTTGTGGTTTAGGTGTGAGACTATCTTTACCACTTTATTTGTTTATTTTTTTGAAAATAAATTTTAGTTTGTTTCAACAAAAAGAAAATCTAAGTAAAAAAAAAAAGTAAAACCTCTTTTGTACTACACCAATTACTAATAAATGGGGTGGGAGTGTACAACCCCCTCAAAAGAGAGTGTTGTACACCCTAAGTAACTTTTTAAAATTAAAAAAATTAAAAGTGTTTTGAGGATGTTAGTACACCCTAGGTAATGCTTAAAAATTCAAATAACTAAATTGGGTCGTTGCTAGCGTGTCGTTGTTGCCGTTTCCGTTCCGTGTCGTTCCGTGCCCACGGGTCGTGTCGTGTACGATCCGTTCCGTGTTGTTCCTGCGTGTCTAATGGGTCGTGTTTAACGGGTCTGGGGCTCTAAAATCCTAGCCCCGACACGGCACGCCAGACCCGTGACGGGTCGACACGGCACGGAACGGACCGTTCCGTGCCGTTCCGTGTCCTCAAATAAACGGGCCGTGCCGGTCCGTTTTTGTGTCGGCACGGCCCGTTGGCCACCACTACACGTGGGTCCCAGTCTAATAGTTAGTGTATAAGGGATGACGACGTCATCCAATATTTTAAGGCCAGCGTTTTGGGGAAAGCTAAATAGTTTCCGGGGTGTGAAGACTTGGTGAAATTTTGGTCAATTTGAGTTGACCTATTTCTTTTGTAAGTTGTTATAGGGAAATAAATTTAGGGACTTAAAAAAAAATACAAATTTTGGATGGACTCCAATAAACAAATAAATCCTACAAAATCTTCCTAGGGATCAAACAAAAAGGCAAGTTGTGTTTTAAACTTCCCCATTAAACCTCCATTACTGTTCTTCAAGTTCTTCATCTCCATGATTTTTCTTCATCTTTTATTAATAACTACTCTTCATCTTCATCTTTGAATCATTAAACAACTTTATTTTTCTTCAAAAATCTCAGATTAGTTATCCTATCTAAAACCCTAAAATATGGAGAAAAACCCTAACAAAATCGATAATGGTGATGGAAGTATAGCTAATGATAACATCAAACAGATAGGATGATCTGGACTCCACACAAAAAAGGCATTTTCTCGGCAAAGTCTTATTATAGACAAATCACACCTCAGATCAAGAATCCTAGAGGAGGTCAAGACTTCCCATGGTTAAAACTGTGTTTATTTGGAAGTAACTATGTTTATTTGGAAGTTGATCAATGAGGGATTACCGACTTTATCGAGCATAAGCAGAGGGAACCTTGCAGTAGATCCAACTTGTGGGTTGCGTCAACAAGATTCAGAGACTTCCAACCACCTTTTTGGAGATTGCACTCGATTTCAGGAGCTCCTTACAATGGCAGAGCCATTCACAACGTTACCTCGTAACAAAGAACCATCTGACTTGGTCAAAGATCTACTATCAAATATTAAAGATCAAAGAAGGGAAGTGTTCATCTCATACTTGTTATGGTTTTTTTGGAAGGCTCGAAATGGGTTCTACTTCCGCCAAGAACCTGTGAACCTTGAAGCAGTTGTACAACAGGCAAAACTGAAATCGAAGGGTTTCGTTAACAGACTTGATAGCTCGAGGAACAATATCACCATATCTTCATGGATTCCACCCCAAGGAGCCTGCCTCAAGTTGAACTTCGACGGTGCTTTCACCAGCAATGGAGCGGCTATTGCTGTCCTACTACGAAACAATAATGGAGAGAGATTATTAGAGAAAATGGAGGTAGTAGAAAGTGAGTCGGCTCTGGAATGTGAGACCAAAGCTTGTCTGAAAGCTTTGCAAATGGGTGTTGAATTAGGGTTGTCTGAATATATAGTGGAAGGGGATTGCAAGACAATCATAGATATTATCCTCAACGGTTCAGATTCGAGCCCATGGAGATTAAAGCCCTATGTGATAGAAGCTTGTGCCCTAAGTCAAAGTCCTCAGCTAAAGGCACTCCAATTCTGTCCTCGAGATTCGAATGAGGACGCCCAAAGATTGGCACATTCGGTGTTAAGTCTGAACGTCTAAACTGATTACTCCTTGTTTCTCTTTGTCCTAATTGGTTGTATTTCAGTTTCTTTAACTTCTATTTGTACTCTCAACTAGCTTTTGGCTAATCAATGAAGTTAAGTTTCCAAAAAAAAAACATCAATCAAGAAGACCAAGAATCATGGTTGGGTTTAGATGACATTGAAGAGGTAATGATTTTTTTACTTTATTTATTACGATTTTTTTTTTAACCCTTAAACCCCAGCTCCTTAAACCCCAGCTGGTTCGTGAGAAACAGAAAAATACTGTTTCGTGGTTTCGTGGGTTAAAGGACCATGAACCATTTCGTGTACACAAACTGTTTCGTGGGTTTTTATTCCACGAAATGGTTCAGTGCACTTTTAACTTCCTTTAGTTTTTGTATGTACTTATTTCCGTTTCATTCTTTTTTCAGTCTTTTAAACTTGATTCAAATGCTTCTTTAATGTCCGGAGATGCAGCACCTATTCCAGTGTTTGTCGATGTATCACATTTATTTCCAAAAGGCATGGTATGTAATTTGTGGTACACCTTGTTAACGTTATTACCGATGTTATCGATTCATTCTTGTAAAACACATAATGTATTTTTTTATATGTCGCAGTTGTTTGATTCGAGGAATGACGCAATAGATTGGTGTACCGAAACTACTTTAGAAGCTCGATTTGTTATTGTGAAAAAAGGAGTGAGGTTAGTAAACAATGAAGGAAAGGGATCGTATACCTTGTTTCAGTGTAGTCGAAGCGGTGTTTTTGGTAGCCACAAAGGGAAAAATTGGGTTTCTAATACGGAACCAAGTAAAAGGAGGCGTACGGGTTCTTCTAAATGTGATTGCCCATTTGGTATAAAGGTAAAATATAGCGTACCTTACGACAAGTGGATTGTTGAATTACTCGATGGACACCACAACCACCCGTTCGAGAAGAGCCTCACAGGTCATCCATATGCAGCTAGGTTTAAAGAAGATTAGCTAGAATTAGTTACTGCATTAACTAAAAGTGGATCACGTCTTAAAGATATATTGTTGCATATAAAACAAATGAAGAAAGATAGGCCTAACTTTTCTACAATGAGGACTGTGTACAATGCTCAACGAAAGGTAAAGTGTGAGGAAAGTGAAGGTAGGTCAGTAATGCAACAGTTTATGAAGTTGTGCATGGATTACCACTATGTAGTCAAGCATAGATGCTATGAAAATTCCGAAGAGGTAAAGGACTTATTTTTTGCACACCCTAGGAGTGTTCAGCTTGCGTTGTGTTTCCCTCAGTTTGTTGTCATTTATTGCACTTATAAAACCAACAAGTTCAAACACCCGTTGCTCCAGGTAGTCTCAGCTACTTCGACTGGGAAGACCTTCGTAGTGGCAAACGCATTTATAAGCAACGAAAAGACGGAACATTATACTTGGGTTATAGAATGTTTGCGAGAGTTATGTAGTGTTGGTGACTCTCCTACTGTATTCATTACTGACAGGGAACTCGCATTGATGAATGCAATTGAGATCATATTTCCGGATGCGAAAAATATGCTTTGTATATGGCATATAAACAAGAATGTCCGGGCCAAGGCTGAAAAATACTTAGAGATTGTAAATAAGGATAAGAAGATGGATGCAAAAGAGAAGAAACTTGAGAAAGATAAAATGGTTGATGAGTTTTTCAATGAATGGCAACTTGTCACGTGGGCAGGTACCGAGGAACTATACAAGACTCGGGTTAATAAACTCTTTGAGAGGAAAAAATTCTCCATAGAGTTAGTAAGTTATTGTCAAGATACATAGTTGTCACTCTACAAAGAGAGATTTGTCAATTTTTGGACAAACCAGATACGACATTACGGCACCACATCAACAAGTAGAGCTGACGGAGAACACGGGAGGCTCAAGTGTTTCTTGAATAATTTGTTAGGAAATTTTGTTTCATGTTGGGAAGTTGCTCATAAGTGCTTAGATGTTCAGTTTATTGGCCTCACGGACTCATTTGAGAATAATTTGAGAAAGGTGTTACATGCCCATCAAATTAAGCTTTTCGACAAATTAAGGAACGTGGTTGCACACCGTGCGATGGATATGATGTTGAAAGAGATGAGTCGAGCTGATTATGATAGTGAGAATGTTTTCCTTTGTATACTTAGGCGTACGCATGGTTTACTCTGTAAACATGAGTTGATGAAGCAACTTGCTAGTAATGTTCCTATTCCACTTGATGCGATCGATAGATATTGGAGACAATTGTCATACGACGTCTTGATTGAGGTCCAGCAAACAAACTATGATGACCTACCTGAACATATGATTGTCAGAGAAAGGTGGGGGAAAGCCTCACAACCAGAGAAGGAGCAAATGAGAATTGACCTACAGTTAGTCGATGCTCCTAAAACGACAAACATGAGAGAACCTCAACAACCGATTCTTGGAAAAGGTCGGCCTTAAAAAAAGCAAAGTCAGAATGATAGGTCGACTAAAAGAAATCCATCTAGCTTTGAGATTTTACAAAAACAAAAAGCGTTAACAGAGAAATTAGAGAAGAAATTAGAAAAAGAAAAAGCATTAAAGGTGAGATTAGATAAAAGACAGCAAAGGATAAAACCAAAAAAGAAACGGCGGATATGCAAAAGGGAGAAGAAGTGAAGATAAAAATAGAAAAAGATGATGATGATGTTGTGCAAAGAAAAGGGTATGCCGAGATTATGTCTGATATAAAAGGATCAAATAGGATTACCCACTTTAGCCAAATGAATGAAGAAGAACTGGATCTGAAGATAAAAAACAAGAGAGAGGATTTTGAAAGACGTAAACTCATTCCACAAAGATGCCACTCGAGAATGATATATCCTCCAATGATAGATTCAGTATTTTTGAAATCAATCCCTAATCACATGCAATCATTTATCTACAATATAGAGAATGTCCCGGGGGACGGGCATTGTGGCTTTCATGTTGTAAGTAAAGCAATTACTGAAGGACGTCAAGCATTGGGTAAAGAAATTCGACGTAAGATGTATGATCACATTGTCGCGAATGAAGCTTTTTACAAGTTAATGTGGCATGATGATATCATTTCCCAACTAAAAGACGTTATCATGTGCACAGATGATATTGCTTCCCAAAAAAATTGGTTTTGTACGACATTATGTGGATTTGTTGTAGCAGAGACTTTTGCACGTCCGGTGGTGATATTATCAATCAACACGAATTTGACTTTTTTGCCTACTTTGACTGGGACATCGAATTACAACAAATGTGAAACGATCGTTCTTTCTCATCATAAAAATGATCATTATCTTTGGGTCACTTTGAAGAATTTTTCACCTCTGCCTTTTGTCCCACCATTTACTTTCTACGAAAAAGTTAAAAACGAAAATTACTGGGCTTGGTACAAGTTATTTGAAGCAGAATTTGGTGGTTATAAGGATTTGGTTGGTACGGGTCCGATAGAAAGTTTTGATGATCCTATGATTATTATTTTGTTTTACTTTTTTGAGTTTCGTAAGATTTTAGTTTCACACGTGTTTAACATCTTTTGGGGAAATGTAATCGAGAACTATGAGTATATATTATTAACTAACACGAAGATGAATAGATTTTAGTTTCACAAGTTTCTTTTTTTTCGTAAGATTTTAGTTTCACAAAATTTTTTTTTTCGACTCTGTCCCATTTCGTGGACAAAAATTTGCTACTGCTTCATACATATTTCGTGGGCACGAAATATATATGAAAAAGTAACAAGTTTCTGTCCACGAAATGGGACTTTTTTTTTTGCTCTGTCCCATTTCGTGGACAAAAATATGTTACTGTTTCACAAATATTTAGTGGCCACGAAATACATTAGAAACAGTAACAAGTTTTGGTCCACGAAATGGGACTTTTTTTTTGCTCTGTCCCATTTCGTGGACAGAAATATGTTACTGTTTCACAAATATTTCGTTGCCACGAAATACATTAGAAACAGTAACAGGTTTTGGTCCACGAAATGGGACTTTTTTCGATAAGTCCCGTTTCGTGGACTAAAGCTTGGTACTGTTTCATGTAGATTTCGTGGCCACGAAATCTATATGAAACAGTGACAATTTCTGTCCACGAAATAGGACTTTTTTTTTGCTGTGTCCCATTTCGTGGACATAAACATGTTACTGTTTTATGCATATTTCGTGGCCACGAAATATCTATAAAACAGTACCAAGTTTTTGTCCATGAAATGGGACTTATCCAAAAAAGTCCCATTTCGTGGACCAAAACTTGTTACTGTTTCTAATGGATTTCGTGGCCACGAAATATTTGTGAAACAGTAACTAGTTATTCTCCACGAAATTGGACAGAGCCGAAAAAAAAAACTTTTTCAAGAAAAAACTTTTCCAAGATTTTGTCTGTATGGTTTGGATGAAATCCATTGAGATATTTGATTCCCTTTTGAAGCTTTTGAAAGGCTGTTTCTGTAGTTTAGAGAGTGAGAGAAATGAGCATTTAAATACTCTTCATTCCAAATGGCCAAAACACCTATCAAAGTCATCTTACATCAAAAACCCATATCAAAGTGGTCTTACATTAAAAGCTCCTATCAAAGTCGTCTTACATCAAAAATATGACATAGATACCAAAACAATAAAAAGTTTCTTAATCCGACGGCACATCTTCAGCTTCGTTGACTATCAACTCCCCGATGTGCACCATTCTCTCCTTCGTCTTAGGAGAAATTGGGTCTTTGACCACCCCCACATGTCTTCAACTTTTTAACAAATTTTTGTAAACGCGATTTCTGAAAAAAAAAAAAAAAGAGTTTAGTTTAGT
>BEHA01000665.1:2134375-2145924 GCA_002897215.1 Eschscholzia californica subsp. californica | reverse complement strand
TAGCACCGGGAGTAGTCATATCATTACGAGTTCCCATGAGGTTTAATCTCCGATCGTTTCTGGTTGACCATTCCCAAGCAGGTGATGGACCATAATAAGGCACATACCTCTTGCTCGTCAACATAGACTTTTGTGCATCATGGTCGCGAGGAGGTTCTGGAATCATCTGAGGAAATTCGAGCTGCCGGATGGCTCGTTTTGGGTATAATAAACCAACTATGTCGAAATTGACAATCAACCCAAAGTAGAATAACAACTCGTCCTCCTTATAATCATCTCCATACTTCGAGTAAGGATTCCAAGCAACCTGCCCCAAACAATAAAAACAATTATAAATATTCATTTCGAAGTAACTAAAACTAATTTACGTATGAAAATTACATGGAGTATATGACTTACTTGTTCAACTACTAGGTCGTCCAATTTCTGTCTATACTCTACGAGTGATCTCTTTCTAGCTTTGACCCTAGCAGGCTTCGGTAACCATCTCGCAGCCAATGCCAACCTTTGTTCAACTTCTGGTTTAAATTCCGAAGCATTAAGAGTAGGAAAATACTCGTAAATCCAAACCTAAGAAAATGCTTCAGATATTCAGTAAACTAATTATAAAAATAAAATTAATAAAATGATTGAGTACGAAACTCGAACGTACCATGAGAAGGGTAAAGCATCCACCCATCTGTTTCACTTCAAACCTGCTCGCAGTTGACAATTGATTCAACAGGTTAGCAAGACAGGCGGAACCCCATGAATGAGTATGGACCTTGTCCAACTCTTCAAAACACTGGAGATATTGAACATTCACCCTGTTCCCACTCTTGTCGGGGCAAATACAAGATCCGACAACGTAAAGTAAATATGCTCTCGCCGCATACTCCTTCTTCTTCCTCGAAAAATTGTTCTTTGATTTTGCAAATGTTCTTAAGAAATTCTAACTTCACTGTTTTCAAATGCCCGTTCTTTAGAGCATCCATCGACTCTTGACGGCTAAGTCCCAGAGTTCTATTCATCATTTCTAACATTTGATCCAAGTTCGTTGTATTGTATACTTCACCATTTACCGCACTTCTATCAATAGGGAGACCAACGATGTGTTTCACATCGTTCAGTGTGATCATCATCTCCCCAAACGATAAATGAAAAGTGTTGGTCTCTGGATAAAACCTCTCAACAAAAGCACTAATAAGTGCCTCATCTGGCCTTCTATACACATAGTCAACGATAGGTTGAAATCCTAAATTTCGAACCGTTTCCTTCACAAAGTTGCACTCTGCGTCAAGATCCCATTTATCAATCCACCCAGCCGTGGGTTTCACGGTCAAAACTCTTTCCAAAAACTAGAAGCAAACGCGAAATTAAGGAAAAAATTAAAATACATAAGAGAAAAGATTAAAAAAACAAAATACATAAGAAATCAATCATATACAAAACAAATACAACATACCTTTCCACGCCATATATGGTTGGCAATGTGCCACCTGTAGAACTTAAGTAATGTTCTGTCCATAGGGAATCCAAAATCGTCAGTCAAATAACCTTGGTCATCTTCTTCTATCTCTTCTTCGGATTCTTCGCATCCTCCTTCGCCTCCTCCTTCCTCGTTGGACTCCTCGCCCGAGACGTCCTTCTCTCTGTTCAGTTCATCATGAGACTCGTCCTTCGACAAGTTAGGTTGCTGAGTCCCCCTATTTCTCTTTGCCATTTGTTTCGTGCGAGCCCCCCCACGTCTATCTCGTACCGATTCATCCACTCTCTGTTTTTTACTCCTACATATCAATATATTAAAAGTAAAACTATAAGAAGAGAAAAAACTAAATGAAGAAAAAGTACATAACAACACTTCATTCTGAAATGGTTTAAACAGAATTGAACATGTTGAATTCCAGTAACAAAAAGAAGAGGAAACCAAGTTCGAAACAACATAAGACCAAGCATTTAATGTATTTCTATATATAACCCTTCATTTTGAAATCAATAAGATAATTGATTGAGCAAAGAGATTGATTCTTGCTAAACACAAAACAAGATAGAAAGTAATGTGTTGGTAACTCACTAGAAACCTAGTAAATGAATCAAATTTCATCTTTCTATCATAAAAGTAAGAAACTAGCGAGCTAAAGAAGTGAAAAGAAACATCATTGACAACAGAAGGAGCTTCAATCTTACAAAGATTTATGAATATCACTACTAAATTCAAAGAAAACCGTAAATCAAATCTGAAAATAATATGAAAATCATTAAATATTAGTACCAATATAAGAGAGAGAAGAGGGAAGAGAAAACGATTTCGTGGGTTCTGAGAACCACGAACTGTTCGTGGTTCTGAGAACCCAAAAATCCTTTTCAAACTAAAACCCCCAAAATCAAAACCCAAAACACCCAAAATCAAAACTATTGAAGTATATTGAAGAAAAGGAAGATATCTAGAAGATATCTCCCCAAGATAGAAAGAAATACATAATATAGCAATTGTAATTTTAATTGTTTCCTCTTTGTAATATTTCCTTATTTATTATTTCTCTACAAACCCTATTGTAATCTCTATAAATATGTAACCAAGTCTATCAATGAAATCACCTTTGATAATCATATCTCTTTTGTCTCCTTAAATTTATTAAAAACCCTAAAGACCCAAAATCAAAACACAAAACACCCAAAATCGTTTTCAAACTTTACCTAAACCCTCTAAATAACTACTAGATCTAAACACCCACTGTTACAAAAATCAAAACCCTAGCTTTATTGGGAAGAATGGGTACCTCTCTTGAAGATTAATGCTTGAAGAAGCCTTTGAACGACCCATGTTCTCTTGAAGATTAATGCTTGCTGTAGTTTTGTTGATGAAGATCTCTCTCTCTCTCTAAATTTCGGTTTCTCTCTCTCATTAAATTTCGGTTTCTCTCTCTGTAAATTTTTGGCTGTTGAGGGAAGAAGAAGAAGAAGATAAGGGTTTAGGGTTACTTAGGTTAAATGGCCCAAGGACCTATGACTAAAAGCAAAATAGTATTTAGACTTGGTAAAAAGTATTCCCCATAAAATGTATTTCTCCGGAAAATTTACAAACTTTTGCATATTCCTATTAATAATTTACACCCCGGAAACTATTTAGCTTCCCCCAAAGCGCTGGCTATATTTTAAATTTCACAAGTTAATTTCCAGGCCACGTGAATACCAACTAAATGGTTTCATTCATGTCGAGTCCCTCTAAATTCAGCCAATTTATCACCTTGTCCATCAAAATGTCGGGTATACAAAGTGCACCCCATTCCAACTAGTTAGTTAAACCGATTTAATTCCAATGGATATCAAGTGACAGATCTAGCTGGATATCTTTACCAACTTCATGTAATTAATAACTTCTGTATATTCTTGAGAGTTTCCTACAAAACCATGTAACTTAATTCATTCCACCAAAATTAGCACGTAAAGACTATAAAATAAAGGCCAAAATATGGAGCACTTTACGCACTCATCATTAAACCCTAAAATCATTAGCCAATCACAGCTTGTCATTTCATCAACTAATAGAAACTAAAGTCTGAAGCATTCTCATCTTGCAAACCGCATCTCCTATCTCCCTTACCTTCTTGTTCTCTGAAAATGGTTGGTAATACTAACGAAACCCTTGTTTGGATCAAAAGTTTTATTGGTTGGTTGTACGATGATGATCTGCGGATCAGAGGAAGCGGTTGAAGCCTTCGTACATTAACTTCGTTATTAGTTACCTTTTGTTGGAGTTAATTATCATGGTCAAACAATCTTACTTTGTCGTGGTCTGATCTCGCATGAGGATATCAAATCATTTAAATGATTATTTGAGACTTGGCTTACTTGCATGCATGACTGTCATCCTATATGAATAATCACCGACCAAGACGCAACAATGAAAGTTGTCATTGCAGAAGTGTTTCCTAGAACTAGGCATAAATTATGCTTATGACATATTCTAAAAAAGTTGCCTGAAAAATTAGGTAGTAATAAAAATTATGAGGCTATTAATCAGACAATACACGAATTGGTATATGATTCACAATACAAAGCTGATTTTGAGCAAAGTCGGGTTGAAATGCTTCAAATGTATGATTTGCATTAACATAGGTGGCTTTATGAAATTTATGAGTTAAGACATATTTGGGTCCAAGTATACCTTAAGAACTTTTTTTGGGTCGGTATGTCAAGTACAC
The DNA here is from genome assembly GCA_002897215.1 of Eschscholzia californica subsp. californica. NCBI lineage: Eukaryota > Viridiplantae > Streptophyta > Magnoliopsida > Ranunculales > Papaveraceae > Eschscholzia > Eschscholzia californica. The sequence goes on along the minus strand of BEHA01000665.1, from coordinate 2,141,740 downwards.
AAAGAAGTGAAGGTGTAAATGCATTTTTTGATAATTATGTGCACCATAAAACATCTTTACACCAATTTGTTGAGCAATGCAGCCGTGCAGCAAGAGACAAACAAAAAACGAAGCATTAGCCAACTTTAAATCATACTCACAGATGATTCCATGTATGACAAGATTTCGAGCCAATTTTTCAAACATGTGTTTCAAGCTCTTTCACTTCTGTCGATGATGTGCTTCCTTCTCCTACTTCAATCTTCTTATCCGATGTAGTCTTCTTATTCGAATCAAATGACTCACTTTTATCCCAAAAGAAATACTTATATTCTCGCACCGAACAATTAAAAAATAGACGCCCATTATTTGAACCATTTTTGCTCGTGCTAGTGCCCCCAGAAATTCTTGGATTTCTCGCAATATGAGATTGAATGCCAACGATTGACTCTCGTCCTTCCGTTTAGTCACCCTAGCACTTGGCCTTGTATCGGTCCAACCATATTTGGGACATTTTTTTTTCTCGGACATTCAATGAAGTTGTGTCCTGCACCCTACAGCTATAGCACATCCCGTCGTTATACCCATTCCTGACTACGTATTCAAATAAAAAAGATAAAATGGATCAACACATACAAAATTTCCAATCTAGAATTGTAAATTATTTACAACGTTATTATGACATTTAAAAGACCCAAATTAAACATTTTTGTCCAAATTAGTGAGAGAATTTATATCCTATAAATTAAACTCAAGAAAACAAAATTTGAAGATTTGAATTTGGATTTGACAAAAAATAATAAAAAAATCTTAAAAAAGTTTTGAACTTGGGTTTGGATAAAAATGGAGTAGGGATGAACTTGGGTTTGATTAAAAAAACCTCCAAAGATCATGAGTTTTTTAATCCAAACCTCCAAATATGATAAAAATTCATTATCTAAATCAAGCAAGATTGACTCAACAAAAAAAAAAAAGAAATTTTGTAGAAGTAGATGAGCCAATTTAATGTTGTTTGTGGAACTAGAGAGAAAAAGATTGAGACAATTTAATGTTGGTCGTAGAACTTGAGAGAGAAAGATTTGGAGCAATTTAAATTCTAGAACTAGAGAGCGAAAGTAAATACTCCCTCAGTCCCAAAAAGAATGACCTAATTTCTATTTTGGATTGTCCCATTTTAGTGTCCTATTTCTAAAAATAAAGAAAGAAACTTTTCGTTCTTTCCAATAATACCCACTACTATAAATTTAATGACAACTTTATTTAAAGGTAAGTTCAACTTTTTCATTGTAAATTGTAATAGTTAACGAGGATACAATTGGAAAAACCATGTTATTTTTGAAAGTCAAACACCAATTAATGATGTTCCCTTAATAAGTTGGATTTTCAAAATAGGTCATTCTTTTTGGGACGGAGGGAGTATCAAGTAGGGAGTAGGGACCTGTGCACATGGGAAAAAGATATTTTACTGTTTGGCATTAAAGTACTAACGGTGTGTTATGCCTTCCTTTGCTCTTTGTACCACCCAGTGACACGTCACCAATGGAGTATGCTTGGGAGTGTCCCTGGACGAGACTTATATCATTTTCATTCCCAAATCACCTACCTTTAATTACTTAGGTGCTGTTTGTTTTTTTTCTTTTTCAGATCTGAAATCTGAATTGAGACTCAATTCAGATTTCAGATGTTTGTTTTTGAATTTAATAAAATCTGAAAAGTTAGCTGAATTAGACATTTGTCTGAATGGGCTGAAAAATAACTCACTATTTTCAGACTTCAAAACAAGTCTGAAAAAAGTCTAACTTCTGAAATGTTGTCAAATGACGCTTATGCCCCCTGTGTTTTAAAGAAAATTATACCATTCTCAGAAATTTACCCACCGACGACAACCACCACAAAAACATCACCACCACAAAGACACCACCAGCATAACACCGCCACCACCACAAAAACGCCACCACCACGAAAACGCCACCACCACATAAACACCACCGCCAGCATAACACCACCATCACAAGTCACAAAAAAAAATAAGACAATAGGATTTCAAACACACCCTGTCCACCACCACAATACACACCATTGCTACCACAAGGTCTTTATGAACCCTCGCCGGCAACCACCACCACCACCACTCAATCAACAATTGCAACATCATCTGAAGCTACAACTTTGGTGTCTGATCTATGTCGATGTCAATCGTTGTTTCTGCAACTATGACAGGTAGAGAAGCTAACACCATCTTCATATTGTTATGTGATTTAGGGTTTGGATGTCATAGGAAGTAACCACCCATTTGGGAAAGTGAAATCTTGGTAGGGTTTGGATGAAATGGAAGCAAGCAATCGCCGTTTGGGAAAGAGGGAAAGAGAGAGAATGAGAAAGTGAAAAGTGAAAAATGATAAAGTAAAGATTAGGGTTTGTTTTTCCTTAAATATATCAATGGGGTTATAAATGTAATTTGGTTTATTCAAATCTAATGGTTCAGATGTGGAAAACAAACATCTTACTAGTAAATTAATTCAACAAATTCAGATCCAGCCAATTCAGTTCAGCCAATTCAGATTCAGTCAGTTCAGATTCAGACCCCAAAAAAAAACAAACACCACCTTAGTCATGAGATGGACTTTTGTCTACCTAGACTATTCTAATTGTAAATATACATTGTTTTTTAACTAACAAGTGTAACATATTAACCCAGTATTGAGAAAACCACAAAACAAAGAGAGAAATTCACCGAATTCTAGGAAGATTGAACTACATATTAGCAACCCTATTCTCCCAAAAGTTGAGCAAAAAACACAAAAACACTCCCAAAATATCTTGAGGGCATTCCAGGAGAGTAAAGGGACACCTTAATCAACATAATGATTCTTTAAGGAATATATTCAACATTTCGAAAAGACGATTATTTCTTTCTAATCAAATGCTCCACCTGACTGCGTACGATGTAACGTGTTGGAGAAAACCCTTAAGAGTGTCGGATTTCCAAAGCTTCCACACATTAAAGAAAGATCTCAAAGGGTCTGCAGGCATTGGAAATGAGTATTTGATAACTTGTTTGAAGTATGACCAAATCCTTTCAGAGAATGGCAAGTGAGAAGCAAATAGGATGGATTCTCTTTGGCTCACTTGGTTGCATAGTAACAGCTATTGGGATAAACTCTCTCTTAAACATGTCAAAAGTTGAAATTCATTCTCTCTCTTTTTTTGTCAAGATTGCGTCTAATTCATTATTCATCGTCAAAATAGGTACAAGCTATAACAGATAAAGAAATACTACATTAATATCATTTAAGCCTTAATATCATCAAAAGTAAGAAGATGCTACTTAATTGGGAATGAAACGAAAAGTAGCATACATTAATAATATCATTTAAGCCTTTCTAATTAAGATTTTCATCCCCGGCTAATAAACGCCATAAACTATCATCGAACAAGTCGCTACTCCAGAGGTCATCCTTTATAATTTCACCATCTATGTCGCAAAAGCTTTTTTCACCCCCTTCATTATTATTCTGCCCCTGATCGGCATTATCTTGGAAAAGAATATTTTTCAACCAAAGAGTATTAGAGGTAGGAGTAGTAGTAGTTTCTTCATTTCTTGATAATTGATCATTGAATGAAGAATTACTACTACTTCTAGGAATGAAAGTACTTGTATTATTATTATTATTATTATTATTATTAAATATCCAATGACTGTTCTTGGGGAAGGTTCGAGGTTGAGGCTTTAAAATTTTCTTCTTCTTTTGTTCGGGTTGATGATGATTGCCGTGACGATAGTCTGTCTTCACAACTTTTTTATAATCATAGTCAATTGACTTATTATTTCTCAACCGCGAAGGTGATGAAGAAATCATTTTCTTCAAGTGAGAGTTGCAGTAATTTTTTATATCGTTTGCCGTCCTTCCCGGTAGCCTTCCGGCAATCAGCGACCATCTGTGGAATTAATAACAACAAATAGCCATAAGTACTAAGTGAGAAGTTTATGTACAAAACTAGAAATAAAAGTAAAATATTGTCAAGTATTTAAAAAAGATATGTTATTTCATATGATAAACAATAATAATATTATAGTAATAATTATTTATCATTTTTCCATGAATGTTAGGGTATATTTTGATGTCAACGAAATTTAAATACACATATAAATATAAGTAGATGCAGGACAATGGGCTTCCATGTCCCATAAGATGGTCTTAAGGGTTTATATTCGACCGTCACGGTCCAAAATGTTTTTGTGATGGTAGTTATATTATTTATCTGGTTCATGATAATGCTACAGTATAACCCGCTCTTGTAGGGCACAAAGTTTTCTGCGAGCCTTTTAAGCCGAATTATGAACATATACTTTGGTCATTTAGAAGTCTTAAGTAGACAAGATAAAAATGATTACTATAATAGTAGTGGAGATCTTATTGGGTTGTTTGAAAAGAGAAAAGATAAAAAGAGAATTGTGTGAATTTTATGAGATAAAATATGAGGGGAAAGAGAAATATAATGTCAGATTTTATAGGAAGTGGTTATTTTGACTTTGACCAACTTCCCGCGAAGACCCCTATTTTATCAAAAATATTCAGATGGCCTTTTTTCCCGTTATCGTTAAATGCCCATTACTCTCTCTCCTCCATCTCATCACATCTCTCTGTCACGTCATCTATCACGCCACATCATCATCTTCTGCGATAAGGTCGTCGGTCGACCAAAAATTACGACGGACCGACGACCTTCATACTTAATATTTTGTGGGGGACCTTTCGAGAAATGACCCTAAATGGGGGTTTCGAAGAAAGCTGGTCACAAAGTGGGGGACCTTTCGAGAAATAACCCTAAATAATGATATATTCAGTACACATTTAATTTATGAACTCATTATCTTGAAATATCCACATAATATTTTGTTTATGGACCAGATATCTTAAAGCTTAAACAAACTATTTTATATAAAAATATATGGAACGACCGTATCCACTTCACTACCTATTAATTATGTACCCGGTTTTTTTTGATGAAAATTATGTACCCGGTTGAGAGGTAAATTATCAATACATATTTAAAATTGGGAAAAGGTTGAAAACCCTATTCTAGTATCGTGATAATGTCAGAGTAATTTCTCTCATTTATGGAGATGGTGGACAAAAGATACAATGTTGCAGCCTGTCTTTTCTCTCAAATTGGAACCATTCGTCCAATTAAAGACTTTTGTCTTATATGCGGTGATCTTGTCTTGTTACATTGTGACATTTTGATAATCGTGGTACATGATTGCACATTGTGACATTGTGACATTTCTGAAGTTAGTCTTTCATAGAGTTTTCAGATTCAGGAAGAATAAAATACCCCTTATTCTATTAGACAGACACCACGGAATGCACAGGAGAGTCCCTCTATCACTTCCGTTCCAACATGTGAATTTATAATAACCATTTAATAAATGGTACACAGTCTCAACTTTATTACTCTACATAAGACTAGTTCATTTATAGATCTTGCTTACCCTAAGTTAGAGAGCTGTTAAGACCTATTTACAGACCCAGCTACTTACCTATCTGTATTTTGATATTCCAGAAGATGTACTAAACTCATGAATTAGTTCTGGACAAGAGCTGGACTTTATGTTTATTGTTCTATCACTCATGATTATATATATAGATATACTTGCCTGTTGCCTAAAAGCTTATGCATCCTGATAATGAGATCAATTTCATCTGGTGAAAACTCTCCTCTTTTGATGTTTGGTTGAAGATAATTCAACCATCTCAACCTACAGCTTTTTCGGCACCGATTTAACCCTGGAAATTAAATCATACCAATTTTTAGGGAATGAGAAACATATTTTTTTTTTTTTTTTGTGATAGTGTTTTAAGTGATTTAGTTGAAGTAAAATTATAGATAAGTAATAATGTGGGTACGTACCTGCTCTAAGAGGTACTTGACGCCATTTTCCTTCACCAAACTTTTCAATACATTTCCTTAGGAGAAGGTCTTCTTCTTCAGACCATGCTCCTTTTCTTAAACATACAGGAACCATATTTGGGGCATGCATGGGTAACATTTATTTTGTTAATACCTTACTCTAGAGAGAGAGAGAGAGAGAGAAAAAAAAAAAAAGTATTGTTATAAAGGTGGGGGAATGAAGACTGAAGAGGAAGTACTGAAGATGGTATTTATATATGTGAAGTTGAGGAAATGATTCTTTGGTTCCTTTGCATTCTACGTGTCCTCTATTAAACATGCAAAAATAACAACCACATGAGAGAGAGCTTCACTGTTACAAAACGCCCGGCCCAATCCCAACGGGGGTACGTGGCGGGCTGGGATTTAGAGAGACAATTTTAACTCTAAATCACAGCCCACCACATGTCCCGGCGGCGATAGTGACGGAGCATTCTCCAATTTTCCATCATTTGGAATGAAAGAATTTCTTCAACCACCAGTCTTACTCCTTTTCGGGGAAACATTAAGATTGGTACTTTGGTTTATTTGGTAGAAGGATCATTATGTTATTTCATGGTAAGTCAGCAGACATCTAATGTTTCAAACTAAATAATGAGTGGAGATGACCCTAAGGTTGTGTTTGTTTTTTTAATTTTTCAGATCTGAAGTCTGAATTGGGTGCCAATTCAGATTCCAGGTGTTTGTTGTTTTCATTAGTGAAATCTGAAAATTAAGTTGAATCATGCATTTGTCTGAATTGGCTGAATTAGAGCCCATTTTATTCAGACTTCAAAACAAGTCTGAAAGAAGAAATAAATTCTGAAAAGTGTAAAATGTCATTTATGCCCATATAATTTAGAACAATCTTTCTTCTCCACCACCACTACCACCACTAAAACAAAACTACCACCACTAAAACAAAACTACCACCACCACCATAAACCACCACCACCACAGACCGCCACCACAGGCCACCACCACAAACTGCCACCACAGGCCACCACCACAAACCACCACCACCATAGGCCACCACCACAGACTGCCACCACCACAGACCGCCACCACAGGCCACCACACAGACCACCACCAACACAAGCCACCACCAAAGTCCACCACCATATACCACCACCCCAGACCACCGCCCTCGAAAACCACTACCACCACCACGTAGGAAACACCACGGAGACAACCACTCCACGAAAGCCATTGTAGAAAAGATTGTGAAACTTCGTCGGATCTGTGAGGGTTCTTTTGGATCCCTAGGGTTTTTCAACCACGACCTTCAGCCACGACGTGTAGAAGAGAGAGTAGTTATGTGTTCATTATTTGAGAGAGAGAGGGAAACCCTAGGGATCCATTAAAGCTTTTCATCCACGACCTTCAACCGGATCTGTGAGAGTTTTCTAGCAAAACCAGTCCACATATCTACTGTCTAGAAGAGAGAGTAGT
>BEHA01000665.1:2116077-2127763 GCA_002897215.1 Eschscholzia californica subsp. californica | reverse complement strand
CAATTAGATTTATATCATCAACGTATATTGCAATGATAGCGAATCCAGTATATGATTTCTTAATAAAAACACATGGACAGATGGGATCATTTACATATCCTTCTTTAGTCAAGTATTCACTAAGGCGATTGTACCACATTCGCCCTGATTGCTTTAAACCATATAAAGCTCTATTAAGTTTAAATGAATACATGACCCGTGGCTCTTCATCAGGTAATTTGAATCCTTCACGAACTTTCATATAAATATCAGTATCTAGATTGCCATATAGATATGCAGTAACAACATCTAGTAGATGCATATCGAGTTCTTCTTGAGCCGTCAGAGCGATTAAATATCTAAATGTAATTGCATCCATCACAGGAGAATATGTTTCTTCATAATCTATACCAGGTTTTTGTAGAAAACCTTGCGCCACAAGTCATGCTTTGTAGCGAACTATTTCATTATTTTCATTGTGTTTTCTTACAAAACCCCATTTGAACCCAACTGGATTTACATCCTTAGGTGTGAGAACCACTGGTCCAAAAACACCACGTTTATTGAGTGAATCTAGTTCTGCCTGAATTGCGTCTTTTCATTTCGACCAATCAGGTCTTTTTCGGCATTCCTCAATAGAGCGTGGTTCATAATCATCATTCTCTTTCAGAATTGAGGTTGCCACTGCAAAAGAGAATATCTCGTTGACAATTGTTTCATTTCTGTCCCACACTTCTTTCGAACATTCATAATTTATAGAGATTTCCTCATTGTTTGGTATCTCTGTCTCATCAAGGGCTTTACCTTCTTCAAGCGGTATTTGTTCAGAAAGTGTGGGCGTATTATTAATAGTCTCTTCTAGAGAACTATTATTTTGTGATTGATTCTTCTTCTATCTAGGGATAGTATCTTTAGAACCAATTGGTCGTCCACGTTTCTGACGTGTCTTAGACGACTCATTTGCTATAGTAGTTCTCCTGGTTCTTTAGGAATATTAATTCTTGCACGAGCATTAGCAGCAGGGATATATGATTCTGTTACTCTAGCTCCATCATTAAATGCATCTGGTAGTTTATTTGCAATGCCTTGCAAATGTATTATCCTTTCTACTTCTAGCTCAGATTGATTTGTATAAGGATCAAGATGAGATAAACTTTGTGTACTCCAACACAATTCAATTTGTTTGTTATTCACTGCAGACGAATTTTCTCCCACTAATGGAGGGAAAATTGTCTCGTCAAAATGGCAATCTGCAAATCTTGCAGTAAAAGTATCACCTATCGTAGGTTCTAGATACCTGATAATAGATGGTGAATCAAAACCAACATATATCCCGAGACGTCGCTGAGGTCCGAATTTTGTTCGTTTAGGAGGTGTAATTGGCACGTGCACCGTACATCCAAAAATACGTAAATGCGCTATGTTTGGTTGATGACCCAAAACAAGTTGCAAAGGAGAATGTTGACCATTCGCTGTAGGTCGTAGGCGGATTAAAGCAGCAGCATGTAATACTGCAAATCCCCATGCAGAAACAGGCAACTTTGTTTTCATCAACATTGGGCGTGCAATCAGTTGTATATGTTTTATGAATGATTCTGCTAGACCATTCTGTGTATGAACATAAGCTACAGGATGTTCAACATCAATGCCAACTGATATACAGTATGCATCAAAAGCCTTCGATGTAAATTCGCCTGCTCCATCAAGACGTATGGACTTAATCGGAAAATCGAGAAAATGAGCTCGTAATCTAATAGTTTGGGCAATTAACCTTGCAAATGCATTATTACGAGTAGACAGAAGATTTACATGAGACCATCTCGCAGAAGCATCTATTAATATCATAAAATATCGAAACGGCCCACATGGTGGGTGAATAGGACCACATATATCTCCTTGGATCCTTTCCAGAAATTTAGGAGATTTGATATGAACTTTTGTATGAGACGGTCTTATAATTAATTTTCCCAATGAACAAGGTGTACAAGTAAAATCCTTGCTTATTAGAATCTTTTGATTCTGTAGTGGGTGTCCTTGAGAATTTTGAATTATTCTATTCATCATGGTAGATCCTGGGTGTCCCAAACGATCATGCCAAAGTGTGGTCACACTTGGATCATAAAACTTCTGGTTTATGACAACATAAGATTCATCAGTTTTTATCCTTGTAATATACAATCCTGATGAGAGAGTTGCCAATCTCTCGAGATCATGCTTCTGGCCTGAAGCAGTTGAAGTAATATATAAATATTCTTCATTATTTTCATCTCTAGTCTCAAGGTGATAACCATTTCGACGTATGTCTTTAAAACTTAACAGATTCTTCAAAGATTTGTTCGAATACAAGGCATCTTCAATGATTAACTTCGTACCACTTGGTAATATTATAATTGCTCTGCCAGAGCCGTCAATGAGACTAGATGAACCGGCGATAGTAATCGCATTAGCCTTAAACAATTTTAGAGTCAAGAAGTACTTTTTACTTCGAAAGATGGAATTCGTGGTTCCACTGTCTGCCAGACAAATATCTTCATCATCTCTCAAAAATGTACTTCTAGAATTCATACCTTAACGAACATAAAAATAAACATAAGATACCGATAGAAAACATGTAAATTTTATATATTATATTGCTATACAATATTCAAAAGTAAAACATTAATATAATACAAAACTTATAACAACTGGAAATATTATAAAAACACTACTGCGGAGAGTTATGAATTCGATCAATCATTTCGTCAAACTCATCATAGAGTAATTGATCGAACTCATTACAAGTAAGATTTTGATATTCACTACCATAGATATCATTTTCTTCGATGGGGGATTGCATCACCGATGCGTCTCTATTCAGATTAATGCCATAATCTGTTATTTTTGACTCGGTCCTGACTTCAGTAAGATGTATTTCTACATCGTTGGTAAAATAGTCAGATACATCCAATCTTGTGTTACATGAAGAATCATTGATTTCCATATGATTTGTTTCTACATTGGCAGTTCGTTTCTTCAAGGATGCTTGATAAAGATCTACTACATGTTTAGCAGTCCTACATGTTCTCTGCCAGTGCCCTGTCATACACATTTAAAACAGGGTTGATTCTTCATTTCAGAAGGTTCATTTGCCACCTTCTTCTCTTTATTTTGCCGATTATACGGCTTGTATCTGTTAGCCGAGTTATTTGTCCACCGGCCTCGACCATAGCCACGGCCGCGACCTCCAGAACGGTAACCACCGCTTCTGTTATCTTTATTTTGTTCTGCAACTAGAAGGCATGAAATTAAATTCGAATGACATTTAAAATTCATGTTTCTATATTGTTCTTGCAAATTCCAATTAGAAGCATGAAAGGTTGAAAATGTTTTCTCTAACATTTGTTCTTCACTGACAGGAAAACCACAATGTGCCAATTTTGTCGTTATTTTAAACAGAACAGAACTATACTCAGAAACAGTTTTGTAATCTTGTAGTCTAAGGTGGAGCCAGTCATTTAGGGCCTTAGGAAGGATAATTCTTTTTAAATGATCAAAACGTTTCTTTAAACCAATCCATAATAACAGAGGGTCTCTCGTATTTAAATATTCCGACTTTAAGTCCTCACATAGATGGTGTCGGATAAAATTCAGTGCAGCCGCACGATTCTGAGAAGTTTCATTATTACCCTTTGCTATGGTTTTCTTCAAATTTCTTTCCTCTAAATGAGATTCAACTTCAAGAGCCCAATTGATATAGTTCCTTCCTGTAAGGTCTAGAACTGCAAAATTTATATTGGTTAGATTCGACATTTAAAATGTAATAACACAACTTACTTTGATTTTCAGATGGTCTTCAAGACAATCCCTCGTTTATAACTGAAACTCTTTACCCGCTTATAGAAACGATCGTGCTGATAACGTTTTAGAAAAGAAAGGTTATGGATTATGTAATAACTAAGGTTTACTAAAGTAAGAGAATGGATGATCAAAGAAGTAACTATCCTTTTTCACTTATTTCTCTGTAATTTAAGACCACCCAAATCTATGTACATTTAGATGCATTTATACTAGTGAAGAGAAGAGTGAAGGGAAGTCCACAAGTCCACACCTTGGATTTTATAGGGTAGGTGATGTGTAGTTAATTAACCCATCCTCTATCTTGAAGTGATGAGTCATTTTACACCTCATGCTTCATGATCCATATCTAGAAATGGTTATAGAAGGTGTACAATCATCTTTATGGGCAGCCACAATATATAACATCCTTTTCGTTTTCTGTCTTTGTTTTTGTATAATTACCAAGTACGCAACTATAGATCTCATAAAAAAAAATACGCAACTATAGATGGAATAATAAAAACAAAACTCATTTTGCTACTATATTGTGAATTATTTGGAAAGCTAGATGCGACAGCTGCTTCCAGTGCATTAAAGCCGAAACTAAAGATATTATTAACACAATCAAAAGTTACACGAAAAAACATTATGAGACCTCCATAAAAAATCAGACAAACGTAGAAAAGTGGATCCCCCCTAGAGAACCATATCTGAAGATTAATGTCGATGCCTCTTTTACTTCTATCAACGTCTCCATCGGCACAGGACTAGTAGTCCATAACAAAGAAGCTAAATTCATAGAAGCTGTTGCGGCCGTATCCAGAGCCAGAAATAGCGAAGCAAGTGAAGCTATTACCATCTTTAATGGTATTCAATGGGCGATAGATCGAGAATATAAACACATCATCATTGAAAGCGACAACTATAACCTCATCAAGCACATCCAAGATCGACGTCACACTATCAAGTGGCAATCCAAAATCCACATCCACAAAATTCGAAAGATGATACCAAAGCTTGACAGCATTCTATTCCACTATACAAAAAGGTCGCTAAACTCCCGAGTTGATCTACTCGCCAAGTGGGCAAGGAAGAAGAATAGTGATAAGACATGGAAGCATGTGCCTTACTTTTTATCTAAGCAGTATTGTAATAGAATTTTAAGTTAATATATATAGTATCTCTTTCAACAACAAAAAAAAGTACGCAACCGTCTTTCTCAATTTTTAGAACCCTCTTTCTCAATTTTTGAACCCTCTTTTGTATTTTTCTTTTGCAATTTATTGTGTTTTGAATGTGTGTTTGTTATTTCCTAAATAACTTCCTTGTTTATGATCAGTTTCTCGCGTAGCCCCCTAATTTATTAAAAAATACTCTAATTGCCCCTTTTTTGCCGTTATCATCCAATGACCGTTAACTTTTTTTATTCTCTTCCTATGATCGTATCCTTCTAGGGAGATTCGGGATATTTGTCTTGTCATGATCTGAAGAGCTGACACATTTTGGTGCCGAGATATGTCTTGTATAGATAGACATTTTCCTTTCAACAACAGTGATCCTCTTCCGAAAACATATTTCAGCCGAATCTCCGTCGAGTATGAGTCTGGTCGAGATCTAGGAAGAGAAAGTAACTCTACAGATTCTTACCGAATACATATACTGGCCAGGATATTCTTCAATACTTGAATGAATTAACACAGAGTCTGGGTTGAAGTAGGGAACTTCCTTTCTCTAAGTTATAGAGAGATAAACGATAAGCAAATACCGACTTTATCAGTAATTCTTTTTTTCGGATTAACCGAGATATACAAAAGATAATAGAGTCGAGGCGAGAATAAATTCTCTATCCTTACGACATTTTACACCCCCGTAAAGTACCAATCGTTAGGGTGTATGCCTTCGGGATACAACAACTGTCCTTTCAGAATTTAAGATGGTACTTCTATATTCGGAAAGCGGACGAACCTTCGTAAATAATTTGAGCTCTTGGACTGATGCGAATAGATCTTTTAAATACTTGGCTATTATAACTTCATTAAGATACTTCTCTCTTTGGAATTCCAGACACACCAGAATAATTCTAAAATCAGAATTATTTTTCAAACACACCAGAATACTGATTCCAAAAGAGAAGAGAAAAAGAAAATCGACGGAATTCACTTGTAAACTTCTTTCTTCAAAATTTTAGATATATTAGAATACTTCCAAATCAGATTTATATTCTAGACACACCAGAATACTGATTTTTAGAGGAAAAGAAAATGAGAGAATGAATTGGGTAATGAAGTGGATTTGGGTTGTTTAAATAGGAATCGAATAGGCATAAGTGCATCTTGAGATCAAGAGACACAATAGTTCAAAGTGAAGGACTAATAATGAATCTCTGGCCCCAAGTTAAAGTCGGTTAAGGTCTGGACTGTTAGATCGAGCTCAAAAACACAGAGGGAACACCAGCCCTAATATCGTGCCCGAATCTTGCCCAACGGACACGCTAGATGGTCGTTCGATGAAGATCTCGACCTATCCCGAACCTTGCTCAACGCGGAGTTGACGTAAGCCGTCAGATCCAAAAGGATTTAACGCTTCCGGTAACGTCCCACCTAGATAACGAAACAAACTTTGGTTGGCCGTTAGATCAAACACTTGATCGCGGAGGAACGCGAGCCATCCAGATTTGGACGCGCTCGTTCCGCGCAAATGGTCCCCAACTGGATTCGTCCTATTTGTCGTTTAGCCCCTAGATTAACCGAACTACGTGCAAACTTCAAACATGAATTTCTCATTCATCTGGAATCGGATTCGAGTGATTCTTGGCTCGAAGTTTAAGAGCTCAACGAGACGAACGCAATGACGCATGCTGTTATTGAGTTTGACACGTCAGGTCAAGCTAAAATCGGCTCCGATTCCAACATAAGTACTACTTTACCTCATCACCATTCTCAGTTGAATCTCAATCACATAAGAAAAGTAACCCGACAAACTCCTTTGGAAATAAAACAAACACCATTAAATCGAGTTCTATGATTGATCCATCTTGTCAGTGTATTTCATTCATAGGTATAAATGGATACATGGACTTTTTATTCACAATATTGATTTTGTTTTATCAGAAATATTTCGCTTTTAGAATTCTATTTAGAAATTGACTTCAAAGTTGATGTTGCATCTTCTAGACCACCTAGCTACTTTCATCAATAGAACAAAAATTACAGATCGTGTCAGGAATGTGTTAAGACCCGGAGTCACCAAGTGATAGGCCATCTCATTACTCTTAACCTCGATTTTTCTTTTGTTTTTTCCAAAAACCTAGCTAGCTGGAGCTTCCCATTTGTAGTTGAGACCAATTGGGTTTTTTTTTGGTAAGTTTATGGTACACATAACATCATATCTTAATCTTTTTGGCCAAAAGATTCCATGAGTTGTTAAATTCATTATTCATGATGGGAAATGATAGAGTGACTTAGAAATTGGTACTTAGAGGGTGACATATTTCCTCATTTAGAAACAAAAACGGTCCCCACCGTAGTCAAACTTTGAAAAAACCTCGTCTTTTAGTAATTCCACATCAGCTGGGCATTAAAATGCCAAAAAAACTGGGCACTCTAGCATCTCCCATTCATGATAGGGCATTGATAGATCCTAAAGACATCATAATCAGAATGAATTAAATTAGAACATTAACTGTCATAGCCATGATACTTGAGACTTGACGCCTTAAAAGATTATGCTAATAGATTATAAAGTCCACCAGTGACCAGACCCTTTCCTTATTTAGTGTGTATAATTACAATGTTTAAATCTTGGAGATAAACTATGTATTTCACAGAAACTCGAAATCATAACCCTTGGGACGGAAGGCTAGATGCAAAATACTGGACCACATACTCATTTTCAAATTACATCTTAATTAGGTTGGTATGTCGATGTCGTGAAATATTCCATATTAGAAATAGCTACATGTTGTGAGGTTAGTCCCACACAGAAAAAGGGCATCTGCTAACCAAGAATATAATATGTAAGTTATCTCAATTCATTGTCCATTGCCATTGGTTTTAAGTTCGATGTCGATAAAATTTACATGGTATGAAAGCAAAACCTAGACATGACAAATCCAAAAACTATGCGTGTTTCACGTCACGTAAAAAAGACATATGTTACGCTCAAAGAATGTCAAACATGGAGATGGTGGTGCTTGAACATGGAGATGGTGGATGGAGAAAGGGGACAAAAAGAAAGACGAGAGAAAGTGAATGGACAATAAAGAAATAAAATACAAATCGAAGAGAAAAGAAAAAAATTATAAAAATGCCACGAGGGCATAATCGGCAAGCGGGGGCAAAAAATGGGGGGCCAAATACAAAGCCCATACACAATTGAGAGTCAAAAAGAAAGCCTGGACACAATTGAGAGCCAAAAGGATGTCACAAATTGAGAGCCAAAAAGGAATTAACCCAATTATATATGAGCAAATATTTATCAGCATATGAGAGATAATTCATATATCATAATATATGAACAATAATTCACATTTCTAACGTCTCAACCTAATGATCCAAACAAATGTCCATCAAAGCATACCAAAACCTCGCCTCCCATCAGAACAGTTGGTAAAACTCGATACACGACTGGGTCATGAATAGTTGGTGGACTCACGACGGTGGCGTATTCGTTTATGAATTTGTTGGATGTGGAGACCCGTCGTATGTCTCCAAAGCAGGGCACCTAAAATCTCGAGGCGTATCTGAATCTAATAATTCTTGCTGAAAGGTGGCAATGTCAATTTGACTAACTTCGGGATTTCCTTCTCTGCTATCTATATTTTTTATGTATGCAAACTACTACACCGTCAGAGGGTTGAAGGTGGGTCTATCTTCTTCCTCAAGTTCAACCGCTAAGGTAAGAGGTGATGGTTCCGTGGCCTTTTTTTGTGGTAAACACAACTATTTTTCTGGTTGTTTTTTGTTTTTCTGCAAAGTCTCTTCATAACTTTCAGCTATCCATCTTTAGCGATAAGGGAGTAGAAAGTAATAGATAAGAATGTAAATGAGGTGTATGAGTTGTACTGGATCAAGAAGAGAAGCATGGGAACATAACCCATTGGTTGTTAAGAAGTTGTTAGTTGTTAGTTTCGGTTATAAGTTAGTTAGGAAATGGTTAGTTGTTATTTTTCTGTTTTCTTTCTCCCTATATAACTGTGTAATCTTCATTCATTAATCAATGAGAAAGGTTTACAACTATGGTATGAGAGCTTGATCCTCAAGCTTTTGCGAATCTTCATATTCTTATCAAAACTTTCTCTCACTAGAATTTCTTCATCTTCTTCATCATTCTTCATCTTCTTCAATCTGCAACTTTCTTTCTTTTATCTTGATCGTTCCTCTTCCTTCTCTGAAATTCAATGGAAACAAGTAAAATAACTTCACTCTTGATCAATTCCATGGGAAATGCGATCCCAATCAAACTCCAACCAGACAATTATCTAGCTTGGAAGTCAATGTTTCTCCCAATTCTAAAGAAATACAAGGTGCTAGGCTTAATCGATGGAACCAGACCTTGTCCTAATAAATTTCTTGATGAAGATAAAGATATCATCAATCAAGAATATATTGACTGGATCGATGAGGATCAAACTCTTCTGATCTGGATCAATTCGACTCTCTCAGAATCAGTGGTTTCTTATGCAGTTGGTACAACTACATCTGCTGAACTTTGGCATAACCTTGAAGAATCATTTGCTGCATCTTCAACGACTCATGTTCTTCAACTTGAAAGACAACTAAGAGAGTGCAAGAAAGATAATGATACAATTCCAGAATTTCTTGCCCAAATAAAACCAATTTGTGATAGTCTTGCTGCTGTTGGTAGTCCAGCTTCTTCTAAAGAAGTTATTGTAAGTATTTTGAGTGGATTACCTTCTAAATTTGATGCCTTCTCTACTTCTATATGCATTAGGCATCATCCTGTTACAATTAATGAGTTACATAATCTGCTGTTAAGTGAGGAAATCACTCTAAGTGATAAGATGAAGAAGATGACTGTATCTTCAGATCACAGTGTTCTAATGACATCTAATTCTCAATTCAAGGACAAGTCTATTAATTCTTATCAAGGAAGCTCTAGAAATCAGAATTTCTCTAATCGAAATCAGGTATATAATCAAAGTTCAGGTAGAGGTTTCAACTCTTTTAGAGGAAGAGGAGGTAACTCAAGTCAAAAAGGCAATTTTAATCGTATTCATCATCAACCTTCTAATTCTTGTAATAATGGTCGATCTGTGTTTCAAATTTGTCGCAAAATTGGACACACAGCTTTGGAGTGCTATCATAGACTCAATTGTTCTTATCAAGGAATAACTCCACCATCAAACATTGCTGCTATGCTTGCCTCAGCTAATGTATTTGGTCATAATCCATGGTTTGCTGACTCAGGAGCAACTAATCATATTACTCCTGACCTATCTCAATTAGCTTCTTCTTCTGATTTCAATGGTGGGGAGAGAATCACCACAGCTAATGGCCGAGGTATGGACATTACTCACACAGGAACTACTTCTTTTATTAAGAATAATAGAAAGTTTAATCTTCTTAATGTTCTTAGAGTACCAGAAGCTTCTCACAATCTCTTATCAGTTCATAAGTTTACCACTGATAATCATTGCTCATTAACCTTTGATCCATTTGGGTATTATGTGAAAGACCTCAACTCGACCAGGACTCTTTTCCAAGGGCCAACTGAGGATGGTCTCTATCCAATCTCATTTCCTTCAACCAACTCAAGCTCAGCTCAAGCTTTTTCAACTCAGTGTTCACAGGATCATCTGTGGCACAAGAGACTTGGACATCCATCTTTCCAATCTCTTCAAAGACTCAAGCCCTTAATTCTCCCAAATAATGCTTCTATGAAGTCTATCTTTTGTAATGATTGTCAGTCAGGTCGAAGCAAGAAGCTTTCCTTTACTATTTCTGTTTCTAGTTCTTCTAAACCACTTGAATTACTTCATGTTGACCTCTGGGGTCCATCACCTGTACCATCTGTTAGTGGTTATAGATACTATGCTAATATCATAGATGATTTCACTAAGTACTGTTGGGTATAACCTTTACAATATAAGTCTGATTTTAGAAATGTTTTTGCCAAGTTCAAATTAACTATTGAAAACCAATTATCTTGCTCCATCAAAACTCTAACATCTGATGGAAGGGGAGAGTTTTTACATTCCTGTTTTAAGGAATGACTCCATTCTTCTGGGATTGTACACCAAATGTCATGCCCACATACACCTGAGCAAAATGGAATTGCTGAATCAAAGCATAAGCATCTACTTGATATGACTCGAACCTTGCTTATTCAATCTCATCTTCCTCATAACTACTGGTTAGAATCTCTTTTCACAACTAATTATCTAAGGGAGATTTTAAAAGGCCTCCCCGTTTTTGTTAAAAGGCCTCCCCATGGTTTCGTTGACTTAGTAAAAGACATTTGACTTAGCTTGGTTAAAGGACCCCCCTCTTTGAATGGGTGAAAAAAACCCCCTTTAAAGGTGTATTTCACCCACATTTTCTCTCCATCATTTGACCACGCCACATCATCATCTTCTCCGGCAGGGTCGCCGGCCGGCCAAACTTCCGGCCGGCGACCTTCAATTTTTTTTTTTTTTTTTTATTCTCTCTCTAAAAAAAAAATTTTTTTTTTTTTTTAAACTCTCTCTCTCTCTACAGATCTAGAGAGAGAGAGTCCATTGAAGGTCTGCGAACAGACCCTTTGAAGGTCTGTTCGCAGACCCATTAGAGGTCTGCGAACAGATCCATTGAAGGTCTGTTCGCAGACCTTCAATGGATCTGTTCTCTCTCTCTAGATCTGTAGAGAGAGAGAGAGTTTAAAAAAAAAAAAA
>BEHA01000665.1:2080081-2099804 GCA_002897215.1 Eschscholzia californica subsp. californica | reverse complement strand
TGTTGAAGTTAGATTTTCTTAAAAGGGTATTTGGTTTCTATTTGATTATGTTACAAAGTTGTAAATCTCCTTACTCCATTTTTTCATTAATATGTTTAACAATAGGTCTAGAGCAACCGATCGATTGATTATACCCTAAGACCAATCCTCTAGCTATTTTAATCGATTCTCCCATTCAATTCTTTTTCTGTGGTCTCGCATCTACTATCATAATTTTCTAAGGTTTTGCGTTAGAAATTCTCCGACAGGTACGATTACACGCATCTCTCTCTGGTTATGTTCATGATCATTGAATCAAATAACTATAGATTTGAAATTCATTTTTTCCACTTATGTTTGTTGGATGATTTTCGACCAAATCCTGATCAGATGAAGTTATTCGTTTATTTTGAACTA
Source organism: Eschscholzia californica subsp. californica (assembly GCA_002897215.1). NCBI lineage: Eukaryota > Viridiplantae > Streptophyta > Magnoliopsida > Ranunculales > Papaveraceae > Eschscholzia > Eschscholzia californica. Next base: position 2,099,408 of record BEHA01000665.1, on the reverse strand, counting down.
TCTTATTTTGGAAACCTCCTTCTCGTAGGCAGTTCTTTGCTGATTTTGTTCTCTGATTTGCATATTGATTCATTACAGGATCATGCTTGTAATATTGGTGTTAATTGAAAGTCCTTACTGAAAGTTGATGATGCACAAAAGTCGAGACGTTGACTGACGTCAGAAAGTCAAACCTTGACCGGAAGTCTAACGGGACAACCCGGCTTAAGGCTGCAGAACAGCTAAGCCCTCGACGTTTCGCCACCTACACCCCTAACTGGGAGGTCGGCTAGGACAAGCTAAAAGGCATCAGCTCTGTTTTGCCCCCGATACAGACAAATCAACCCTAGAATCCCTAAAGGAATGTGGGGAGTCCGAGTAAGCTACGCCTCTGTCTCACACCCTAAACTGGGTAGACAGGAAAGTGCCTACAGCTTACCGACTCAATCTCGGGATCTCCCTAAAAGATCCCAGTCGGTTACAGTTCTTAAGTGTTTAAGCAAGCTTGGGTTTCAATAGTTTAAGAGGAGAAAGTATTTCCCCAAAGATTTATCACTTCGACAAGATATCTACAAAGTATTCTTAAACGTAGGAACTTCCACTTATCTAAGATACGAGATAGACTCTAAGGGAAACCTTAGATACTCACAAGAGGACACTTATTTAACGATTTGACGGCGACCGCCTCGCTACAACCACTAATCAAAGTCGACCTAACATCGCCTATAAAAGAGCCTCCCATCGTCTTTCAGAAGACCCCTTGATCTCCCTCTAGAAGTCACCACTTTCCCTGAGTAACACATATAAAAGAGTGGGGAGTTGGAGCAAGGAACGAGGAGCAGGAAGAAGGAACGAGGAGCAAGAGTAGGAGATAGCGAACCTAAGCTAGAACGAAGAGCAGGCGAAGGAATTGACTTAACTTAACAGAATATTCAGATATAACGGAGGTTGTCATGCATCAACTCCCTTTTCATGCTAATATCGGAAAGCCATTTTTTGACATCAGCATAAGCGATTTTGGGAAATACATCTTAGCTGGGTCTGTTTCATTTCTCTACACTTATATCGGGTCTTCAATTAGGTTTCTTCACATCCGTAAGTGCTTATAGAGAAAAATGTGTTGTTCTTGTAATTTCAGAGTTTTATTTACTATTCAACTTGATTTTGTCAATATCGTTTATTCGTTTTCAATTTGACAATTTGATTTAGTTTATGTTAAATTGAATAGTTAAACTACCTCTTCATCCCCGCGTTCGAAGTCAATTTTATCATCATTGGGATGTGTTGTTTCGATAACAAATGAGGCGGGTATGCTTGATGCAAGTTTGTTATGCGTATTAGGTGGCAAGTCATTGGTGCAATTGCTATTTTAGGAAATGATACCTGATAATGCATAAAATGTCCAGACGTTGACTAACGTCTGAAGAGTCAAGATCAGACTTAAAGTCCATTGGGTCAACCTGGCTTAAGGCAACAGGTCAGTTGAACCCTTGACAATCCGTCACATACTCCTCTAATTGGGAGGTCGGATAGAGGAAACTAGCCCTGTAACGACCTTGGCATGAATTGATCAGCCCTGGGGTTTCTAAAGGAATGAGGGGGGGTCCACGTAGGTTCGGTCGATGCCTTACGCCCAAAACTAGGAAGGCAAAAGCGCACTAGTAACCTACCGACTTAATCCTAAAATATTTATAGAGATCTCAGTCGGTTACAGATCTCTAAGTGTGTAAGCAAGTTTGGACTTCACGCGTCTAAGGGTGGAAACTTCTCCCAAAAGATCTATCACATTCGCAGGATATCTATGAAAGATCCTTGAACTTAGGAACTTTCATCTATCTTGAATACGAGACAAATACAAAGGGAAAACTTCCTTCCACGAGAATCACCGCCGCCTCTTGAGCCTATAAAAGGCCCCCAAATCGTCCTTCAAAGAAGACGATCTCTGAACAAAAAAAGTCACAAGAAACTCTGAGTTCTCACAACTCGTCCCCCAAAAGGATTGATCAATATTGATTCTTTTACTGCAAAGAGCACCCTGACTGGCTTGAGCGTCGGAGCGGTATTCGAACATTTTGCAGGTTCCCCCCTTAGGAACAGACGAACTGGAGCTAGAAGAGGAGCAAGGAGCAATTAGCAGGAACAAGGAGCAATGAACAGGAGCAAGGAGCAAGGCGCAAGGCGCAAGGAGCAATGAGCAAGGAACAATTAGCAAGGAATAGGAGCAGAGAGTGCGGATCAAGAGTAAAGAAGAAGAAAACAAGAGCTAGAAGCAGGAACACTCTGCGGAATCTAACTTAACAGAATATTCGATCATAACGGAGGTTGTCATGCATCAACTCCCTATTTAATGTTGATATAACGGAAGGTCATTTGTTGACATCAGCATTTGGCGCTAGAAGGAGGGCATCTCTAGCAAAATCATCAGTTCGGTAACCCAAACTCTTTTCATTACTTTTTCAGCACTAACTGTTTGCTTAAGACCCTCAGGCAAACATGTACTCAGAGGAAAACACTCCTCTCGAATCCTAGAACCTGATACCCAACGTGGTTGAACTCATGGCCGAAGTTGAATAACTTAAGGTTGACCGCATACGAGGGAATGAAGAGTTAAATAATTACAAAAAAGCCTCCGTAAGGCCAATACGGCCAGGAAAAGTGCAGCACCGGAGGAAAGAAAGGAAGCAATCAGGATGCACGCCTGAGGACTCTTCTCGACGGGCAATGCGTTCTCGACCGGAACTCTGCAATTACAACCTAGCAATCAGATGCACTTAGAGAGCATCCTAGACGAAGATGGAGTACGGGATCCAAACTGCCCGTATATCCCTAAAGCCAAGGGTGTCGACGAAGGATGTACCGACGATCTGACGGTCTGCGAGGTGTTCATAACTAAGTAGCGGAGCTGACCCGAGAGAGAGAGGAAGGGAAGCAATGGGGAAGAGCAGTAATAAACCAGCCCCCTCTCAACCGGGAGATATTGGAGTCGGAAAAACCAAAGAATTTAACTGTCCAGCACTTCACCACTACTACGGTTTGGAAGACCCAGGAGTGTTCATCAATAATTACACTGCAGTACTGCACCTCTATACCACCAACCAGAACGTGTGGGGTATGGTTTTCGCCACCATACTAAAAGGGCCGGCCGTGGCATGGTACCAAGCGTTGGCGCCAAGCTCAATCAAATCTTTCGAACAACTCGCCCAAGTCTTCTGCGACGCTTTCTAGGGAAACACTACAATCAAGAGAGAGACCGTCGAATTGTTCAATGTGGTCCAAAGTAGGAACGAATCCCATGCCACCTTTTGGTAAAGGTTTCGTAACCTCATAGTGCAGATCCCCGACTTAGAGTCAAAAGTCGCGTTCGCCGCCTTGAAAAAGAGTCTACGATAGGATGACATCATAGAGATCTCCAGCCAATGGCAAGACACGCTCGCAGAGGTGATAGAAAAGGTCCAACAATTCATAAGAAAGGAGGAAGATTATCGAAGGATGAAGGAAGTAGCCAACATCCCATACGAAGGAGAATCATCCTGGAAGAAAGAGCGAGAGGAAGCAAAGCCCTCCAGGGAAACGAGACCGGAGCAGGAGGTCAAGACCCGATTTCACTACATACACCTTACTAACGAAGGGCAGAGAGGAAATTTTGCAGATACTCAAGTCAAAATGAAGAGTAGTGCTACTCAAACCTAATGACGATAAAGAGGAGTTCCACACCAGAGACATGACCGCATTGTGTGCTTTTCATCGATGATACGGTCACAACACTGAAAGTTGTCGAGATCTTAAGAACCTCATAGAAGAAATGGTAAGGAAAGGTGAGCTAGACAAGTACATCCAGAAAGAGCAATAATCTTCTGAGTATAAGAACAAGAGGTCAACAAGCAAAGGAGAAACTAGATCGGAACTGGACACCAACATATAGTCCATGAGCTCTAAGAAGATAGCCAAAGGACCAGAAGCGAATGTCGGAGTAATAGGCAACATCAATATCATCGTTGGGGGACCAACCCTTAGCGGAAACACCAATGGGGAAAAACGCAGATACGCCAACGAGGCAAAAAACACGCCAACCTTATTCCTCAGGCCTAGCGAGGAAACACCACCCATCACCTTCACTAATGATGACTTGGTGGGGGTAATTACCCCACACACAGACCTGATGGTAATAACGGCGGTGGTGCCAAACTGGAATGTCGGGCGCATCCTAGTCGACACAGGAACCTCAACCGAAGTCAGGAGCCGTACGTGCTTTCGAAAGTTCGGGGTAGAAGCCGATGGAACGGCGTCGCTACCCATGCTGATAGGAGACGGGGAGGTGAAAAAGGCTATAATGCTAAACTTCACCATAGTCGACTACCCATGCATAACCTGTTCATTAGATGTTGAATTTTGATTAAACTTATATATCTACAAAAGGTATTTTATTCTCTTTCTAGCAATCAACTTACAATATATTTTTTTAGAAAAACAACTTAGGTTTAAGTGCTTTTTTCTCTCCAAATTGGGGTTGTAATTCTTGTAAATTCAGATTGCAGAATGCTAATTGCAAACTTGATTTGCAGATATTGCAAACTAGATTCGCATATAGCAATCTTGGTTTATATAAATTGCAAACTGGATCCGCCAAGATGTGCAGATCTTGCAAAGTCGATTTGGGGAATGCAATCAAACTCAGTTTGATAATCGATTTCTTCACCAATCTGTTGTTAGAAATGCAAAAATGATCATAATTAAAATAGATCTGAAAATCGAGCATACAACAAGCAAAGATCAAAACCTGAACTTCATCTTCTATAGTACTAGAATTTCTTAACTTTGGATTTGGTATTAGGGAATCATTTCATAAACTCGGCTATGGTTTTAGGGCCTCGTTCTATAGTATTAAGATTCCATATATTCATGGTGTATCCATGTTATGTAATGATGTAAAAATTCTTGAATCCATATAAAAATGGTCCATAATATTGTAAAGCAACCCCACATCGGTGGACAGAGTGTGGTGCTCCTGTTAAGAGGTTACACACCCTTCCCTAGTGAGGCCTTTTAAAACCGTGAGTCCCAAGAGTTCCAAAGCGAACAATATCACTTGCAACCCAGAAGGTTGATCCCCACCGTCCTATAACACGTTATCAACACGATTCACTCTACTGTGATGTGGAATTGGGAGGGTGTGTTGTAAAGCAATCCCACATCTGTGGTGAGACGGAGTGTGGTGCTCCTCTTAAGAGGTTACGCACCCTTCCTTGGTGAGGTTAAAACCGCGAGACCAAGGAGTGCCAAATCGGACAATATCACTAGAAGCCCAAAAGGTTGGTCTGCACCATCCTATACGGGTTATCAGCTTGAATTGCTCTATGATCAAAGGGAAGAAAAAATTATCCACCTCTTAGGGTTTATCTTCATACCAAGCAACTAAACCACTTTGTTTGAACCCATGATCAAATATTACATCTAAGTTTCAATCTTGATTTGTAGCATGACACTACAAAAAATATGCACATTAGGGACGGTAAAAAACCGTCCCCAAAATGCCAAAACCGTCCCCAATGGACTATGGGGGACGGATAAAATCTGTCCCCTAAAGTGGCGTCCCAAATGGTATTAGGGATAGATATAACGACGGATTACGTCTGTCCCCAATAGCCTTTTGGGACGATTTCCATCTGTCCCTGTCTAATCGATTACTAGGGACAGGATTTTACTGTCCCTAAATGTTTGGAGGGAATTTTTAATGTTTACCGTTTGGGACAATGATCATGTAACATCCCATATTTTCAAAGTTTATTTAAAGACTATTTGATATTTGGGTCAAGTCAAAAGAAGGTCTAAACAACAAAGAGGACAAATTAGGGGGTATTTTGTAATCTGGCCAAAACCAGAGATTTAGTTGAAAATTGGGATGTTAATGGGAAGTTTGAAAAAGTCAAAAGGTTTAGAATAAATTGGAAAGGTTCTTAACCTTGCTGCATGAGAGGCACGTGGGATTGAAAATTGGGTTTCTAAAATTGGCTTATATTAATATTTTAATGAATCCCACTTTTCTATGGTATAAAGGATAAACACAAACCTTCTTTAGTATAACAGAGAATGAGAAGCAGTCGGTGGTTTTAATGGCCGATTAATGGTTCGAGCTTCTTTCGTCGCTTTCTTCGCGTCCGGTAGTCGGAATTCAGTGAAACTTGCTCCAGGTAATCCCATTCGACTTGTTCTACATATCTATCCGTTCAGAATTTTGAATTTCGTCCGAATTTGGTGGTTTTGTGATAGCTATTTCGTATACTGTATAGTTGTACTAATTTCATTTGGGATCGAAATTTGGAGCTATTTAGACGATTATTATTCGATTTCTTCTAATGGTTTATGTTCAGGATCATGTTTAGAATGTTATGGACTACTTTGGGGTGACCATATATAGACGGGGTGCTGCCGAATTATTTTACGGCTCGAATTTCATATTTGGACTAGTTTTTGGAATGAATTGGAATAGAAATAGTCACCCGAATTTTGTCTTATTTCATATAAATGGACAATCTCAGTTATAGATTTATACTACAGAGTTCATTATATGATTTATCAGCTTATGAAGACTCTAAAATGAAAAATAGAGTTTTTGGGAAATTGGTTAGTTGGTTTCGATGCATTTCAAGTATTCAATGGACTTGGTTATGAAAGTTAGAGACCGATTCGACAGATACTTGAAGTCTTCCAAAGTTAGCGTTTTGCTTTTATGTTATGAGTTTTCATTGTTTTATTTTATTTATCGTTTTTGTCGTGCAAGGTTCTTCGTTTAGAACCTAATGCTTTTATTCGGTTTTGGTTATTCTTCCTTATCTCAGATTTGCGAATAAGGAGGAATTGAGTCGTCTGGTAGGCGGGAGGTCTTTGGTGAGCAAGGACTGAGGTAGGGGTTCTGAATCCTTTATCCAGCATGGTTTTATAGATAATGAAATGTGCTAAGTCGTATAGTTATATATGCGTCATTATAACTAGAGTTTAGGTAGCATGAAACTCAAATTTTAGTTATGAACTGAAAACGCTGGAATGGTTTTGCTATGATACGAGAAATGCTTTCGAACTTTTTTTATGATGATTGCGAACTACTTGAGATTTTCTTGTATGTACCCGACTGCGGATTATGTCAACCTACGGGCACGTAGCCATTGAGGGTAGGATGACATGTGGACACGGTTGTGATCCGTGTGAGACCGGTGAGGTGGGCGACACTAGTCATGAGACCTGTGGGAGTAGAGTGCTTCACTTGCTGGCCATTGGTGCTCGTGCCTCCAGCTCGAGGCTCAGGGCCGTACACCCTGACCGCTCGCCTGAGAGGTGACATTGATTGGGATTCCTCTGCTTTGTGGCGATATGACTCTTGGTTGTTCCACTTCCGTATTTGATAAGATAATGAATTGAATATGAATATTGGTTTTGATAAATGGATGAAACTGATTTTGAAAGATTGCATTAGATGCATGACAGGGTACCGAAGAGAATGAGGTTCAGGTCCTTCCATGGGTATTGGGGGACGGCTCTCTTATTCGAACTCGGTGATCTAAAACGTATTTAGATACTTAAGGTATATATGTATCATGAGGTAAACTCTTCAATGATTGCGGAGTCCCTTAGTGGGAGAGGGACTTACCGGCTAGGGGTAAGTCTCTTTTTCGAGGAGACGTAGTGCATTAGCTAGTGCCATAAATGGGCTGGTACTATCTAACGCACTCTAGGTTCTCCTGAGGTACTCTCCTCTTATTGGGAGCGCACCATGGGTGGGCAGCTAATCACTGCTATTGCTTGCTAGATTAAGGAAAACGTTTTGTATATAGTATATACAGTAACTGGTTTGATAACTCGTTTTGCCATGATGTTTACAACTTATTAAATGAACTTTTGAAAACGTGATGGGTTTTGGATTGGTCTTCTACCAGAATAACTCGTGTTGGTGAGTATTCTGACCCCCTACCAGTTGTTAGTGTGCAGGTGCTATGTCGTAGCCTCGAGGCGGAGTTGTATTCCAGCCGGTGATTTTGTCTGACGAGGCTTGTGGAGTTATGTCGTTTTATATGGTTTTTCGTTTTTTTCAAGTTATGTATTTATTGCAGAAACCAAACTCTAATATGTATATACGTAACACTTAGAGTTGTTTATAGATGGTATCGATGTTTATGAGGCGTTTGTATTTTTGTGGTTCGGGTTTCGACCCGAAACTGAGTTGAGTTTGTTTAGCTTCCGCTTTAGTTTATTCTTGTGTATGCGAATGTATGGTTTGCATGACAGGTTTACAGGTGCGACCGGTTCGATTTACAGAGGCGACTCTGCCGGATTTTTGTCTCGTCTGTGAATTGCCGGGGCGTGGTCGTGTAAATTTTGGGACACGGGGCGTCACAGATCATCCGTCCCTAAAATTTTTGGCGGGAGTTTTCTCTTGTTAGTATTCGGGATAATTATAGGTGTCTTTATGAATTTGGCGAGAATTTTATGTAGCTTGTATTTGGGATAGTTAACCGCCTCTTTATAAAATTGGCAGAACCTTTCTCTGCTTGCATTTGAGACAACAAATATTCGTATTTTCGAATCCCATACCAACAACAATTTATTATAGACAACCATATCACAATAAAGTGGTTTTATAAATATTTGTACCAAAAAAAAAACTAAAAGTAGGAGGATTCGAAGACATAGTAGTTTCACCAATTTGGGTTATTGAGAACAGACATAAAGATTGTAAATGAAATAATGTAGAGCACTTGGATATGCTGAAAGTCAAAATATCATAGTTCAGACTCAGTGTATAAGTATTTAAGACAGTAACCTATTGGATTCTCCAACTTCCGCTAAATTTATTTCTATATTGCTTGTGTTATCTGGATTTCTCCACATACTTTACTATCACCACTCGATAATCTACCTAGCACCCTTGGATAAGAAACTGTTGTTTTGGATTTTGCGTGCATTTCGAAGATCGTCAACATAATCACCTCTCTCGAACTCAGCTGCGACTCCTATTTCGGTTCCTGCACACAAAATGAAAGCCTTTTGAGAAAACGACACCCATGCCCAAGTCTGATGAACATATGGTGTGGTAGGTAAAAATTTTTTCTGTTAGGAAGGGGTTTAGGGGTATTAAAAACAACATGCACATACAATTAGTTATTTACCAACCTGGACATTTGGTACCAAGCATAATCCGGCCAGTAACTCTACTTCTATTGAGACTGCGAACTGTTTGCTCATCTGCATTCTATAATACAGTCTTGCGAAATATCGAAGTCCTGGAACCAACTATCTCTTAGACACGAAATCCCTTCGACAGAATAGGGGAGACAACAAATGAGTTGCTAATAAAGAAGATAATAATGAAGACAGCAAATTACGGAGCTTAAATTTGTTATTTTTTCTTGGGGGAAAGAAACTAGAGCAGGAGGTCATCTCGTAAGCAATGAGCTCCATTGTCAAATGCTTCCCTATACATTTATAAAGTCCACAAGGAATAACAATCAAAATTATATTTTGGACAAAAACCTAACGTTTATAATCTGATAGCAAAAATATAGTGTATAGCCTGAATACTCACTTCTCTCGTTGCATGCCTAGGTCCTCCTACACATAGTGTGTCTATATCTGCACCATGCGATAAAAAAGCAGAACCATAAAGCTTGACAACCCTGATCTAGCCTACAAACATGAGTTTATAAGTAAATTAACTTGGTCTAGCCTACTCCTACCTGTAACACTAAGGGGATGGCCAATGTCCATAACACCTCCATTGACATTCACTTTCTCTTGGTCAACCAAGTTTGTTACGGCAATACACAAATTGGGAAGCAAAAGCATGATTAAAGACCAAAAATATTGTCAATGCTACATAAATTTAGTTTAGAAGCACAACATATCTGTAAAACAAGAGATGATGGTTTTATATTACCTTGTTTATTTCGAAAAGATCGATATCCTCAATCTCAAGACCAGCAGCCTTCACTACAACTGGAATAGCAGCAGCTGAGCCAACACCCATAATAGCGGGATCCACTCTGACAACACAAAAACTCTTAAATGACAACATCAAGTATTCAGAAAAGATACGAGACTGGATGCATTTGAACCATCAATCACTTGGAAGATTGACTATGAAACTAACAATATGTATGGATGCTCACAATAACAATGAAGACATATAAATAACTTCTGACTTATGAAATAAATTGCACTGGAACTGCATATTGAGCTAATAAATTGCTATAATTTCATATTCTGTGGTTTCCATATAGAATAAACGAAGTTAGTATTTTATGTTGACCCCGTTAAAAGTAGAACACTAGACATAGATTATTCAAAATTCAAGTAGAAGTGTAGGGACCAAAATTGGAAGTCCTTTCTACATAGCTATACTTCTCTTTAGGAAGGACGACCCTTGTACCATCACTCACTTGGTTTGAGTTTCCTATAAGGGAAAAACATTGATTAGACACATATTAAATGGTAAGAATATGGTTTGAGAAAGAGAGAAGGATGTATCTACCTGCTGTGGTGCTTCCATCCTTTTTTAATACAGTCCTCAACTTTGCCAAATATGCCAATGTTGTGCTTGGACGAATTCCATCATCCACAGATATCGTAACAGGTTTTCGTCTTTAGTTTTTGGGTCCACGATCTTCAAGTTAAACATGAAAAACTTGTCAGTTCCACAATAAGAGTAGAAAACCATCCTCCCGAACATAAACAACTAACAGATTGGATACTACCTTTATGGACAAAGACACGATTTCAGCTTTAAACTTGCCAGATAACTGTAACAGACTGCAGCATCCGTAAAACTCATAGCCTACTAGTCTTGCTCCATTCTTGTTACATCATTACAATGGGCAACATTATCAGACGCGACACCCATGGGTAGAAGACAATCTTGAGCCTTTCGATTGTTGCTTGCCTGATGTAGTTAGGAATCAAATGTTTTGAAAATTCATTGTGACAGACAAACATCTGGGTTATTTTAGTTTGAGAAGAATAGGAAGAGAGTGTACTTTCAAACTGATTGATCCCTCCCAGGCCATTGGATTTATTGTCATGGACTCCAACCCAACTCCTGTACATGTTTTCAGAAGAAATTATGTGACGGAACAACATAGTGAATCACATAACCTAGAGAGATACAAAAAGACTACCATCTTCTTACCTATGTCGTAAAATCCAGCTTTTATGGCGACTTCAACATCTGCAACTGCTTGAAGACCAGATGAGCATTGCCTATTTACAGTTCTAAACTTCTAATGGGCACAATTTCTGGCAATATATTGGGATTAACTCTAACCATGGCTTGAATGCTTCTTATGACCCTTCATCATCATCTCATTATAGCTTATTAGAAATATATTGGGGTCAAGAACACAGAGTAATAAAACTACACACTTTTGATTTTCTCTAATAACCAAGGAAAACCCTAAACAAATTTTTGTCTTACATTAGAAATTAAGTTTATGATTTGAAAATCCTAAACAATTTAATCATAGTAATACGTATAGATACCGACTTCTCTATTTGTTCAAGTCGATTGGTCGTGGAAATTTCCTTTAGCCCTCTTCACTGCAATCATTCGATCAATAATGTGAAAAATAGTTAACAGAAGAAAAATAAAACTAACCTGTTAGATGAAGATTAGCCGAACCAGAACTGTGGAGAAGAAGAACTCGGTCATTCAATGGATACAATCTCAAAAGTAGTTTGTAGTAATTGAAGAAGAAGAAGAGAAGGACAAGAAAAATAAAAAGCCTAACCTGTTGGATGAAGTTTAGGGGATCAGCACCTTGGAGAAGAAGAACTCGATCGGCTGAAATTGAGTAACCGATGAGAAGAGGGAAAAAACGTGGAGAAAAAAAAAGGAAACCAAAAAAAGTTTTAAAATCTGAATATATTTGGATAATTCGGGGAATATATTTGCCCCAAAAGTGAGCCCCTTTTTTTATTTTTTCGTTTGCCGCTACTCCGAGAACTTGTCCCTAAAATGCTTTCATTTGTCCCTATTCTAGTTTTATCAGGGACAAATATTACAAAATTGTCCCTACTGTTCGCGAATTAGGGACAGACATAAAAACGTATGTCCCTATTGGACCTTTTTTTTGTAGTGTGAGTAGCCACTTTCTTTGAACCCATGATCAAATATTACATCTACTTTGAGTATTATATGTACCCACTTTGTAGCTAACCATTTTGAGTACATCTATATTGAGTATTTTGAATATTTATTCGTAGCATCAGTCGAGTATTTAGGAGTCTTTGGTTTTTTGGTGCTTTTACATAACTTTTATAATTATGCAGCAACGGAAATCCACTTAGGTTGAACTCATTTTGGATTATCTGAAATGAGTTATCTGAGTTCTCCATATGAAAGAGGTACTAATAAGTATTTGATTTTGTTCCATTTTGAGTATTTAGTTCATTTTTTCAAGTATTCAAAGTGTTGGAACAACTAAGCTTATTATTTTTTGGCGATTTTTCTTTCAGGTGGTAGACATAATTATGTTAGATAAATTCAATGTTATGGATTTAGGGTTATGGACTGAACTATTTACTACTTCAAAACTGAACCACTACTGGCAGGTAAGCTTTTCGCCCTAACTCATTTTGTAGCAAATCGATTTAGGGTTTCGTAGGGGTACGAATAACAAGGCTTTGATTATCACTTTTCGTTTTATCATTTTCGATTTCACGGTCTTCATTTTTAGTTGTATCTTTCTCGAGGTTAGTTTTATGCATGGTCGAAGCAAGGAGTTAACTGACGGATAAATGGCACAAAGAAAGTTTTCGTAGAGCAACTATCTTCCAAATTACATTCAACCTTGCGTTTTTCCCTTTTCAGTTCCATAAAGTTTATCATTCTTCTCTTTATTTTTTCCTCTATTTGAGATCTTTTTTTTTTACGTCTTATAAGTGTCGCCTCCAAATAATCTGAACCGGGTTTATTCTTATTAATTTGGCAGGGATCACTTACAAATAATGGTTACTATGGATTTGTTATATGGTTGATGTGTTCGAAGACGAGAAGAAGCAGACAGTGCCAATCCAGGAGTACCTTCAAGATGCTGAGAAATAAGAGTTGGTAAGTCTAATTTATATCTTATATAGAAACTAGGGTCTTATAAGCTTTCATTTTAAATTTTCAGTGTAGGATTTCCTTTTGAAGTTCAAGTAAGTTAATTGGGTTGGTTAATGGCCAATCCTTGGAAAAGATAAAACTTAGTACTAAGCAAAGTAAACCTATTTTAACTAAAATTTATGGTTTTGATTTGTAACATCAGTACCCACTTTGTTCAAACCCATTTTGGGTTCTCTAATTCTGTAAAGATGGTTTTTTATAGCATGAATCCTGCCTCATGAGCCTGCCTCATTAAAAAGTATATGTCTGGACTACCTGGTAAATACCTTGCCTGGATATGTAGTCCTGCCTCATGAGTCCTGCCTCATGAGCCTGCCTCATTAAAAAGTACATGTCAAGACTACCTAGTAAATACCTTGTCTGGATAAGTAGTCCTGCCTCATGAGTCTGCCTCATTAAAAAGTATATGTCAAGACTACCTGGTAAATACCTTGCCTGGATATGTAGTCCTGCCTCATGAGCCTGCCTCATTAAAAAGTACATGTCAGGACTACCCGGTAAATACCTTGCCTGGATATGTAGTCCTGCCTCATGAGCCTGCCTTGTTAAAAAGTACATGTCAGGACCGGTAAATACATTGTCAGGATATGTAGTCCTGCCCCATGAGCCTGCCTCATTAAAAAGTACATGTCAGGACTACCCGGTAAATACCTTGCCTGGATATGTAGTCCTGCCTCATGAGCCTGCCTTATTAAAATGTACATGTGAGGACCGGTAAATACCTTGTCAGGATATGTAGTCCTGCCTCATAGCCTGCCTCATGAGTCCTGCCTCATGAGTCATTAAAAAGTATATGTCAGGACTACTCAGTAAATATCTTGCCTAGATAATCCTGCCTCGTGAGCCTGCCTCATGAGTCCTACCTCATGAGCCTGCCTCATGAGCTTGCCTCATGAGTCCTGCTTCATAAGTCTGTCTCATTAAAAATTTATGTCAGGACTGCCCAATAAATATCTTGCCTGGATAATCCTGCCTCGTGAGCCTGTCTCACGCCTCATGATCCTGCCTCATGAGTCCTGCTTCATGAGCCTGTCTCATTAACAATTTATGTCAGGACTGCCTTGATTGACAATCCTACCTCATAAGCCCGCCTCATTAAGATCTTATGTCAGGGCTACCCGACGGATACCTTATTTTTGGTATGTATACTTTTAATGATAATATGCATGATGCACATATGGATTACGTACCTTATAATTGAATAAAAAGGAAAGTTCCAAAACTAAATACACATTAAAAAGGACATGGATACTTTAAAAATAAAATAATATGTACACATATAACTACACATGTATGCATGCATAACACTACCAAGTTGGGTCTACCAAAAGCAAGCATGCATATAATTTATAAAGATATGTACAATCCAAATGGGGTGGTAGGCAAGCAACCTGACTTTGTCAGTTTGCTTGCTCACCCTTACATTCTCAAATGTAATGGGCCCACACATAGGCAAGCCACCTGACTTTGTCAGTTTGCTTTCTCACCCTTACATTCTCAAATGTAATGGGCCCACACACAGGCGAGCCACCTGACTTTGTCAGACTTTGTCAGTTTGCTTGCTCACCCTTACATTTACAAATGTAATGGACCCACACGTAGGAAGTCAGTCAGTTTGCTCGCTCTCCCATTGCATTGTGTTTCAATCAAAGCGCACGTTGTACTTCCTCTAGGTCCATCAACACATGTTCCGGGTTCACCAGCAGGTAACACCTATCGCGAATGTTCTCCGAGACATCGTTTGCATTGGGCAGCTTATGCTTGTTCTATCAGTACGCTGACGAGAAGCCTCTGTTAAACCACATCTATTTACGTTAACTTATTTTTGTCAAGCGACACGTCTTTTAGTAATCGAAAATTTCATATTCTGTCACGTCATTTCGAACCAATGATCTTATTTTTCAGACGAGTAATTCTTATATTGCAAATTATTTATTTTTGCGGATTACTTTATCTGGTCCACTTTCTATAGGACTTCAACAGCAAATACCAGATCTATCTGACGCTATCTTACCAACCCACGAGCACCGAGCTAACTCATTAAACGCGACATCACTCGCAGACAAGTCCCCACGGGATACGAACTCGGCTACAAAATGCAGCAAAGCCGAGTTGCGAATTGGCCATGTGACTTCAAACTACTCTCTAGGTTTCCGCACTCCGTCAACTTAGAGAGAGAAATTGTATGGACCAAAATACGTCACCAGGAACGCCCCTAGAAATCCATGATTAATGGGCCTACACAATGACTAAGTCCGTGAATTAGTGACTAATGGGCCCGACCCATTTATCTTCGGGCACCTCGAAGATACGCCAAAGTCAAGAAGCACTCCCAACCCTAGAAGAAGAGGTCGTCCTCACCAGCAGACCTCCCTTCGCATATCCGTTAGAGGACGTTACGATTATTGAAGATCCCGAATATACCCGTTAATGGGTTACAATATCTATATTAATTGTGACAGCCCATGCGTTACCACCATTAAAACGACAACTCATCACCGAGTAGCAGGGGATCCAAGACTCTATAAAAGGACCAAGAAGAAGATGATACGGAGGAGCTAATTTCGGGCAAACACATCGAGTGCAGACTCCATACTATCATCGAATTCCCGACAGATACACTTGATCATCTGGTTATCTCTTAACACACCCTACTACTTTCTCTCTCATACAGAGAGACCATCCAATCATCAACGAGCGTACTAAGTGATTACGTAATTCTTTCTCTCTCGGGCGGCCAGACAACGAAGGAAGGTCGACTATTACTTCCTCTCTCCTGGGCGACGTGACAACCAAGGAAGGTCGACCATTACTTTCTCTCTCCTAGACGACCAGACGACCGTACTATCAAGGAAAGGCGACCTACCATTATCTCTCCTAACGATCAACGTACGCAAGCTACTCTTTGGGGCCAGGCCTTCCGCATTTCACCTACGTGAATATTTACAAGGTTAGACCTTAAAGCCTACCATTTTATTTACGATTCATAACCTCGACCAAGACACACATCATCAGGGCTGCCTTACTCGAAGACGGACCTCATAGGCTGTCGTAATCAATCTCCAACTAAGTCAGTCATCCGTAGAGAAAGAGCTCCGACCACTCTACGAGCCGTGCCTAAGCTCCGACCATTATCCAACCAACGGTAACATTTCCAAGGATATCTTTTACGCTCGATTACTTCTCTTGCAAGCTTACTGACTTGACCGTCGGAGCCCTCTTAGGCCGGCACCATCCCGGTGTCCCCTAGGACCTCACGGTCACGTGTCTTGTTGTCTCTTTTGTCACAGGTTGAGCCCAAAGACGTCCTCGGTGCCCGCAAAATTATTAACAGGTGGAGGTTCGACGTCCGGTCAACGACCCGGTCCAGCTGACTTTTTGGCCTGCGATTTCCTACCCTCACATTTATATTTAAGCGCTGTGACTTGCTGTAATTTGTTCCTTTCTCGTCTTATTTATTTCCGCCATAAATCTTCATCTTTTTCCTTTTTCCTTTTCTTCTTCGTCTTCTGTCTGTGCGTCTTCTTTCTTCTGACTTTCATGGCTACTCCTCCTTCTGCTTCAGAGTTTTCTGGTCAGATGCGTTCCTGGAGTCGTATGACCCAGCAGGACTTAGAAGCTCTCCGGGCTGCTCATATGATTCCGGACACCGTGGATCTTATTCTTCCTTCTCTTAACGACTGGATTTACTACACCGATGATCGTCGCATCGACGTCAATGAAGTCTTTTTCAACCTGGGTTTGGTGTTTCCCTTCCCCCTTTTCCTCGTTGAGCTGCTGAACCATTATGGGCTCCAACTTTTTCAACTGAGTCCTATTGCTTTGATGACCATTATGGCGTTCTATTTCCTCTGTCTTCAACTGGGTGAGAAGGCTAGTCTTTATGCTTTTGATAGGATCTTCTCACTTAAGTCCAGTGATCGGAATTGGTATTATTTTCCTTCTCGTGTCGGCCCGTTCTTTTCTGCTCCTAATATCCCCAAAGATTATAAGGAGAGATTCCTTTTTGTTCGTCCTTCTTTTGTTACTGAAAATTTTCGGCTCATTCCTCGTGCCCCTGGTTCTTCCCATGATCGTCCCAAAATTGTTTCTGATGCCGGAGACGTCAAGTGATGAGACATGAAAATGCTTCATCTGAATCTCTTAATTTGGGCTAGTTAGTCCATTTCGGCCAGTTACTCTGATGAATTGTGTGTTTCTCTTTCCCAGGTGTCTATTAAGGAATTGAGCACGAAAAATGGTTAAAAAACGGGAGAAAGGCACACCTAGGGGTGGTTTGGTAATTTGGAGATTATGGTAGTCTGATGAATTGGAAATGTTGATACCCGGATGAAAAGTAGAGTCGAATACGAACCCAATGGTGAAAACGGGAGCCTAATCGGAGTCCGGATGAGAAAGTTAGAGAAGGTCAAAGATGTTGGCAAAATCAGCTAAATGATGACACGTGGCATGCATCGGATGGATGAGGGCTCTTTTCAGTCGCTCGCAGTGGTACTTCGGGTACCTTTGGAGCGCATTATTCCATGTACCTGCACCTTAACGGTCCCGTATTCCTTCCGCCTATTCAACTACATCTAATGGCTGGTTTCACTCCTAACTCAGGTGGCTTCATCTTAGAGAATCCAACAACCTATTAAACAGCTCCGCGATGCACCATAGTGAATACTCTTGAATGCCCAAACAGCAAGTCACGGATTGATAGGTGACCTTTTATTCTCAATCTCATTCCTTTATTATCTCTTCCCTTTATTATCTCTTTCTTTTATTCTCTCTTTCTCTAAAATGTCAGTGCATTAAACCGTATAGAAAAGGTGAGAATATGACAATTATTTTCATAGATTTATTTAGAAAGAGAGAAAAATAAAGTATAAGAGGAATAAAGAGATTAAAGGAAAGAAGAGAGATTGGTTTGAGATGAAATCAAATTGAAAGATGGAGAAAGGAGATTGCAAGAGATATTTTCTAGAGAGAGAGAATCAAAGAGATTAAAACCGAGAGAAGGAAAGATGAAGCTTTGATTGAAGATGATCGACTGGATTTTCTATTGAGAAGGTGATATGGAGATTGAAAGCAGAGAAGGAAAGAAGACAGGATAGGGGATTTTATTGATTCGGTTGAAAATCATAAACATAGAGAAGATATCTTCTCTTATCTTCAGTGATGATTTGAGAGAAAATAGGACTGCCATTAGACTCTGCTGCCCTCTTCTATATATATATATATATATATATATATATCACAAAACTGAAGAGGCATCTCATCTTGGAGGGGGATCATCTCCTCTCTTTGAGCTCAACTAACAGAAAATCAGAGTGAGAGAGAGAGAGAAATAGAGCTACCATATACTTGATCATGGTAGAGAGAGATTAAACAGAGAAGTTCAAAAGCAATTCAGAGAACATCATCTATCTTTTTTTCTTCTTCAATTTTCTGGTTTTCACACTTTTAGTGAGAGAAAGAAAAAAAACAGAGAGAGAGAAAGAATTGTAGAGATAGAAGTTATTTTCCTATTTCTTATTATCATGTTTGTTGCCTTTCAATTGGGTTGGTATTCATTAAATTCAAATTGAGTAACAGTAGAGAGAGAGAGAGAGAAATTCTGAGGAAGAAGAAGACCCTGCTTGGTTACAAAGTGCTGGTGGAAAATTATTTTCCTCTGTTGCTGGAAAATCATTTTCCCACAGGGTGTGTTCGGTTGCTAAAGGAAAATCAGTGAGAAAAGTTTTGTTTCCCTCCCTATTTTTCTTTTATTCTCTCGTACTCATCTTTTTCATTATGAATTGCTAACTCTCCTTCTAGGATTTTAGGATGAAACACATTTTTGAGCTTTTAGAGACACAATCGTATTTAGTTAATTCTCTCGATCATGCTTCAAAATCCAAGTTGTTTTAATTAGTTAAATTGATTTTCTTTTCATTGTCTACGCTTTTGAATTTGATGCATCATACTTAGGTTAAATTATTTGATGATGTATACTTATTAATTGATAGATAATAGTTTAGAGATCTCTTTTCCAAAACGAAACAGTTATATTATAGTTCATCGGTTTTACACGAAAATATCTCCCGGAATCAAGATAGTTCATTATCTGAAATTTCGAGTTATAAAAATAGAGAGTTAGTCGGTTGATTTCGTGTAGTTGAAAGTGATTTTATGTGGTAGATTCCGAAACCCCTAGACTTCCCCCCCCCCCCCCCC
>BEHA01000665.1:2049682-2063722 GCA_002897215.1 Eschscholzia californica subsp. californica | reverse complement strand
AGAGGCGACTTTGGCCTGCATCTTCCATAATTTCTCCGTCCGAACTCCGATTCAACTTCCGTTTTTACCGTCGGACTCGTCATTGACTCCACTTGTCATTTGATTTGCTTGAAATATTTTTCTCTCGTTTTCGGCACATGAAATGATAGTATAATTCACTCTCTTTATTCAAAATTACATGTTTGACTCCAAAAATGATACCTAACAAGAAAAACACATAAAATATTATTGATAACACTCGAAAAGGACTAATTAGTCTAAGTTAGGCTCTCCAAATGTGACATTTTCGTGTCACATCAGTGCCTACAAAAGATGCTCATTAAGATTTCACTCGAGCAAAACCCATAAACATAGTTCAACCAAGAGTATTTAATCTCTCGACTCTTTTATAAGAAACTCCAATCATTCTTTTTTCTTTATCACTAGTGACGTAGATTAAAATGTGGAGAACAAAACTTGTTTGTAATAGTAACATAGTCCTACATTGGAAACTCTTTAAGATGAAAGAGATGCAAAACTTTATAGATAACATCAAACGTGTGAATCTTATTCTTACGATGCACATATATGTAAGTGTCAAATCTGAACGTCCACCATATTAATTGTTCATTATCTATATACAATTAAAATGTCCAAGTTAGTCGAAAATGTCAATCAATCGGACTCGGACAAAAAGCCAATTAGTCTGGACGGATAGAGTCTGTCTCGGGCACTGGGCGTCCACGAACATATCGAGTTTGGGTGGTTCGTGGGAGGATCCGGGCACGAGGCCTTTTCGTACCCCTGCCTCTGCTCCGTAGTATGCTCAACAATGTTCTAGTCCTTCATTATTGTATCATCCTCCTGTTCTTAAACTCAATTGCTACCAAGCAAAACCATTAGCTTCTTCATATAAATTATACAGTCACGATTCTTCTACCAGAGTAGTGAGGTTGATGTATTAACATTGATGCAGGTTGAGGAAAAGAAACAATAGCTCTTCATTTTCCGAAATCGTAGGATATTTAACTTGTTCGGTAATGAAGATAAAATGAATTTGTTGTTTCCCTGTTGAACAAGAATTAATCAATTAATATTAATAAGCA
Organism: Eschscholzia californica subsp. californica; assembly: GCA_002897215.1. NCBI lineage: Eukaryota > Viridiplantae > Streptophyta > Magnoliopsida > Ranunculales > Papaveraceae > Eschscholzia > Eschscholzia californica. The sequence continues at coordinate 2,062,637 of BEHA01000665.1, read as the reverse complement.
ATCAATATAATATAATTGGAAAGTAATAAACATTATATAAATGATATATACATATATATGATTTATATCCAGACAAGTCGAACTTAGACTAGTCAGATTCAGATAATTCTAAAAAAACACCACGGAGAAAGGAAGTGATAGTAGTGAATCGAGCTAAGGAACAAGAATTTAGAAGAATTAAGCATGACATAACCTTACTGAAGGAGGTGTCCTTCGACCTAAGTGGCAATGCGAGCAATTTGTCGAATAGGATAATTGGTGAAGAAGATCATCAAAGTGCGGAAGATTTAGGGATCATAATGTTTATCTAGAAACCAACTACGATCGTCAAATCACGGGGTCATTCGCGGCTAACTTCGTCCGAATCCTACATCGGGTTACACCAAAGAGTGTCAATTTGATCGGATTATATGACTAGAGGGATGAGACATATAAGTATGGGTTAGACCCATAATTATGTCCAAAAGGCCATAGGCAAAGATAGTAAAAACCCAAAAGAAAATGATAATGGGTCGGGCTTAAGACCAGGCTAAAGGAGGGCCGACCAAGGCATGTCCGACCATACTCATGAATCCTGTAAGAATTCTATTATGTTGGGACCACGATTTATCCATCTCTCATTCAATCAATTTTTATTTATGTATTTATTTTTTTATTTTTATTTTTATTTTTTTTGAAATCGAAAACCGAGGAAGCTTTACGAAGATCCTAAAAGGAAAACAACCACAATCAAGCTAACTCAACCAAGCAACCTAAACAAAATCTAGACGACAGACAGGTTGGTCAGTTTCACTTAAAAGTCTAGACAGCTCCTACTTCGTAACAAAGCTTGAACTATGATTGTTATGAGGGTTACTCCGTCAAAGTACTATGATCAAACAATTCTCCAAGTAACAGCCAACTATGAAAAATTGCAACCGTCCAACCTGAGGCAACGTTTCCTCTTCTCGAGGCGGCCTTTTTTAAATAATTGAATGACACTTTCCTTTTAGGAATGCCCAAATAAAAATCGAGTTCCTGAATTGTTTCCAAATCCTATGAGCTCGAAACCCTAAGGCAAATGTTTAAATCAGATTTTAATTTAAGTGAGGTTTGGGATTCGCAACGTTGTTTCCTAAGTGGTCAAGAGATCGGTGATGAAATCCGACTTTTATCTTGTAATAGGTTAGTGCCCTTACTAAAGAGGATTAAACTAAGCAGTTCGTCAAATCAATGAGGCACACAAAACACACACAAGTACCCACTCACAGGGGATTCGTGGGTGATCAAGAAAAGTTACCTCCTATTCGAGACGGGCGACGACCTTTACAGACGACCCGGGCCACTCTTCCCTCAAGTGTTCTGTAACGCCCCAAGTCTAGATTTCCACGTCGGCCGCCTTGAAAACCTAAATTTAAAGCATTCCTCGGCAGAACAGTGAACAAAATTGATGTATTCACCAAAACAGATAAACAACACCAAGTATGAAGCTCTTAAGTAACGATAAATCAACTAAAAGATACTTTATTAAGTTCTCAAAACCAAAACAATGTCTCTACATCAGCGACACGTGAGTCGAAAGAAGCGTAAAAGAAATAACTGCCTAAGAACAAAAGATAACTACTGAGAGAGCTCCTCCAAAGGCAAACTATGACTCAAGCAGGTGGCACCTCCTGATTTCCTTGACTTGAAAAATAATAGGCCGGGTCAGAACCCATCAAGTAGATTTCTAAATCCCTAGAACCTTAATAGACAGTCTCACGATCCATCAAGTCCACTAGATTTCTTCATTACATATAAAGGTGTCAGTCTATATATATATATATGCATAAGCTTTGAGGCAAGAGAGAAACAGGTAAGTAACATTCCACAAACAACATGAGTGATATGGTAAGTTAGTGTCCATCCAGGGAAATCAGATCCATCATCCGAACCCTCCCATAACCCATGTTGCATGAGAGTGTGGTCCACAAGGTTTCTCTTGTGTTAGCGCCGACCCCATACGCTCCATACCTAAGTCGTACCTCTGTACGCTTCCCATGCGAACCCGTCGGTCATCGCATAAAGACTCGGTAGAGAGGGTCGAACCAACCACCAAACTCATCAACTTCTCACCAATTTATCATGAATTGACAAATAAATCATGCTTCATGAAATCAAAATATCATCGCATAATATTCATGGTATTGCTGAATTTTAATCATCAATTTATGTGTATTTGTACCCTACTTATGTTAACAAGCAAGAGATTTCTAGTTATGAAAGTCATACCCTTTAGGCATAGTAAGAAAGAGACTTAAATCACTATTTATCAATATATATAGTTGCTGAAAATTAGCTATATATCATGCAAATATATGCCTATGTGTGTATATAAAGTATAACAACTATCATCAAATTTAGGGTGATTCAATGTATCAAACATCAAAGCTATTACCTACCACTCTCAACAAAAAAAAAAAAAAAAAAAAGCTATTTCCTACCAAAAATAATCATCTAATCATGGTTCAAAGTAGTCATACTTCCTGATTTTTATAAGATCTCTAATCAAATTTGACCTTGGATATCTATGTCATAAACCCTAATTCTAATTTGGATTATGATAAGATTTAGGTTCATGAATACCATCTAATCTCTTGATTTTCCTATGAAAAAGGCTATCAAAGCCATGAGGAAGTAGAACCCTACCTTAATCCAAAGCAACTAATGCAAAGAACTCCCACACGAAGAACCAACGAAGCAAAATCACCAACACCTTGATCTTTCACTTCTTCTTTTGACCTTTAACTCTCTAGAATAAACCCTACCCACTTTCTCTCACTAGTATCTCACGGTGGGAACCAAAGAATGAGATAAAATAACTTATTCTGGAAGTATTGGGCGTAGGGTTTTAGGGCATTAAAAGTGGTGTTGCTATAGGCAACCCACTGATTTGATTGGGGCACTACATGTTCGAACCCGAGGCTTCTTTGGTTTCGATTACAATTATGCCCTTTAAATTAGGGTCAAAACTTAAATCCAAAAATAAAGTCTAAAGTCTCTCTTTCTCACCAAAATAAATACAAAAAAATAAAAAATGTAAATTTCTTCTTTTGAGGTCCTCCTCCTTGTTGCCTCCTTTTCAGCTCCGTGCTCTACACACCAAAAACAGAGAAGCAAGTCAAAGTATTCAAAAAGTCAAAACTTACAAAAAATATAAACTTTCCAAGATTAGAATAAATTTAAAACATAGTCCCCGACAGCGGCGGCAAAAACTTGATGGGCCTAAAAGGTCTCCCTAAAAGGTCTACACCCGCAAGTATACGGGCGTCAAGTAACAATTCCGGTAAGACCGGGTCGATCCGCAGGGACTAAGTGAAACCTGTTCTAAGACTTAGAAGTAACACGGTTTTTGGTTTTTGAACGTGGTTTTGGTGATAAAATAAAATGAATAAAATATTAAAACGAATAAAAAGATGAACTCAAATGGGGAGAGAGCCTAGGGTTTCTGAAATCCACCACATAAAATCACACTTTAGAACAAATAACTAACTAAGTAATTCTCCTTTCCTTTTTTTATAACTCCGAATTTCGGATAATGAACTATCCTAATTCCGGGAGATGTTTTCGATAAAATCGGTTTTTAACTCATGAAATTGTAATTGTTTTATTTTAAAAAATGAATTTCTAAACTACTATCTATCAATCAATAAGTATGCATCGTCAAAGGATTTAACACAAGCACGATACATCAAAGCTAAAAGCATAAATAGTGAAAAGATAATCGACTTGACAAATTAAAACAATTTAAACATTAAATCACATTCAAAGAATTAACCAAATAACTTATGTTTCTAACAGCGCGAAGATGGTTTCATCATCAACCCTAGATTAAGAGTCTTAGCTAGTCATGATCAAAATTCAAACTAAATAGGAGAGAAAAAGGAGAAGAATAACTAAACCTTTTTCTCGCTGGAAATGGTTTCCTTCTGATTTTCCCGTCTGGAAGCCAAACGCGCCCTAAGGGAACAGTTTTCTCGTCTTTCCGGAAACGATTTCTCTCTGGGAAAATTATTTTCCCAACAGTTTTCTCGTCTTCCCCACTGTTTTTTTTCTCTCTTTACTGTATTTAACTTCTTCTAATCTTTCTCTCTGAAACTATTAGAAAAAGAAGATAATACAGAAAGCATATGAATGAGTAATCCATATGAATTGAGTTTATGATCTCTTTCTTCCTCTCTCTCTACAACAATCTGTTTGAATTCTTTCTCTCACTACAACCTCTGTTAATCTCTCTCTCTCTCACTAAAGAAAGATACAGAAGAAGAAGATAAAAAAAATGAAGATAATCTCTCTCTAAAACTCTCTCTATATTGTTTTCTCTGTTAATGGAAAAAAAGATAAAACAAAAAGTCTCTCACAAACCCTCTTTGTCTTCTCTAAACATTATGCTTAGTTTCTATAACCTCTCTCTACAAATTTCTCTCACTCTCTCTCTCTGATTTTTAGTAGTTGAGCTCGAGAAGAAATGATCCCCCAAGCCGAGATGCCTCTCTGGTTCTATTTCTTCTCCCTTTTATATCCGAGAAGATGACCAACATAAAGATTAGTAGCAGCTCCCTCTCTATAACAATATCCTCTTTTCCTACTTTAGATAAATTCCCAGCACAACCAATTTCAATATCTCTCTCCCTCTTAAAGAAAATAAAAATCAGAATCTTCTCTGACTCTCTGTCTCCCTCTCTACTGTCAATGCAAAGAAAAGAAAGAGAGGAAGGTAAATCTCTGATCTTCACTGATTTTCTCTCTAAACATATCTTCAATACTCACTGTCGAATCTCTGAGATTTCATCCTTCTCAAATATCAATATTTTTTAAGAACAATATACCACTTCAACCGAATCCATCCCTTCTTTCCTTCTCTGTTATTTCATGTAATTTCTTTCTATCTTCAATCTCTATCTTCTTCTTTCTCTGATATTGCTATCTCTCTTAATACTAATCGACTCTATTCTTATAAAAACAGTATCTCTAAAATTCATATCTCTCTCCATCATTCTAAACTTTCCATCCGAGAGCAAGAAAAATATCTCTTTCAATCATCCTCTCCAAGCTTTCCTAAAAACTTTCTAACCAATCTTTCTTTAGGAGTTATTTCCTTTCTCTATCTTTCCATTAAATTCACAACACTTTCGTTAATAGAATTCTTCTAAAAAGATAGAAACCAGGGAAAGAATATATGGTATGAAATCTCCTCAAATATTGGCGCCAATCACAGCTGTATATTTTGAATTTTAAATGCAAAAATGAGCATTTGGTCCAAAAAATGGGGGGGGGGAATAAGCGAGTCGTCCAAAACCGCCCCTATATTCATTTCCAGTTTTTTTTCCCTTTTTACCCCTCCGATGGGAACTGTCTTGGTTTAATGGCTCCCTGCGCGTTGTCAGGTTGATGGAGAGGGAGCATTTAATTCCCAGCCATGATTTGACCTTAATGTCACCCTCCATCTCTCTAAATCTTCCCTCCCTCTCTCTCAATCCCGCCAAAACCGCCCCTATATTCATTTCCAGTTTTTTTTTTCCCTTTTTACCCCTCCGATGGGAACTGTCTTGGTTTAATGGCTCCCTGCGCGCTGTCAGGTTGATGGAGAGGGAGGATTTAATTCCCAGCCATGATTTGACCTTAATGTCACCCTCCATCTCTCTAAATCTTCCCTCCCTCTCTCTCAATCCCGCCAAATCCTACCTAAATTTTCACTAAATCTCGCTAGTTTCTTCTTCTTTCTCTCTCTAAATCCTTCTCAAAACAGCTTCATCCCTCTTTATTTGTTTCCAAATTTCAATTTTTTTGCGAAATTTGTTCTTAAAATTTCCCCTCCTGCCCATAAGTTTGAAACAATTCATTTTCCACCTTATTTATACATTAGACGAAGAAGAAAAATCTTACCCAAAACCATTAACTTCAATGCTTAACAAAACCCATTATCTTCCTTTGTCTTCAATGCTCTCCTAAATAGTTCACCTGAATGTTTCAGATTTACTAAACCTTAATGCTATTAAAGATCCACCAAACCAAATAAGTCCTCATAGTTTACCATTATTTTGTTTCTGATTTTCCAACTATATAATGGATAGCATTGCACAACTGTCCACCTCTTCAAACATAGTATCATTCACGTAAGTAGTTCATTTGATATTTTTAATGTTATTTCTTCATCACTGATGTAACTGTTTTCTGATTCTTATAACTTGATGAGTTCCTTAAGCATTTAGGTGGGTAAATTGTCCAGTTTCCTCTAAAGTAGTAACTTCCCTAAGCATTTATTTGGTTGAATTTTCCTGTTTCCTAATAACTTGGTAAGTTCCTTAAGCATGTATGTGGGTTAATTTTGAAGATTCCTCTAAACTAGTAAGTTTTCTAAGCCTTTGTGGGTGCATTTTCCAATTTCCTAATAACTTTTAAGTTCCCTAAGCATGTATCTCGTCGCCAAATTATCTAGTACATTTTTCGGCTCACTGGGAGAGCCAACCAGTCCATGTTGGATGTTTCTCGGCTCACTACCAGAACCAACTTCCTGTACAGATAGCTTTGACTTTTTTGTCTTCCTTTCTTCTTGTTTATCCTTTGGCATTTTCCTCTTTGCTTGAGATTGTTTCACGACTGTTGAACTTTCATCAACGGAGACCCGAAAAAATTAAAAACAACACTCCATAAGGAAGTGTTGAATTTTTCCAATCATCTGTGTCTTACATACTTGTTAGTAAATGATGGTAACCATCCACTTTACAGGAGTTAAACTGGTTTACTTGCTACTCTTTTGTTATACCAATAAACTGTCTAATTTCCTAGGTATTATTCTCTCTATAATATTCAACATTATAAAAGCACAGATTACAAACCACTCACATTAGAAAGAGTCTAATTTCTGGAAATCATTTTTTCCTTTTCATACAGAAGACTTATCCATGTTTAGCATTCAGTTTCCATGAAATCAATTGGTTTACCAGTAATATTTGGTCTGACCTATACACTGAAAAATTTCCTAGAAATTATTTTGTTTATGAAATGAAAGTTCATAGAAACACATATTACAAACCACTCACATAAGAAAGAGTACAATTTTTGGAAATCATTTCTGTATTTCATACAGAATACTTAATGATTTTTAACATGTCGTGTACAGGAAATCAACTGGTTTACCTGTAATATTTGGTCCTACTAGTACACCCAAAAATTGCCCTAAGAATTTATCAGTTTATAATATACAACTTTATCAAAAAACAGATTACAAACCACTCACATTAGAAAGAGTCTAATTTTTGGAAATCATTTTTGTCTTTTCATACAAAATACATAACCATGTTTTGCATTCAGTTTTCGTGAAATCAACTGGTTTCCCAGAGATATTTTCTCCTACCTGTACACTGAAAAATTTCTTAGGAATTATTCTATTTATTATATACAACTTTATCCAAAATTATATTACAAACCACTCACATAAGAAAAAGATCAATGTGGGTGCATTTTCAAGTTTGTGGCTGCATTTTCAAGTTTCCTATACAACTTTATCCAAAAACAGATTACAAACCACTCACATTAGAAATCAGTTTCCTCGAAACTAGTAAGTTCCCTAAATCAACTAGTTTACCAGTAATATTTGGTCCGACCTATACACTGAAAAATTTCCTACGAATTATTTTGTTTATAATATAAAACTTTATCCAAAATTATATTACAAACCACTCACATAAGAAAAAGATCAATGTGGGTGCATTTTCAAGTTTGTGGGTGCATTTTCAAGTTTCCTATACAACTTTATCCAAAAAAAGATCAATGTGGGTGCATTTTCAAGTTTGTAGGAACACATATTACAAACCACTCACATAAGAAAGAGTATAATTTTTTAGAAATCATTTGTGTATTTCATACAGAATACTTAATCATTTTTAACATGCCGTGTACAGGAAATCAACTGGTTTACCGGTAATATTTGGACCTACTAGTACACCCAAAAATTGCCCTAAGAATTTATCAGTTTATAGTATACAACTTTATCAAAAACAGATTACAGATCACTCACATTGGAAAGAGTCTAATTTTTGCAAATCATTTTTGTCTTTTCATAGAAAATACTAAACCATGTTTTGCATTCAGTTTTCATGAAATCAACTGGTTTAGCAGTGATATTTTGTCCAACCTGTACACTGAAATAGTTCCTAGGAATTATTCAGTTTATAATATACATCTTTGTCCAAAAACATATTACAAACCACTCACATAAGAAAGAGATCAATGTAGAAGAAATTTTATTATCAAAAAACAGATACAGACCCATGGAAATCATTTTATCCTACCAGTGCACTGTAAAATACCTAAAATTTTTTCTGTTTATAGATAACAACTTTATGAAACAGATCAATGTACAAGAATTTTTATTATGTAGTAATAATAAATTGTGAAAGAGAAAAAAAACAAAAGTTTTCAGTTACTTACCCTTTTCCTCGGGCTCATTCTTTTTGTAGCTTGTTCCCCCGTAACTGCTTTCGATCTAGTAGATCTTGGCTTTTCAAGGGTTATTTTCTTTGTTGATTGTTTGGGCGTATTAGGTTTCACCATCTTGCTAAAACAAATAAATCTCACACAGTAACGAAACCACTTAGCTTCCTCTCTAATTTATGAACATTAGGGTTTATTTGAAGAACAGAAGGTAGAGAGGGAAACCGAGAAAAATTAACGTTGATTGATCTTCAGCCTTAGGGTTTCTTCGTATAACTCTGTTCTTCAAAAAAGTTCGAACAGTACTTGTGATTTGTAACAGCTTTTAGGTTTAATAACCAAGAATATCCGGCTTCAAGCTTTAATGGTGGTGGTTGGTTGTTAGTTTATTTCTTAGGTTTGGAAAACTGGAACGTCTTTTAGGAAGATGAGGACGAAAAGAGAAACTGAATGGAATAGGCGTGCGACAGTAAGAGTTATGGTTGATTGGACAACTCTCTGCAACAGTCACTTCGGTTCCATCATGTTTGTCAAAATTCAAAACGAATCTGAAAATTTCGCGGTTTCCCGGGTAAGCATTCAGTGGCATTCTTCGTAAATTCTGTTAGAAGTGACTCGAATATGGATTGCTATCGAACCCGGTTTACGACCCGCCAACCCGTTTGCTTATCATAGTGGAAACCATCGCGCCGTTATCGTCGTGGAATAGGTCTCACCAACCAAACCACGTAAATCCTTGTGTTCTCTTCTTGATTATTCTTCACTATTCCTCATGCTTCTCTTGGATTACTCGTATTGTTCACAGTAACCCCGATTGGGCATAACAAACTGGTATCAGAGCTGTGGTTTTGAGGTTTCTGTGATGGTGAAATACGAGATAGAGAAGTTCGATGGAAGTAACGATTTTAATCTTTGGAAGATTAAAATGCGAGCAGTATTAGTTCAACAGGGTCTGTTGAAGACGTTGAATGGGAAGGCTGCACTCCCTGAATTACTTTCAGAAGCAGAGAAGGAAGATCTCATGAAGAGAGCTCATGGTCAGATTCTACTCTGTTTGAGCAATGAGGTCTTGCGGGAAGTAGCGACGGAAACTAAAGCCGATGGGCTATGGAGTAAGCTGGAGACAAGGTATATGACGAAATCTCTAACTAATCGTTTGTATCTAAAGAAGAAATTATTTAGATTACAAATGTTAGAAGGGGAATCGTTGAGAGACCATATGGATGAACTCAACCGAGTATTCTTAGATTTGGCAAACATAGATGTCAAATTCGAAGAAGAAGATAAGGCAGTACTATTGCTTGCATCCCTGCCACCATCATATGAAAGTTTTGTTGATTCTTTTATGTCTGGAAAAACAACTACAACCTTTGAGGATGTTAAAGCAGTATTGAACTCGAAGGAGTTGAGACGGAGGTCAATGGAAGAAAACAGTTCAGGTGATGGTTTGGTGGTAAGGGGAAGGTCGCAGCATGTGGTCGATGGGGAATGACCGTTCTCGGTCTAAATCGAAACCTAAGAAGTAAAGATGCTTTAACTGTAAGAAGGAGGGGCACTTCAAAAAGAATTGTCCTTAGCTTAGGAAGAAGCTAGCAGAGGTAGCAGTCATCGAAGAAGATGATGGTAGTGTCTGGGCAATCATTGAAGAATGTGATTAAGCTATAGTTCTGGCGATCAATGCCTGCTTCGCAGAATATAGGTGGATTTTGGATACTGGTTGTACATTCCATGTATGTCCTCATAAGGAATGATTCTCCACTTACAAGGTCATTAATGGCGGTAAGGTGTTAATAGGAAACGACGCTCCTTGTAAGGTGGTTGGAATTGGTACTATTCAGATCAAGATGCACGATGGTGTTGTGAGGACTATAACAGACATCAGACATGTTCCAGATTTGAAGAGGAATCTAATCTCTTTGGGAACTCTGGATGATAATGGTTGCAAATATGTTGGTGAATGTGGTGTTCTTCGGGTTTCTAAGGGGAGTCTTACAGTTATGAAGGGGTTGAAAAAGAATGATCTATATGTGCTACAGGGTAACACAGTTACCGGATCTGTAGCAGTATCATCATCAGACAAGGAAGTTGAGACTACCAAGCTATGGCATATGCGGTTAGGGCATATGAGTGAAAGGGGGCAGGCTATACTGAGCAAGTAGGGTTTACTCTGTGGGCAGAAGGTTGGAAAAAAGGAATTCTGTGAACATTGCGTCTTCGGGAAGCTGTGTCGGGTAAAGTTCAGTACAACGGTTCATAATACCAAAGGAACTCTGGATTACATCCATTCAGATCTTTGGGGTCCCTCTCGGGTTAGCTCACATAGTGGGGGTAGATACATGTTAACCTTGATAGATGATTTTTCCAGGAAAGTATGGGTCTACATACTGAAATTGCAAAGATGAGGCATTCGTCAAGTTCATGCAGTGGAAGACCTTGATCGAGAAGTAGACTGGAAAATCGATCAAACGCGGGACTGACAATGGCATGAAATTTTGCGGAAACGAGTTTAATAGGTTCTGTGTAGACGAAGCCTAGCTTCCGCATTCCAGCTCTGTCTCGGAATCCAGCTCTACCTCACCGCCCTGCTTCGCATACCAGCTCTGTCTCAGCAATCAGCTCCGCTAATGGGTCAGAAATTCGACCCCGAGACTTGGCGGGTCGTAAAGCGGGTTCGATACCAATCCATATTCGAGTCACTTCTAACAACAACACTTTCGTTGACTCGGGTTTAACCGATTATGACGTTTGTTTGACTAAGTATGATCTCCGTATATACGTAGTACTTGGAGACATCTACTTTAGGAGTCGAACATCGATTATACTTTGGAACATTAGAGCGGACTACACATAGTCGTAGGTTTATCATATCGAATTTCCGGTTCGACACCTCTCTCACTTATTTGTTTCCTCCCGACTCTTGTTACCTTCCGACTCTTCTCTCGAATCTCTCTCGCCCATTTACTTTGATTGTTTTGTAGTTCTAATTGTTTCTTTATTTCTTCTTAAATCAATCACTCAAAAAGCTCATTTTACTTTTGTTCTTTCCCGTTTTTTTCTATGTTAGCTAGTGACTCATAGACCGCTGGACTAGACCACTCGATATCCGAGTTACTTCTTTTGCGTATCTAGGGTTTCTCTTCGAGTCTATCCCGGATCATTGATAAGTGAAAGTTCCTAAGTTCAAGGATACTTTGTTGATATCTTGCCGGAGTGATAGACTTTAAAGGAGAAGTTTCCTCCTTTAGATACGTGGAGTTCAACCGGGCTTAAGCACTTCAAGATGTGCAACCAAATGAGATCTTTCTGGAAATTTGGGGATTAAGTCATTAGGTTTCGCAACGCTGATATCTTCCCATTTCTGGGCGTAAGATATTGGCCGAACTTGTGGACACCCCCTTATTCCTTTAGAGATCACAGGGTTGATCTATCCATGCCAAGGGTATTTTGTGCAGAGCTGGTTTCTTTTGGCCGACCTCCCGGTTGTGGGAATGTGTGGTGGACCATCAGGGGCTTTTAGCTGTCCTGCTTCCTTAAGCCGAGTTGTTCCGAGAGACTTCTTGTCTGATCTTTGACTCTTCAGACGTTGGTCAGCATCTGGACATTTTATGCATCATCATGAGTCCCGCCACTCCTTATTCGAAAGTTTCTCCTTAGACCTCTGGTAGTAGCATTTGCAACCAGAGCAGGTTTTGCCAGCTTGAGTTTGGCTAGTTTCGCTAGGAATTCTCCTTAGACCTCTGGACGTGGCTTTCGCTACCAGAGCTGGTTTCGCCAGCTTGAGCTTGGCTAGTTTGACTAGGATTTCTCCTTAAGCCTCTGGTCGTGGCTTTCGCTACCAGAGTTGGTTTCGCCAGATTGAGCTTGGCTAGTTTAACTAGGACTTCTCCTTAGACCTCTGGTCGTGGCTTTCGCTACCAGAGCTGGTCTCGCCAACTTGAGCTTGGCTAGTTTAACAAGGACTTATCCTTAGATCTTTAGTCCTAGCTTGGGCTACCAGAGTTGGTTACATCGGTGTGATCACGACTAGTTTTCGCCGGGCCTCCTCTCGTGCCCCTGGTCGTGGCCTTAGCTACCAGGGTTGTCTTCCTCATTTAAGCATGAATAGTTTCGCAAGGACTTCTCTTTATACCCCCGGTCACCTTCATCGGGGCGGTAGTTTAACTAGGACTTCTCTTTGGGGATCCACAGGGACCACGTTTCATCGAGTCAAGGGTTGAGTTTAGCTAGGACGAGGCCTCGGGTCGCAGCCGTAGCTACCGGAGCTACCTCCTTTGCCGGCTTGAGCCGATCAGTGTAACTAGGATTTCTCCTTGGGACCTTAGTGAGAGGTCGGTTTTTGCTCGAGCAAAGTTCAGTTTAACTAGGACTACTCCTTAAGGCCCTCGGTTGTCGCCGTAGCTACGGAGGCTATCCTGTCCCTGATCGTGGCTTTCGCTTAGCAGGGTTGTTCAAAGTAGGGCCCTTGGTCGCTGCTTTCACCTACCAAGGCTGCCTTTGGGTC
>BEHA01000665.1:2032526-2048861 GCA_002897215.1 Eschscholzia californica subsp. californica | reverse complement strand
AACATTGCGTCTTCGGGAAGCTGTGTCGGGTAAAGTTCAGTACAACGGTTCATAATACCAAAGGAACTCTGGATTACATCCATTCAGATCTTTGGGGTCCCTCTCGGGTCAGCTCACATAGTAGGGTTAGACCTCTTGTCGTGGCTTTCGCTACCAGAGCTGGTTTCGCCAGCTTGAGCTTGGCTAGTTTAACAAGGACATCTCCTTAGATCTCTGGTCGTAGCTTGGGCTACCAGAGTTGGTTACATCGGTGTGATCACGACTAGTTTTCGCCGGGACTCCTCCCGTGCCCCTGGTCGTGGCCTTAGCTACCAGGGTTGTCTTCCTCATTTAAGCATGAATAGTTTCGTAAGGACTTCTCCTTATACCCCCGGTCACCTTCATCGGGGTGGAAGTTTAACTAGGACTTCTCCTTGGGGATCCACAGGGACCACGTTTCACTCGAGTCAAGGGTTGAGTTTAGCTAGGACTCCTCCTTGTGAGGCCTCGGGTCGCAACCGTAGCTACAGGAGCTACCTCCTTTGCCGGCTTGAGCCGATCAGTGTAACTAGGAATTCTCCTTGGGACCTTAGTGAGGGATCGATTTTTGCTCGAGCAAAGTTCAGTTTAACTAGGACTACTCCTTAAGGCCCTCGGTTGTCGCCGTAGCTACGGAGGCTATCCTGTCCCTGATCGTGGCTTTCGCTTAGCAGGGCTGTTCAAAGTAGGGCCCTTGGTCGCTGCTTTCACCTACCAAGGCTGCCTTTAGGTCCCCTGGTCGTGGCTTTTGCTGTCAGGGCTACCTGCTCGATTCAGAGCGATATGAGTTTCATTAGGACTCCTCCTTTTATAGTGTCTCTGTTTAAAAATATTTTATTTTGCTAGATAAAATAGGTAGCCGTTTGCTGAAAATATTTTATTTTACTAGATAAAATAGGTAGCCAGTTGCTGAAAATATTTTATTTTACTAGTTAAAATATGTAGCGAGCACCGCTACTTTTCTTGCCTAAAGGCTAAAATAATATGTATATATGTATATAGGTTAAATATGTAGCTAGTAGCACTACTTTTCCTGCCTAGCGGCTAAAATAGTGTATATAGGTACTCTGTGTGAGCAATACTGACCTTGGCGGCGCTATTCCTGCATGTTTACGGTGTGATTGAAGTTGGTGATTTTTTCGGCGTTTGGAAGGGTGGGAACCACTGCTGGTCGTCTACAGTGCCGAGCTGAAACGGCGTAACATTCCCTGGTGGCTGCTTCATCCCCTTTTATTGTTCCTACCTGGTTCGTTCCCTGAATTGGGAATTTTAGGGTTAAGTGGTTCAATGGGATCACAACTCGTGATTCTTTCAAGAAGTTCCTCCCCAGGATAATGTTGTATGCGTGTAGTTCGTCGATGATTACGAACTCCATCATTAGTGCTCGGCTGGTTGCTCCTTCTCCGATGAGTATGGGTAGAGTGACCTTTCCCCCAGCTCGTAGTCGATCTCCGCCGAAACCTGTCAAGTAATGATCATAAATCTCGGTGTGATGTGCTCTCACCTGGAGTTTTTGGAGGCATGCTCGTCTTATGATTTCTGTAGAGCTTCCTGTGTCAATCAGGATACGCCCTATTCTTCGATTGGCAACCAGTGATGTTACTACCAGGGGGTCTGCGTGAGGCGCAATAACTCCTATCATGTCATCATTAGTGAATATTATCAGAGGTGTAGCCTCGTCTCTTACCGTCATGATCCCCGGGTTTTTCTGTCGTCGTTTGTTGCTTCTGTCCTCTGTATGAGTTGGTCCTCCAGCTATGACGTTGACACTTTCTTCGGCCTCGGATTCGGACTCTGTTTCTGCCTCGGCGAATATTCCCATCAAAGTTTCTGATATTTCGCCGAGCTCTTTCGCCAGTACTGTAAAGCGCCTGATTGCCATCAATACTGGAGTCGTGTCTTGAGTTCCCTGGTTATCAGTCTCGCCTTTTCGACTTAAGTTGGCGGCCCTTTCGTCGGAAGGCTTTCCAAACGCATCGAGGAGGGCTTGGGTGAGATTATTAAAGTTTCTTGTTTCTGAGAGCGATCTTATTCCCGAGAATGTTGGACCCCTCAGGCTGTCTGCTGCTCTAGGATTTTTCTTGAGCAGGGATTTCAGCTTAGCCTCTGCTACGTCTAGGTCGCCCTGAAGTTTTGTTATTCTTTCTTCTTGTTTCCTTCTTTCGACCTTAAGCCGCCAGACCGTAATAAAAGATACCTTTTTTGCGTATCTAGGGTTTCTCTTCGAGTCTATCCCCGGATGTTTGATAAGTAAAAGTTCCTAAATTCGAGGATACTTTGTTAATATCTTGCCGGAGTGATAGACTTTAAAGGAGAAGTTTCCTCCTTTAGATACGTGGAGTTCAACCGGGCTTAAGCACTTCAAGATGTGCAACCGACTGAGATCTTTCTAGAAAGTTCGGGATTAAGTCATTAGGTTGCGCAGCGCTGATATCTTCCCAGTTCTGGGCGTAAGATATGGGCCGAACCTGTGGAGACCCCCCTTATTCCTTTAGAGATCACAGGGCTGATCTATCCATGCCAAGGGTATTTTGTGCAGAGCTGGTTTCTTTTGGCCGACCTCCCGGTTATTGGAATGTGTGGTGGACCATCAGAGGTTTTTAGCTGTCCTGCTTCCTTAAGCCGAGCTGTTCCTAGAGACTTCTGGTCTGATCTATGACTCTTCAGACGTTAGTCAGCGTCTGGACATTTTATGCATCATCAGCCTTGAAACGGGTAGCAATGAAGTTTCTCATAAGGAAAAAACAAGTTCACCAAGATTTCCTATCTAGCGGTGATTAGGTAGTCAGTCCCATGGCGTCTCCTACGCGATCTAAACACATTACATGCCCGAGCATAACGCCTACACGTTTCTTACTCATTTTGGCTCCTCACAACCTTGCGGCTTGATGCGCCCGAAAAGGTTGCACACCCAAGCGGATGTATCAAGTAGTAACCGGTAAAACCGGAGTCGATCAAAGGATAGGAAGGTAGTTTGGATAACGAAAGAGTCTCGTTCGCCGGTCTAGGTATCACTAGCTAACTTAGACTAAGACGAAAAGGAACAAAGATAAACATGGGGGTTTTAGGATTGAATGAGTGATAAGAGCATAAAGCAAACAAGTAAACTAAACTAAACAATAAAAGTAAACGGGCGAGAGAGATTCGAGAGAAGATTCGAAGGAACAAGAGTCGGGAGACGGTAAGAATCGATTCGGGCACAATTTGATTGAGACGGATACTTCGATCCACAAGATCGATAATGACAAATACTAAGTATCTATTCGCATGAAAATGTAATCAACTTCTCCCATATTGACAATCCTAAGCATCATGTCTCTAACTAAGCATAATCGATCAAACTTCACTAAGCATCGACTATCAAACTCATACACACTATCTAATGAATTGAAAATGAACAAGTATGACACTAATAAGTATAATACGTCAAACTAAGTATGATCGATCAAAGGTTAATAAGCATCGATCATCAAACTAAGTACGCATTACCAAAGTTTGTATCAATAGACGATTAAGATCAAGGCTTCTAATTTATAAAAACTAGACGAAGTCAATTAAACTCACATGTAAACAAATTAAAAGTCATTCATCGCATTCAAATCATGGGTAGACAACTGCTCATAAAATCTGCTCAAACAAATTAAAAGTCATTCATCGAAGTCAATTAAACTCACATGTAAACAAGTAAGTCATTCATCGCATTCAAATCAAGGCTTCTAACGAGAAGACAGCTACTCATAAAATCTCTACACCTCCCTTCTTCTTTGGGTATTCTTGAACTTGGGCTTAGATTAGAGACCATGGGAGTGCCTTCATCTAGTCCCTACAATTAGAACCAAAGGAGGTGCCTTTATCCTTGTCTCTACAAATATAATTTCATGAGACGAATTTGACTTCCATCTTCCATAATTTCTTCGTCCGAACTCTGAATTGATTTTCGTTTTCTGCAACGGACTCGTCATTGACTCTCCTTATCATTTAACCTTTGATTTTCACCTAAAATGACCAAGACAGCCCTAATGCTCTTTTCGTTCCTTCGGTTGCATGAGATGATGATGTGATGATTCGCTCTTTTTATTACGAATTAAACGCCTAACTCCAAATACGGTACCTAACACGAAAACATACATAAATTATTAGAACTAACACTCTAAAAGGACTAATTAGTCTAAGTTAGGCTCTCCAAATGAGACATTTTCATCTCACATCAAGATCCCCAAACTTAAATTTGCTAGTCCTCGAGCAAACAAAACAAAATAAAAGCCTACTCACTTTCGGAGGCATCCCGATTGCATTTAGCGTATGCAACAAGCCTTTAAACCTCTAGGTTACCCCTAGAGGACAAGTTTTGTCTCGTGAGGGTTTCCATAAATGACACCCACAAACATCATGGTTTCAAATACACAAGGGTGCAAAATCAAAATCATAGATAAGCATGATTGATATAGTAAAGGATTTAAGCATCTCAACACATAATGAATCAAATAAATAAGTTCTTGTAAAAACTAAAGGACCCTTCACTAATGGTCTTATCCTAAAATGCAAATGTCATACCATAATGAGCAACATCTACGTTTCGAAGGCACACAACTTTGATCCCTAGTTTAGTACATTTCGCCTCGACTTCGGCCTCACGGACATACACTCCAAATATGAAAACGCTCAAGAATGGTTCACTCGTATGTGTGAGTGTGGTCACTAACATGGACTCAACACATAAAAAGGGGTGAGGACAACATGTTGGAACGAATGATCTTCGAAAAGAAATTAGCCACTAAATAGAGTGGGGAAGCTCACTTGCCCTTCATACCCATTCTACCCTCTAATAATGCCTTCTAAAGGTTAGCGGATACTAGAAGTGGATGGTGATGGTAGATTCCCGAAAATGTCGAACTCTTCATGATAGAACCTCTTAAGCATTTCCACATTCGTTTCTTGCTTCGAATACTTATTCATGAACACAAACATCAACACATATGTATAATCACATCACTCACACAAAAGAGCTAACACATGCTCAAACATACACATAAACCACTTTATTTCTCTTTTTTTTTTATAACACAAATAACATCAACCAAAAGAAAATACAACACACATAACTCTATTCTTGCAATCAACTTTGCATTTCGTACTTGATTTTGACATTCTTCTTTCTTTCTTCTCATGTCTTTATTCTCGGGATATAAAATGATGGATGATGATGAAGTATCCGCCTCCCTCTAGTTAACACTCTCATTGGGTTTCATGGACTACAAGGGCAAGGTTAATTCGCTATCCTATTGTCACTCCTAGTGGCTAAGAAAGTTGAGCACACGAGATCAAATGAGCTCTTTTAATAGTTACGAGGTTGAGTAGCTCTTCATTCTACTCGGAGTTAGCGCGGAAGAGTACACTCGAAGGAAAAGTTAGGCATTGAGCTCTCACATGGGTTAAGTCTCCACTAATGACTACTCTAGGTCTCTTAGAGATGTTTCTTCTTCACTAAAATGTTACTCCCATAGTATAACACAAACACTCAAAGACTCGACTTTACTGCAAAGACCATTAGCAATCACAAAACTCATCAACTCGACACATATGCATCAACATTCTTAAAACCATCACTACAATCACATGCAAATCTACTCAAAATTTTTTAAATTTTGGCTAATTTGAACCCTTTTGTCTTTGAAATCCATGGTCATGCATTGGTTATGGTCGAATCCTGCATCCCCAAACTTTAAAACTAACATTGTCCTCAATGTTTTAAGCATACACTCACCAAATGATTAAGAGGCATATCAATTTAAAGAGAAAAGTGGAGAGATATTACCATAACCGAAGGAGATAAAAGATGATACTACCAAGACTCATGTATAAAGAGGTTCCAAGTTGATGCCAAGCTCACGCTATCTCCAAACTTGGAACAAACCATGCTTTAGAAGTAAAACATATCAGAAATGCTTCTAAAATATCCAAAAACATAATGAGAATGAAGCACATAAAAGACATGACCATATAAAAGTCTACCACTAACGCGGGTATACACGATTGCATTGAGCTATGCAATTAGCCTTTGATTCTCTTGTTTTCATACAGGAGCACGAGTTATGTTTCGCGGAGGGTTTCCAGAATAACTTAGCTTGGTCATGATGTCTTTCAAGTTGTTCTATTCTATTCTATCAAAAGTCTTAGACATATCAAGTTTTAGCCTAAAGTAACCTGTTGCACCTTTCATGGTCTTAAGGGAGTGGATGGTTTCTTGCCCAATGATAATATTATCTATAATCTGTCTACCTGGGATATAAGCCGCTTGGGGGTTATGATAGTGTTTAGGGTATTTTTGAGCCTTTTAGCCATGATCCTGGTGATAATTTTGTAGGTAGTGTTGAGTAGGCTAACAGATCTATAATCTGTCGGGGCTTGGTGGGAGGAGATCTTGGGATCAGGCAAATGTGAGTGTGATTTACTTCCGGAGGCAGGGAGGTTGTGTTGAAGAAAACCAGGTCGTGAATGTCTGGACTCACCGTATCCCAATTAGATTGGAAGAAAAAAGAAGGGTAACCATCAAGCCCTGGAGCAGCATATGTCTTCAACCGACTAACATGTTAGTATAATAGATTAGTATTTAGTTTTTTTTTGTTGAACTACATTAGTATTGGTTTGACAAAAAAACAGAAAGCAGTGGGGACAAGAAAAAAGGTGTCTTTATAAAAAAAATTAATAGAAGTTCCGGATCAAGAAGAGATTAATGCAGCCATTAAGAGTCTTAAAAAAGAAGCGCGCCTGGCCCAGATGGTTATCCTCCTTCTTCTTTCAATCTAACTGGGATACAGTTAGCCCCAACATTTACAGTCTAGTTCAAGTTTTCTTCATATCGGCGGAGCTCCCTCTAACCACACTCATATTTGCCTTATCCCCAAAACGGCAGCTCCCCATACCACGGCAGATTATAGATCTATCAGTCTTCTCAATACCACTTCTAAAGTTATCACTAAAATCCTGGCTGATAGACTTAAATTCTCCTTACAGAATATTATATCCCCCTTCCAAGCTGCCTATATCCCAGGTAGACAAATCACTGACAATGTTATCATGGGTCAGGAAATCATACACTCTCTTAAAACTATGAAAGGTGCTACTGGCTATTTTGGACTCAAGCTTGATATGTCCAAAGCTTTTGATAGAATTGAGTGGAACTTCCTGACGGATATCATGACTAAGCTGGGTTTCTCGGATCACTGGATCAATCTGATTTCTCACTGCATTTCTACCTCCTCTATGGCAGTTTTGG
The DNA here is from genome assembly GCA_002897215.1 of Eschscholzia californica subsp. californica. Lineage (NCBI taxonomy): Eukaryota > Viridiplantae > Streptophyta > Magnoliopsida > Ranunculales > Papaveraceae > Eschscholzia > Eschscholzia californica. Next base: position 2,041,567 of record BEHA01000665.1, on the reverse strand, counting down.
TCAATGGGGGTCCGGGCCCCACTTTCTACCCCTCTAGAGGGATTAGGCAAGGAGATCCGCTATCTCCTTTCTTGTTCACTATCGCAATGGAAGGTCTTAGTCGTCTCATTCGTGCTGAGCAAGATAGGGATAATTTCAAGGGCTTCCCTACTAATAATCCCAATCTTACCATTTCTCACCTTCTTTTTACAGACGATTGCATTATATTTGGTCGTAATTCTCTGGATAATATCCACACTCTCAAAAATATTCTCAATACTTTTTGCGGCGCGTCCGGTCAGATGATTAACTACAGCAAATCCAATATTTTCTACTCTAAAAATTCCCATCCTAAGTTCAAACGTTTGATTATGCATTCGCTCAAAGTCAAATATGCGACCACCTCAGAAAAATAACTTGGAGCTCAATTATTTATTGGGGCTCAAAAGAAGAAGATTTTCAACGATATTCTTCAAAAGATCAAAAACAAATTAGAGAACTGGAATCACAATTTCCTTTCTCAAGCTGGTCGCACCATTGTCATTTCGACAATAGCTGCGGCCGTACCCCGATACCAAATGCAATGCTTTGCCCTTCCCAAAGGCATTTGCAAAAGCATTTCGACTATGCAAAAGTCGTTCTGGTGGGGTAAGTCTAAAGGCATATGTACCAAGTCTTGGTCCACTATTTGCTTTCCTAAATATCTGGGAGGTATTGGTATTCACTCCCCGGAGCTGGATAACCAAGCGATGTTGAGCAAGCTAGCGTGGAGAATCAAATCGGAGCCTAAAGCTATCTGGATTCAATTCTTAAAAGCTAAGTATTTCAAAAACTCCGATAACCCTGATCCAGCTAAATCTCATCACTCCTGGATATGGAAAAACATTAGTAAACATCTGAACGACATTGATAATTACACCATATGGGAGGTACATAATGGAGAACAGATAAATATATGGAAAGACAACTTGGTCTCCACGCTACCTATCCCAATCAATAACCAGATTTCGCACCTATCTAAGGTGTCGCAGCTGATTGACCAGAATAAATAAAATAAGGTTCTCCTCAATAATATGTTGATGCTACTACAAAAAATTTGATCTTATCGATCCCAATTACGGGAGAAAATTATGACCAAAGAAAATGGAGCCTAACCAAGTCAGGCAAATTTACGGTCAAATCTATGTATCAACACCTTTGTATCAGTATGAACTCGCCAGCAACGCTATCACCTAACTGGAATTTCATCTGGTCTATCCCAGTTGTCCCTAGAATAAAAGTGTTTATATGGAAGATATGTGTCAAGGCTCTAACGGTAAAGGAAAGAATAGGTAAATATATTGACAATAATCTGAATTGCCCTAATTATAACGAGATCTATTGAACATGCACTGCTCCATTGTCCTTTGGCAAAAAACATATGGTTCTACTTTAATATTTTATCTAATAAAATCACCTCGGTGGTAGAATGGATTTTTTCTTGGGAACAAAAATCACAAAACACTTACACTACAATAACATTCATTATGCTACTATCCTTTGGAATACATGGAAAACTCGTTGCGACCACTGTTTTTAACATGAAATTAATTCGATAGACAAAATCATTTTTATGATTACAACATTCCCTCAAAACCTAACAAATAATACTAGCAAAAATTAGATAGAACAAGGAAAATGGAAACCCCCTGAACCGTCTTTTCTGAAAATTAATGTGGATGGTTCATTCACCAACATTCAGAATGTTACAGGTATCAGTTTAATTATCCACAACAAAGAAGCTAAATTCATAGAAGCACATGCCAGTACTACTAGAAGTAGAAACTCGGAGGAAGGTGAAGCCATTGCGATTCTTAAAGGTATGCAATGGGCGGAATCTCATAACTATAATAGAATCACCATAGAAAGCGACAATATCAATATTATTGAAAATCTACAGAACAGCAGACATGAAATTTAATGGCAATCAAAAATTCATATTAAAAGAATACAGGAAATAAAACGGAGGCTGGAAATAGTTAAATTCTCTTATACTAGCAGGAATTGCAATGTAGCGGCAGACAAGTTGGCTAAACGGGCAAGGAAGGAAAACAGAACGAAGACATGGAATAATGTCCCTTACTTTCTTTTTAAGTTTTATTGTAATAAAACTCTAATTTCCCTTTAATTAACAATATTATCAATTTCAAAAAAAAAAGACTAACATGTTAGTATAGAAGGTGGCTCTAGTGGCACCAGACCAAAAGGCTGTTAGCATCCATTTCTATTAGCACCAAGCCCAACTGCTCCTCTCTCTGTTAGCACTGTCCAACTATGTAGGCACCGGTCAAAGTAGAGTTAACCCTAACCCCTCCATCCATCTCTCACAAAATCTGACCAAATTGGGAATTCCAAACTTCCTCTCTCTAAGATTATTCATACATTCTCTAAATCTTTGCTTGACATTCCTACACCTCTTAGATTCTCCACCATCAACTGAAAGTATTTCCTGCAAGATATCGCCCCCATTGGTGATTTTTTATTCAGTTTACCTTCTCTTTTACCTATCATTCACACAAATTACAGGATTACTATGAAGGGAAGGGTAGATAGAAACCATGATTTCACCTCCTTCTCTCACTCGTCTTTTGTTTTTACAGATTATAATACTGTGTTGAATTTTTGAACCATGATTTCACCTGCTTCTCTCTCATGTCTCTTGTTTCTACAGATTATGAAGGGGAGGGTAGATTGAAACCATGATTTCACTGCCCGTTTCCATTAAATCACGGATTAGCCAATCTGTTAGTCTTCACATACTCATGGATTGGCTAATCCGTTTATCTTCACATACTCATGGATTGGTCAATCCGTGAGTATTTCAATCCACAGATAACAGAGATACATGTCAATCTCTCTTCCTCCATTTAGACTGCTTCAATTCTCTGTTCGTAATGCTGAAGTACAATTCAGACATTGGAAGGAAAAAAATAAAAATGCAAAAAGAAGGAAAGGGTATAAACCCTAAGGTATTTTGTTTCCTCATCTTTCTGTGGTTATTTTTTTTCGAGCTCAAATCATGGGTATTGCTTGTTATTTTATCTTCAGAATCTCTTCTTGATCTTTCTGCTAATGGGTTTTGCTTGTTTTTTTTTCAATTTCCAAATCTTCTTGTTCATTGTGATAATGGGTATTGCTTGTTCTTTGATCTTCTTTCTGATATCTACAATAGGCGAAACGATACTACATTCTATATGTAGATTTCAACTTACCAGAGTGTACGGGTTCTGATTTGCTTAAAGATTTAAGGTAGGTAGATTGTCTCAATTCCTATAAAGGTTTGTTTTTAAATCATATAGGTTTTGATTTAACAAGAAGATATTGAACAGGAAGATCCATATCTGAAATGGGCATACATAGTAATCGTGAATGTAGATGGAATGGCATAAAAAAATCCATACACAAATTAGGGCTTTAATTCTTTTTGTTTTCGAAGAAGAAGAAGATGGAAGAAGCAAACAAAGGTGAACGTCACTCACATTAAAAATCGGTGCTTATAGAGAACTTAGGTCAATAACCATTGACCCGAGTCATTAAAATTTTCGGATGCTAACAGTCTTTTGGTCCGGTGCCTTTAGAAGCACCCTAGTATAGATTAGTAATTTCTTTTTTTTTGAACTAGATTAGTATTGGTTTGACAAAAAAAAAAAAAAAAAAAAAGTAGTGGGGACAAGAAATAGGTAGCCGTTGTTCTTTAGAAGAAAAAGGGTGTCTTTATAAAAAAATTAGAAAAATGATGCTATGCCCGGCTAATTTCCCGGCCGGGTGAGTTGGCTCGCCAGCCGGACATAGCATCTGACGTGTGAAAGGAGAAGAAATGGATTGGGACTAATTTCATCTCTGATCCCTTGAATAGAGCTTAATTACAATAGAGGGCTTTTAATAAAATAAGGAAACTAATCACATTTCCTTGAGAACAGCTCGACATTTCTCTTGAGGGTTTCGATTTGTTCACTTAGGATTTCGACTTCTTCACTAGGCGCTTCACTCGACTCAGGGTTTCGATTTCTTCACTTAGGATTTTCATCAAGTTCTTCACTTAGGGTTTTCATCCAAATTTCGAATCCAACTTAGGTTTTCTTCACTCGACCTCAACAAGTTCGAACCAAGCAACTCGGTGGGTTTAATCGACAAGTATTTTCTTCTTCTACTCATTGTTGTATTTACTAATGATGTTTAAGGGGTTTCTAAAGGTCTTTGACACATTTTGGGATCAACCGACAACTTTTTGAACAAAAGTGAAGTTCTAATTTCCCACTTAGATATCCTGGACTATTGTTCCAAGTTTGTGTGTTACTCAAATTGAATTTATACTTGATTTTATCATTTTGTTGATTTTATCATTTTGTTGATGATTCATGCCACTGGAATTTGTCTTTGATTTTCCTCTTCATTTTGTTAAGCTGTGACTATATCAGTACAATGGTCAAATAGGTTCATTATCTTTGTTCAGAATTTGGGTATATGTATTTATGGATTGTAGATAGAGAAGTTGAATTACATGTTGCTTTGAACTCAAGCATTGTGCATTGACATCCTTAGAATTCAATTCTTACTCGTTAGAAGATTGCGCTCGTATCTTTTATCATAAGATATTCAATGTTAACTGTATGTTGATCCATGTTCCTCAATCGTTCTTGCAGTATTCGACTTAAAACCTGGATTTCCCGACAGTATTTGGGAGGCCTATTACCTCCATAAAGTTCACTGCTCATTTCTATAAACTAACTTCGAGTTGCTTCTCACAAATTCACAACTATATGGTGTGTACCTAGTTTTAGTTTATACACAAAGATCTAAACTTATCCATCTTGATTTCATTGTTCCTGTAATTTGTAGTTTACAAACAAACATCTCCGTGTACTTTATTGCAATTTATATAAGAATGATTTAAGTTTCAATTTTTGAATGACAGAAACATGATGCAATCGGCAAATTTACAGTATAATGTGCAAATTGTTTGAAATGGAGGGTGATTCCAACACAAGAAGAGTACAACGGCATCAGAGCTCACTTCGTTGAAACCCCATGGGTCCGCACAAATAAGTCCGTTGTCTCTTGTGACGATCCCTCTGATTTAGAGATTGACAACACTAGAACATGGGTAATTGACAAACCAAACCTTCCGAAATCACCAGCTGGTTGCAGAAGAGGATCTTACGAGAGCTGCAGAGTTTAAGTTAAAGAGCATTGACGCAAGATTTAGTTATATTATTGTAGTGTTAGTTTACGAGCTTTTACATTCTTATGTTTCTATGGTATCTTACACTTTTATAGATATTTGTTACTATTTTTTGCATGAAATATCTTAATGTTGGTTCATTATGAAATGCTCAAATAAAACATATACAAATAGGAACTGAAAAGAATTAGAGATCTTTAACTTTCAAGTCAAATTTCATACTGTTCAATCACTTAACACAGATGAATCAATTTTGTTACTTAAAATGTATCAAGAGAAATATACATATTGGTTTAGTTTCCTTAACTAGTTGTCATAAACCCACAAATTTTAGATTTTCACTTTTCATTTCCTGAAATCTTGAAGATGCTTCTTCTTCAGGTCGAAATAATTTCACGTCAGGACTCAGGACCTCCAGACATTCCATTAAGACATCAGTGTGTTCAATTTTTCCCATAGAAACTCAAACTTAACTCTTTTGTTCTTTGTTACTGTACTGTCGAATCATATCCCCCATCTTTGCAAGGTCCTCCTAAAATAACAAAACACCACAACACCAAGCAAAATCTCATTACAAAAGCACTCTGCAACACCATGATACCCTTTCGCTGTGCTTGAGACGGTTTATCTGCCCTATTCCAGGGGATTTGATGAATTACGCTGCACAAGAGAAAACTGATTTTCATTTGCTATAGTTAGCAACTTTTCATACTAGATGCGGTTGATATTCACATATAAATTTGAGTTAATTCCTATATGGCCCCCTACTTTGTGACCAGCTTCCTTTATGGCCCCCTTTTTTTCGTAAATTCAAATATGGCCCCTTATTTTCAACTAAATGCCATTACTACCCTTCTTAATTCTAAATTTAAAACATTAAAAAAAGTTATTTCCACCTCACCCCTCTTTCTCTCTCAATCTCACCTCTCTCTTCTCCGGCAAGGTTGCTGGCCGGAAAATTTTCCGGCCGGCGACCTTCAAACCTAAAAAAAAATCTCTCTCTCTAAATTTTTTTTCTAAAAAAAATCTCTCCACTCTCTCTCTCTAAAAACTCCGGCGAAGGGGTTTCCCTTCGCCGGAGGATCTGTTCACTAACAAATATGTTTGGGTTAGAAACAAATATGCACATTAAGAATCTAACAAAGAAAAAACAAGAAAATCGTGTTTTATATGATCATTCCAAAACTAACTCGATATACCAAATTCTAATTAAGGGGAAATAGTAAAGGAAACTTTCATGAAACTGAATGATAAATTCAACAGGATTTGGTTTCAAGTATAAAAGCCAATTAAGAGAAGGGTTATTTCCCTAATGGCCCCCTACTTTGTGACCAGCTTCCCGCCTGGCCCCCTACTTTACGAGAAATACCCATATGGCCTCCTTCCGTTATAACACCGTCACTCTCTCTCCTCCATCATGTTTTCTCTCTCTGCCAACTCACGCCACATCATATTGTTACGCCACCTCATCACCTTCTCCGGCAGAGGTCGTCGGCCGGTCAAATTTCCGGCCGGCGACCTTCAAACTAAAAAAAAAAAAAAAAATTTTTTTTTTTTTTTTTCTCTCTTCCTCTCTCTCTCTCTAAAATTACTCCGGCGAAGGTCTCCCTTCGCCGGAGTGGTCTGTTCTTCAAGGAACAGACCAGATCTGTTCAGTGAAGAACAGATCTCGGTCTGTTCTTCACTGAACAGACCGAGTCTGTTCTTGAAGAACAGACCCGAGTCTGTTCTTCACTGAACAGACTCGAGTCTGTTCTTCAAGAACAGACCCGAGTCTGTTTAGTGAAGAACAGACCCGAGTCTGTTCAGTGAAGAACAGACCGAGATCTGTTCTTCACTGAACAGATCTGGTCTGTTCCTTGAAGAACAGACCACTCCGGCGAAGGGAGACCTTCGCCGGAGTAATTTTAGAGAGAGAGGAAGAGAGAAAAAAAAAAAAAAATTTTTTTTTTTTTTTTTGGTTTGAAGGTCGCCGGCCGGATATTTGACCGGCCGGCGACCTCTGCCGGAGAAGGTGATGAGGTGGCGTAACAATATGATGTGGCGTGAGTTGGCAGAGAGAGAAAACATGATGGAGGAGAGAGAGTGACGGTGTTATAACGGAAGGGGGCCATATGGGTATTTCTCGTAAAGTAGGGGGCCAGGCGGGAAGCTGGTCACAAAGTAGGGGGCCATTAGGGAAATAAAAAGAACAAGTAATTTGTTTCTTAATAGTATTACCATTTCATAAAAATAACAAGAAGCTACAATAAGAGAAATTAGGTTTTATCTTACAATCATGAAGCAGTAAAGAAACAATTTCCCCCATTTTAAAGATCTAAAAAACCCTAGCTTTCTCACTCATCGTCATCATCATCATTCAATATACTCAAATTCATCTTCCTTAAGATGAGCAACAAATTTAACAAGACCACGACCTTCAATTTCAGTAAAAAATTCAATCTAAAAAGGAAGATTAGCAGAAATTTGTTTACCTTTCCAAACACCAACATACTGTTTGATTTTCCCTTCCATTCCACTTATATCAATTCCGGAACTTTAGGAACATGATATACTATTAGTGGAACTTTAACCCTAACCCTAGCTCCAACTTTTTCAAGATTTGATTCATCTTCAGATTCAACTGGTGGTACCGACGATGAAGATGAAGAAGAAGTAGTTAAATCAGATTCTATGGCGATTTCACAATAAATTTTCGTCAGTCGTCGTGGTCGACGGTGAGTTAAATCAAAGGTAACGGAGTTCGGTGAGATGATCGACGACGATCGTTGACCGTAATTTTTGATCGTTGTAGATGGGAAAGATGAAGATGATACGGATAGAGAAGCTGTAATCGTCATTTGGGTGTGTTTTTTTTTTTTGCTCTCTCTCTCTAGAATTTCTTGAACTTTACTACAGTACTATAACTGGGTGGTAATATATTTTAAAAAAAAAATTAGAGAGAGAGGAGAGATTATTTTTTTTAGGTTTGAAGGTCGCCGACCGAAAAATTTTCTGGCCGGCGACCTTGCCGGAGAAGAGAGAGGTGAGTTGGAGAGAGAAAGAGGTGAGTTGGAGAGAGAAATAGGTGAGTTGGAGAGAGAGAGAGGTGAATTGGAGAGAGAGAGAGGGGTGAGTTGTAGAGAGAGATGAGGTGGAGAGAGAGAGATGAGGTGGAGAGAGAGAGAGGGGTGAGGTGGCAATAACTTTTTTTTAAATGTTTTAAATTTAGAATTAAGAAGGGTAGTAATGACATTTACATGAAAATAGGGGGCCATATTTGAATTTACGAAAAAAAGGAAGCCATAAAGGAAGCTGGTCACAAAGTAGGGGGCCATATAGGAATTAACTCTATAAATTTTCTCAAATCTATGAAAACAACCCATACTCTAAAAATTGAAGAGGAAGAAGAACTAATTGTCATGGGCAAACAAATACTACATCATATCTGTTTCAAATCTATTGAACTATCTGACTATCTAGTGAAACATATATATCTACCTTCACAAACTTAGACTCTGACTGTCTATAAACCCCTTAAAAATCGTAAGTAAATACAACAATTCAAAATCATAAGTAAATACAACAATGAGTAAATACAACAATTTTTGTTTAACAATAAATGAATCAAACAAACCTTACCTATTAGGTGATTTCCGGTCGAATCTTGGTCGTGAAGTCGACTTCCCCTTCAAACTTGTAGAGAGAGAGAGAGAGAGAGAGAGAGAGAGAGAGTCATACAGTGAATGAATGAAGAAGTATGAGAGGAAAGATAGAAACAAGAAGAAAATCAAACAAACCTTACCTATTAGGTGATTTCCGGTCCAATCTTGCTCTGGACGACCTTGGTTTTGGATTACAA
>BEHA01000665.1:2007999-2031391 GCA_002897215.1 Eschscholzia californica subsp. californica | reverse complement strand
TCTTACGGTTACGATGTCTAGGTGTCATCTTTATAAAATCGTTACAACCTGCTAAAACATATTTACCTCTAATTGATTCATCATTATCTTCATTATTACCACTCTCAATGAGGAGGCGTGAAATTGAGGACACCAATTTTCTCAGGATCAGAACTGCTGGTTTATAATACTTGAGGTTTAGAAAGTACCTGGCAGATGATGTGCTTTCTACCCTAGGTATGAATTCAATCTCCCCTTCTCGTTTCTCAAAAGGGTAAAGTTTTTTATCCATCACTGATCACTTCACTTTTTCAGAAAAAAAAAAAAAGATGGAACTTTTGATTAATTCTACGCACCAAAATCTAAAGAAAACTTGTACTAAAAGAGGTTTGTTCAGACTTCAAGCAGCAGTATCAGTATGGGTGAGATTTATCAATTTAAAATAACAATCATTCTTATCTTACCTGCCCAAGATTAATTAACACAATCTGTCTCTCCTTCTCAGTACCCAGAATTAAAATCCTCTGATCGTCTTTCCCTACCGTCACCTCTAATTGATGATTGTCTGTGACTCTCCAATGAGTCAGATAAAGAGGTCCCTTTTTTGGTCTTAGGTTTCTTTTTTTTTCTTTTTCAGAAAGTAGTATAGGTTTCCTATTTTGGAATATAAATTTTGACTTCACCCCACGTTAATTTTGGTATAAGCCCCATTTTTTACTGAACCGACTAGAATTATGGTATGTGTCAATAAGGTGTGTGGATCGACTTTTTGCAGATTGGAGTGGTTATAAGAGCATCTCTAATGGGACACTCAATCTCTAACACGTAGAGTGACAGATGGAGTATATAACATTTTGGAGTTTTTGTTAAAAAACCATCTCCAATGGAACAATAGTCACGCATCAGTCGTTCATGACCCTCTTTTCTGTTACGATTTATCGTACGATGACCCGGAACAGAACCAACATGACGGGAACGTGGTCGTTGATCCCTTTCCTGTAACTCTGCTAGATACAATCTAAAAAAAATTCATCATCTTCCCTATCTTCTAACTCTTGTTGAATGATCAAATTTGCTAACTCATAACTATCATCCATTGAAGGAGAGAGGAAAGATGGAAAGAATGTAGAAAGAAAATGTAGAGAATATAGAAACAAGATGTAGAAAACTTAATGGATAAGTGGTTGTATTTATAGGTGAACAAAAAGTAAAAAAAAAAAATCAAAATTCAAAATTCAAATTCCCCCCAAAATTTTGGTAAAATTTGAAATTTAAAATATTATAACCAAAATTTAATGGGTGAAAATTAAAACACAAACCTCACACACGTACACCACACATGTACAAAATTTGAATTTTGGAGCCCAACGTTGGAGTTGCTCTAAGCCCCGGGGCACCCAAAATTCAGGGGCTCCCAAAATTGGGACCCCGAGCCCCATATTGGAGTTGCCCTAAATGTTATTTTATAATTCTAACCAATAGAAAACTTTGTTTTCAACTACTTTTTATCTATTGGATTGAAGGACATATATATTAAGTATGGAGACTTTAGAGATCTCCATTGGAGAACAACAAAAATTAGAGTGTCTCTATATTAACATGTAGGAAAGAAAATCTCTATTGACACTTGACAATTAGGATTTATAGAGTGTTTGTTAGAGTGTCCCATTGGAGATGCTCTAAGTTTGTGTATTACCTCTTCCTCTCTCTCTCTCTAGAAATCGCCTTCAGAAAAGAAAGAGAGTTTCAAGTTTATCTTCAGTTAGAAGAGAGATAGAGAGGGAGAAATCCTTCCTCTTGCTTTCGTCCCTCCCACCACCCACCACCAATGAAGAAGAAAAACTACTCATAACCCATTACAAGTCTTTATCTTCATATCCACAATAGAATCAGCAATATCCCTTCAATCTTCTTTCATCTTTGAGAGAGAAAAGGGTTAACGGGATAGAGAGAGAAAAAAAATACATAAGGGTTATTTCTCTAATGGCCCCCAACTTTGTGAATAGCTTCCCGCATGACCCCCTACTTTACGAGAAATACCCATATGGCCCCCTTCCGTTATAACGCCGTCACTCTCTCTCCTCCATCATGAATTCTCTCTCTGACAACTCACGCCGCATCATCTGTTACGCCACCACATCACCTTCTCCGGCAGAGGTCGTCGGCCGGTCAAATTTCCGCGCCGGCGACCTTCAAACTAAAATAAATAAATAAATTTTCTTTTTCTCTCTCTCTCTAAAATTACTCCGGCGAAGGGAGACCTTAAAATTATTGATAAGCGATTAGTTTCAACACTTAAAATTTATTTTTAATCCTATCAAGATGATTAGGATTGGTTACTACGAAACGAGTGAAGTTCAATTATGTGAATTTAGAAGTGACGTCTCTCATTAGATTTGGGTTTTATCTAAGGACTGGTTATGAAACCAATAAACCAAAAAAATGTTGAGTAAAAGAACAGATTTTATATGTGTGGAGTGTAACCGATTATTTTTTTTTGTTGAAAGAGTGTAACCGATTTTATCACAAGAAATTTGTTTCGAATTTTTATACACTTACTCTGAAGTCTGAAGTAGAGATCAAATGGCAGATGGCATGCTTTAAACATTTGAATTTTGTGAGTTGTTCCAAACTTAAAAGTCAGGCTGAGTTGGCAATTTATTGCCACAAAGGCCCCTGCCCATATCCACCCCAAATCTTCCAGTAGGATATTTACAACTTCTTCGTACCATGTGTTCGTGCACTCCATGGGGGAAAATTTGAACTTCTGTTGCGTGACTCAATTCCTATGTGGCAGCCTTGCCTAAATATGTTGCGTGACTCAATTCCTATGTGGCAGCCTTGCCTAAATATGTTATTAGCTATTGGTTGAGGGTCCTACCAGCGAAGATAGGAGGGACCTAGTACTTTGAGCTTTGCTTAACATAACCGGCACGTTGAGTCCGTTGCCAAAAGCAAAAGTATACAAACCACATTTCTTTCTTTACCAGACAAATTTGAAAATGCACTAGCCAAAGTATCATTAATCTGTTAAAAGGTTTGTCAAATACAAAGAGTAATATGCATAACATTTTAATTTATAGAAAAGACAAATAAAAAATGGGTTAATTCTATTTTGACTCTCTAAAGATGACCAACTCACCAAAATGGCCCCCTAAAGAAGACCAACTTCCAAAATAGGCCCCTAATTCATTTTTCCGTTTGTTTACCGTTAGAAATCATAAATCTTTGGTCTATTTGGCTACCAAGAACCTTGAATCCTAAGGATTCCTAATTCCAAAATTTGTATCGGACCAAAATCTCACCCTGCCCCTTGGGATTTGCTATGATTTTGGATTAATAAACCTAAAATCAACAAAAAAAAATATTTCCTTCTACAAAATAATTATTTTAAAAATATTTTTTTCAAAAATCATTTTTTTCCTGAAAGTCGTTTTTTTCTTCAAAAAAAATCGTTTTTTCACAAATTCCGATTTTTCAACAACCGGTTTTTCCCTCGAAATCCGATTTTGTGAAAAAATTGTCCTCCAAACCCTTTTTTTATTTACCGAAAAATAAGTTTTTTTTCCCAAAAAATAAGCTTTCATAAAATCTTATTCGCTTCATAAAGACTGTGTTTTCCTGAATTGTTTTTTCCACAGGTAAACTTATTTTTCAGTAAAAATAAGTTTTTTTTCTCGAAAAATATTTTTCGACAACTGAAATTTTATAAAAACTTTTTAGCTTCATAAAGATTGTGTTCCTGAATTGTTTTTTTCACAGGTAAAAACAGTGCTAAAAAAAGCGATTTTCATGAAAAAAAATAGGCTTCATGAAAATTCGGTTATCGAAAAAAATGGTTTGAAAAAAAAATTCGGGGAAAAAAAATCTTTTTCAGACAAAAAACGACTTTCGGGAAAAACTATTTTTGAAATAAAATTTGTTTACGAAAAAGTTAAAAAAACGGTTTTCGAGAAAAAAATTATAAAAAAATTACAGAGAGTTCTCGAATGAAATGATATTTGAAAAATTCGAATTTCGAGAATAAAGTTTATTCAAAATTTTTCTAAAGAGGCGTTTAAAATACTCGACTAATAATAAATCATAGAATTCTTATTAATTGTCAAAGAAACCAAAAAATAAATTTTGAATTCATGAATCCGTGGAATCATGCATCTCAAGAACTCATGAATCCACAGATTCAAGATTCCGTCATTCAAACACACCATTAATTCATTTTCAAAACAAATTGGATTTTAGAAATGAATTCACAAATGTTCGTTTTTTGTGTCCCCTGACCATCAAGCCAACTTAATCTCTTAATAAAAGATTTGTTTAATATGCCATTAAAGTCAGATCTTGATTTATTAAGTTTTATACATTAAGAAAATAATCCTCTTCATGGACATCAAACCACAAGTCATAAATTGAATTATAATATTGATAGATCACTGACTTTTTATTTGATTTCATTAATTTAGGTAAGTTGGGTGAGAAGAAAAAAATCATATGCTTCTGTAGTAGAACAGTAGAAAGTTGAGTTTCTTCCAATACCTAACAAGTTCATGAGAGAAGATTTCATATACTTAAACTGAAAAACCAGTCAATAGGAATTCAAATCAAACAAACCATTCAATAGGAATTCAATTAGCAACACAACTAAAAAAACCAGTCAACAGGAATTCAAATCAAACAAACCAGTCTAGAATTAGTCAAACACACTTCAATTAAGAAAGTCAAACACACTTCAATTAAGAAAGTCAAACACATAAACTGAGATATTAATCCACAAAAAGAATGTGTTATAGCTTTTACCCATTGCCATTTGTCAACTGTAAAATCCTCGAATCAATTTCAGCTATTACTTCATCCACAGTGCGTATGTTGCCGTATTGCAGGTAACTCAGTCGTTCTTCATCATTCATATCATGAACCTCTTCAAAGCTCGCAAGAAAGACCTGTAAATCGAAAAGATGAAGCAAGCACTGATCTATATCTATTCCTCTACCGAAATACTCCATTTCGTTTATCATCGCCGACATCTGGAAAGAAAAGATAAAAAAGAATGGTAAGAAAAAGAGGCAGAAAAAAAGCGGATTAAAGATGATGACCATTTATTATATTCTCACCTGAAGCTCAACCGCAGCGTACTGAAGAACGTCGTTGTTCAAAACGAATCTACGTCGAATCACATTAATCTCTTCCACGGTAAGCCCGTTCAATTGGTCCCTATAATTTTTTTATATCAGGAATTAGGATATATACTCTTTTTTATCTATGCACATTAAAATTTGAACAAAAATATTACCTTATAGCGATTATGTGAGGAGGTATGATAGGGTTGATAGCTTCAGGATTAACAGGGACCTCCATGGATTGGACAGGAACACTAACAGGGAGCTCCATGGATTGCACAGGGGCACTAACAGGGACCTCCATGGATTGCACAGGAACACTAACAGGGACCTCCATGGATTGCACAGGGGCACTAACAGGGACATCCATGGATTGCACAGGGGCACTAACAGGGACATCCATGGATTGCACAGGGGCACTAACAGGGACCTCCATGGATTGCACAGGAGCACTAACAGCAGAATCTTCTTCCATTAAACCCTAAACAATAGACAATCTTTATTCATTAAACCCTAAAAAATACCAAATTCAATAAGAATATCTTTCAATTATCAAACCCTAAATAACTACAGGAGTCTTTTTCCATATTAATCAAACACTATACAAGAATATACCAAAAGCTAGAAAATTAGAAAATAAAGTATCATCCACATAATTAACCCTAAACAATAGATAATCAAAGGATCAGTCAAACACTAGACATGAAGCCCTAAAAATATACCAAATTCAATTAAGAATATTTCACATTATCAAACCCTAAAAAATTCGGCTATCACATTGTTTCAACAAATTAACCCTAAAATGAAAAATAAGGGAACAAAGGATATTATTTCGTACCTTAAAAGTTGGAGGAGACTGGCTTAACCCACTTATTACTATAAAATGATATTTATAGTAACAAAAAGACAAAACTTAAGTTAACTGTACAATGTGGGACATTTCTTTTTCTTTTATTTTGTGCTGGCCTTCAGCTTAAGATAAATGTACAATGTGGGACCTTTTTTTATTTTGTGCTGGCCTTATGCTTTAAATTACTACACATTTTCTAGTTTGTCCTTCAAAATAAGTTGACCTGGAAAAAGTCAAACACCCAATCACATATTGGAACTTGAATGGTTCTTAAAATAATGAAACTACATACTATTTTTATCCACATCGAATTTCTAGAAAGCACCTTTAGACACTTGGTGCCATTTCCCGGAATCATGTTCTACTAACCGATGAACGTGCAACAAATTTGGAGAGAAGTCCACAAGCCCGTCCGTGACTTTTGCAAGGGCCTGTACATTGAACAACAAAGATCATTATCAGACAACGAAAGAGAGAGAACAATGTACATGAACATTATCTGGAATGAAATGCAGATATCAAGAGAGGAATTGAAGTTGGCAGTTACTTGCTAAAAGAATACACTGAGATTTCAATGTTAATAGTCGATGATAATCGATATATTCTAGAGAGGAAAACTAGAGAGGCATAGATGTCCCAGCTCTAATAGAGATGTTTTTTTAATGGTATCAAACTGGTAGCGCAAATCAGCTAGTTCATCTTCAATAAGCATGCTTGCCAATGCCTACAAAAGATAACAAAGTTCGAAATTATAACCCACGATAAGTAGTGAAAAAGAAAGAAACAATATGTCAAGTTACAGACTCGTGGGTGAAGAAAACTTCATACCCTTAGCGCAAACTGCTTTAGACAACTATACTTGACAAGCTGTCGCATGTTAGAGAGTACTGGTATATCTAGAGGAATCTCTGAGGCACGACCAGTTTCAATTCAGCATCAACAAATACTTATACAACCTCATACTTATTAGTGGTGTCCAATAATATGTATATACAAGGTAATGACAGGACCTGTAATGATGGACGTCAGGGAGCAATATTTGTAACGTACGTAATGACACTCTGGAACAGTAAAAAGACCAACAAAACAACCTACCAGAATTTAATATAATCGGGCCCAATTCAAAACAATTGTGTCATGCAATGTAACAGCGCAGTGGGGAAGCACTCCAGACAACCTATGCTTTTAAGTAAAAAATTATCACAAGTACAAGCAGATTCGACAGCAAAATAGATGATGAAGAGTGAGGAAGAAAAATATTTGATGCAAAACGAGTTCTGCAATTTTTTCGATCATCACGACCCATGCTTGGCAGATAGATTGTATCACATCAGTGTAACCCAATAAGCTACTTTGCTCATTATGTAGCAGCTAAGGGTATATAGTGTATTTTGTCCTCCCTAGAAGTGGATATAATCTCACAGAGTAGACTTTAAATTCTTTGCCTCATCGTTCATATAGAAGTTGATGCATTCGATGATATACCGAGGAACAATGCCAGGTATATCTAGGGAGTGCGATCAATGAAGTTACTACGTATTTCGTGTAATTAGACACAATCAACCGTCAATCTTAATATAATTATAAATCTTATGTATTTTTAGTAATTGCTACTATCAAGAAAATGCATGCAATCATGGAAGCGGTCGGCAAGTAGAATCTCCGGTAACACAGATTGATAAGAAAAGACATATTGCATCTATTTATGTACGTTTTTTTTGTGCTCAAGCAATTACCTCACCGATAAGGCGATACGTTCAAAGTTAATTCCTACCTCTTTGCGTATACCATCTTCTGTCCTAACCCAAAATGAAGCAGGCCAATACTCCATGCATCAGATTCAGGCCTGGACCTACGTTGCATCACCCTGCTGTTTACCATAAAAAACGACCCAAAATATGAGAAAACTCATGCTAATAATAAATCTAATCCCAATTTTTAAGCAAAATATTTTGTTAGGTTGAATGTTTCTATATTGAGGTAAAGTACATAACTTAAAGATTTACTATCATGAGTCATGGTCAAACATTACACTTTTGAACTCAAATTACTCGATATTGGGCTAAATATGTGCGATCAAGCTAAGTAAGTGTCAAGACTTTATAGGTGGTATCTGCTAAGGTTTGGGGCCAGACACTAAATTGGTTCACCCTTCTTTCTCTGAGTGTGTATGTTGAAATGAAAAGAAATGGAGTTATGATGATCAAACCTATTTACCCAACGAGAATGGAGTTCAACGATGAGACGTTCTTCATGAGGAGACATCCTACCACGTTCAAGATCTGGGTGTAAATAATTAACCCAACGTAACCTGCAACTTTTCCCTGATCGATTCAAACCTAACAAAACCACAAAAATTAAAAAACCAGAGAAAATATTTTATAAAGAACTACGCTAATTCTCTCTTGTTCTTTCTTCTTTCTTTTCCCTATCCAGATTAAAAAAATCTAATTATAACCTAGTTAGCTAGCTAGATACGTATATTTTATAAAGAACTCTTTTTTAAACAAAATATTTTGTTCACAACCTAATTTTTCAGTAAAAATATAAAGATTTGTCGTTCACAAGAAAATCCACTCACCTGGCTTTATGAAGTCTGATAACCCAATATATGTTGGCTTCAGAGATGATGCTGATTTAGCGGACTTGAAAAGAAAATTCTACAAACAACAATACAGCCCAATAAGAAATGATCGTGTAAAAATCACTTTAGTTTAAGCATAACGACCTAAAGATATCCTAGTTATAAAGATCAGTTAGGCGATACCTCCGGTTTCATGTCAAGATGTACTAAACGATGTAAATGGCACTCAGCTGCAAATCTCTGAGCATCTGCTGCACTAATACTGCAGCATCTTTCTCATTGTAATGGCTATCTTTCCTGTGTAAGAATATCAATATATGTATCATACAAACCAACTAAAACATAATTTTCAATGTATTATCTAACAACGAGTAATGACTACGAAGATTTAAAGGACTCTTACTTGGACAGTATTCGATTAGGTGGCATGCCACACTCGCATAACCTGATATAAGAAGCTGCCGTCTAGAAAGAAGATAAGTTCCAGCAACTTTCTTAACATAACAACAACAACTCACTTATGTCTATGAAAATCAAAACAACCGTTAACTTGCTCTGCACGGAACTAAAACCATGAACTTGCTCTTGAGATAACTTTGTAAAGTCATTGAAAGCGGTTATTCAAAAAAAAAACATAGAAAAGGAAGACTATTTTTTTTTTTAGAAAGCAAGATTGTTAACAAAATATAAGTTCGATAGATCAAACCTAAGATCCGCCATCTTACAAAATATAAAAGATTGTTAACAAATAGAAAATGTAAACCTTAAAAATAGATCTTTTAAGAGAACAAAAACAAATATGTATTTTCAAAGATTTTACATGAATATTATGGCTAGGAACTAAGATACCACAAAAATATCCATTACATTGAAGAATAACATGGTCAGGAAATACAGATCTAAACATCCATTAGATTAAATGTTAAAGGGTTTCACCAATCAAAAGATTAAAACACATGTTTCTCAATCAAACCATGATCTTATTAGAAATAGAAGATCGTTGGACAGAAAGGAAATAACCTGAAACAAGAAAATACTTGATGTCTTTTGAGAGGAAAAACAAGTAAAAGTTCATAAACATCAAAAAAAAAATATATGAAAACCATAACATACCAGATCTACTTACATATAGAACATCATATGATATATTAAACAAAATAAGATTTAAACCGAAAAAAATTGTGTTTTGGGAGAAAAACAAGTTAAAGTTGATAGCTTTGAAAAGTTGGGACCTTCGAAAAGTTGAGAGCTTTGAAAATCAATCAAAGTTCATAACTTTTATCTACATAAACATCAAAGAAAAAAATATTAAAACCATACAACACCAGATCTACTTGGACATAGAACATCATATATCATACAAAATCAGATTTAAACCGAAAAAAAATTGTGTTTTGAGAAGAAAAAAAAAGTTGGGACCTTTGAAAATCAATCAAAATTCATAACTTTTATCTACATAAACATCAAAGAAAAAATATGAAAACCATACAATACCAGATCTACTTGGACATTAAACATCATATATATCATACAAAATAAGATTTAAACCGAAAAAAATTGTGTTTTGAGAAGAAAAACAAGTTAAAGTTGATAGCTTTGAAAGATCTATCTCTCCATTGACATTTTTTTTTTTGACTCCCCATTGCTAATGGATGAATGAATTGAATAACAAAACATAGAGAAAGGAATGGGGAAGTTGGAGAGGGAGGCTGCCGCTCCAAGAGCGATAGATAGGGCCTAGGGGCCTAGGGGGTGGGAAGGAAACAAATTTCTGTCTCCTCTAATTACTAATATCTAAGGCCATAATCTGTCAGAAAAAGGGAATCTAACCTCTAAGGCGATAAATTAAAAGACGGCTTATCTGACGCTGGCCCATTTTCTTCTAAAGGGCCTCTTACTATTGTCCATCTACCTTTGTGTCTAATCAAACCCTAATACCATTTCTTATCTGCAGGCGGGTGGCAGACCCCGTTTTAGCGGGCCGGGATCACTACGGGGCTCCAATCGGAATGAGTCGTTTGACCCAGAAATTCCGCTGGAACAAAAACGTCCACGCGTTAAAACGGAGGATAATTTGCTTTCCCCAATTATTTTCCTTATTTTAGGAATAGACTCTTCCCTTTTTTTTTTTTTTTTTTTGTGTGTGTTGAGATGATTAGACTCTCACTTTAAAAGTAGGTTCACCCATTCTCAAAAACAAAAAATAAAAATAAAATAGGTTCACCCATAACCCTCACGCATTAACTGCACTTTTTTAAACAAATTGCTAGTTCCCATGTCAAATTTGCCCCTTTTGATACCAGTAAATTCTAGTCTAAGACAAACTTGTACATTCCTTCTCAAATAGGTTCCCATGTCAAATTTGACCCTTTTGATACCAATAAAAATAAAATAGGTTCACTATATTCCTTACTACGTACCAATTTTCCCCATCTGACCTAAGCGCTCCACGATTATTGATTCAAATAAACATAATCACTGCTTCCAAAGATGACAATTAATTCAAATAAATTAGTGCCATATTTCCGAGCTGGGAGGGTTTAATGTGTAGTATTGAATCGAACTTACCAAGTCCCAATTTGCTATATAACAATAGGGATATTTAGTGTTTGGGTCAAGGATAAGTACCGGTTTTAGTGTTTAGGTCACAAGTTTGTCCGTTATAGGGTCTGGGTCACGGACTAACAGTTGACCCCTTGACTAATGACGATAGCTAACTACCATCATTAGTCAGCATGGTCAATGGTTAGTCCGTGACCCAAACCCTAAAGCCGGTATTTATCCTTGACCCAAACACTAAACACGAGCTGATGTGAGCAGTTCTAAGTCTCATTTGTTGCTGCCATGAAAACCGAGTTAGTCCCTTGAAATCCCAAACTCGAGGGTGTTTCCATGAACGTCCAAGCTGCTGCCACCTTCCATGAGTCGAGCTCAACTCCTTCCCGTGTCGGCGTAAGCATTGGCCGGTCGGCCAAGCTTTTGCCGGTCATCTCTCTCTCTCTTTCCCTCTTTTCAAGCTCTCTTAAACCCTAACTCTCAAGAACCCTGGAAAATCCCCAACTTCAGAAAACCCTAGCTTTTCCCCCCTTTTCATAATAAAAGGTGAAGATCTGTTCATCTACTCATCTAACAACTTTCGATACAATTGCCATGGATTCACATCTAAAAAACACGGTAAAATCAGATCTAGAATCTTTTATTAAATTAAAACAATTTTATCATCGATTACGTCTTGTTTGGAAACAAAGCTATCTTCTTCGGTCTTCCATAAACTGGAAAATCATCATTCGTTTCCGCCATGACTAAATTCCAGAACTACGATATCTACGATATAAATATATCAAATGTTACTGATGATTCTGACCTAAAATTGCTTCTTCTTCAAACAACAAAATGATTAGTTATTTTTATTAAAGATTTAGATCTATATTTGAATGAGAAATCAACATCTATAAGTTTATCAGGAATTTTGAATTTCATGGATGAAATTTTCTCTACTTGGTTGAAGAAAGAATCATGGTGATTACTATGAACAACAAAGACCAAATTGATCCATCAATTTTAAGACCTGAAAGAATTAATGTTCAAATCCTTTTTGTGATTTTAATGCGTTCAAATTTATTTCCGTCTTTGGAACGGCTCACAGCAACGCTATTTAGTGTTTGGGTCAAGAATAAGTACCGACTTTAGGGTCTGAGTCACGGACTAACCATTGACCCGTTGACTAATCACGCTAGTTAACTGCATCATTAGTCAACGTGGTCAATGGTTAGTCCGTGACCCAGACCCTATAACGGACAAACTTGTGACCTAAACACTAAAACCAGTACTTATCCTTGACCCAAACGCTAAATATCCCATAACAATATATCTATGCTGCTCAATTTTCCTTCTTTCGCAACATCCTTGACCTTTGTCACGACTCACGGGTAACACGTATTTCTCTCCACTGACAATAGCTCACTTTTAGTACGGTCCTTGGTCCATTAGGGAAATAAGAAAGCGTGCCAGTTTACTTTAGATAACAAATTTGTTGCAGGCAGTCCTTAATTTGCAACCCCCATTAGAGCATTCAAAGGAAGTCAGTGAGTGTAAACATCTGATTAAGACTTTGGTCATGGGTAATTGGGTAATAGTTCCCAATTCTAATTCAATACTCAATCCTCCATCTAATAATAATAATAATAATAATGGGTGCCTATACGTATTGTAAAGAAAATAATCAGGAGCATCACACATGCACATTTACCCCGAGCACAGGTTTCACGAGGCCCTAGTTCACCAGTACCATATGCTCAGGTGTAACTTTTGTCATTTGAAGTTCTTGTTCAGGTTTCTCTTTCAGTTCATCCGGGCACATTCAAAAATGCAGATTAATTCGTCTTCTGGTGTGCCCTTACCCCATGTTTTTAATGGGATGAGAGAAGATGTGGTATCAGAAATAAAGTGACGTCTCTTTTTTCCTCGTTGTAGATTTTGAGACTATTGTGTTACATTAATGTACTATTACTTTATAGGTCTCGAAAGCCTCTGGAGTACTTAGAAGTGGTGTCCACTGCTTATCTCTTTCCAAGGAGAAATATGCGGAGAGGGAAATGCTTCATTTGTTTTCTCATATTTTGGGTATTATCATGGAACCTCGAGATCTTATGGACGTGATCTTAATGTGTATGCCGGAGCTGTTCGAATGCATGATTAGCAACAACCAGTTGGTTCACATATTTTCTTCGATTCTTCAAGCAACTAAGGTTTTCAGACCATTTGCTGATGTTTTGGTCAATTTCCTTGTCACTAGTAAACTTGATTTTCTGAAACATCCAGATACTCCTGCAGCAAAACTTGTTTTTGTTGGAAATTTTGGACAATTTATTAATTAAACTATTTTACAAAATTAGAAATTAGTTTTATAATATTTGCATTTGAAATTTATGCCTAATAGTTATATCTTTTCATAAATTATATGGAGAGATATCTCTTTTTGTGAAAAGATTTTTTAGTTGAAAAATGTCTTTTTGTTTTCTATAAATAATGTTTTCTCTATACACATTGTAAGTAATCGAAAACCATGTAGAGTGACTATGTCGGAATACCCTTTGCCATCTTCAATGTGTTCTAATGCTCCTTAAGTGAAATCTCCACAAATTACTTGGTGTAGTTTCACAAAGTCTTGTCATATCTTGGGAAGCAATTTGCCTAATACCCTTCAAGTAATCTTGAGTGAGAGGGGGCAAATAATGTTTTAAGGAAAGTGTACTTAGTACACGTTTCAAGCCTCTAATCTCCATCCCTCTTCTTTTTATCTTATTTGTGTTTCCGAAGACAAACTGTCTAACAATCTTAAAGCATTATATTATTATATTGTGGAGATTGAGGCTACTATGATAAGAATCAAATTGATTAAGTTTGTGCATTGGGTCAACTTCAGTTTTCTGTGGGGTTCAAAACTTAATCCATGAGATAGATAGCATTGGTTAGTTCCACACGGGAATTGGCATTAGACGATATTTATTGTTTTGGACAAATGAAGTAGTTGATTCTATTCATGCATGAAGGTAACATTGTATAAGAAAAGAAAGAAAGAAAAAATCATAGTTTTAGATTCAGTCATTCAGAGTATTCATGGAAGTGGCTCGTCAACACCAAATTCTTGATGATGATGATGATGATATGATGCAAAGAAGTAAATATTCGAAGTCGTTAAAATTCATCCATTGGAGCGATTCCTTTGGAATTGTACTAGTCTACTAGATAAAGGACTTATAGACTACAAGATAGAAGGACAAACATTAATCAGATAAGTTTTATTTTCTCTTTTATTTATCTTTACGAAATTTGTGTTTTATCTAATGTTGGTGGAGGTGACCTTTAGAAACAGAATATGGACAATTTGTCCATGCATAAGTTACATAGTTATGGAAAAAATGGCATCATCCGTTTGAACTTCTTGTTTGTTGTTTCTTTACCCTTGACATGGGTCATAAAGGTTGAGGGTAAATTAATGAATATTTGGGGTGTATCAACAAGGAAGGTTCAAACTTTATCTGGAACACAATTTGGAGTGCAAGTACATTTGTTAATGAGAACACAATTTGGGGTGTATCTAACAATCTAACATGATGCATCTAACTAACCATTATAATTAGAAAGCATCATATGGTTACTATGATTTGAATAGAGGTGACTATTCATAAGGCAACTTGGGTTTTTTCCAATGTCCTTGGAATGATCAATGGTTGTAGGAAATATTGGGCAATAAATGTGAACGACAGAAAATTAATTAATAAATGAAGTAATACAATTTCTCGAATACAAAAGTTTGTATGGACTCAACAACAAGGTATGTGTCAACCCTTCATTAATCTTACTGATTTGTCTAAATAATTATGACTGTGATGCCACCATATGTTTACATATTAATGAGTTATAAGAGACACTGAACTATAGATTGTATTGAAGTCTTATGACACCAAACAGTGATATATATTCTTTATGACATGGGCACATGATTAGTGTTTTTTGATTTTTTATATTATACACTGATATTGTTAGTCAATGGCAATAATAATACATATTTAAAATAGTGGGGGTGTTGGTGAGAGTTAGATGAAAGAATACCATAGATAAACATTGGAACCTTTCAGGATTCTAATTGTGTGATGAAGACATACTTGCAGGTAAATTGTGAAATTTCAGTCTATGCACTCTATTTTGTCTGTTAATAACTTCTACTTACCCGAAAATCTAGTAATAATTGTTGTCCTTATACATACTGTACATGCTAAAGATAATTAGTAATGCTAGAGAGATTTTGATAAGTGAGATGGAGTTGAGGACATCAACCCAATATTGATGTTAGTTCATGTGTGTTGCTAAAGTAGTGTGCATAAGATAATATTATGAATAAATGAATTAATATTGATCGTCACAATACCAATGCGAAATGTTGATTAGTTAATGTGGTTTTTGTATATATAATTCTAGTCTCAAAATTTATATACCAATGTTGTTTTCTTTTCAAAAACTGGTTATGCATGAGTTTTATTTCTTATGATGAGAATAAATCCCATTAACCTATGGGAATTGTTTTGGATTGGCAACAAAAGGTGTATACTAGGGGTTCTAAGTATCAATATTGAGACTGATCATATTTGAAAATATATTAAGGTATTTTGCATCCTAGGTTCCAAAGACGATGACACTGTTTTATCTCTTCAAAAGTGAACTTGGGAACAGTAGGGGAGAGCAAGTAAGGAGCAACTAAAGCTTGATAATTTCTTGATCCCACAAGACATGTTTGTGGCTCGATATGGATCCCATAAGATATATCAATACACAACAGAAATAGTGGGGTAAGCCGATAAAGATGACATAAAATCAATGAGTGACCCAAATATACCAATTGTGTGGTTATTGATGATTATCGTAATTTTGAGAAGAAATTTCATTATACATTGTAACAATCTTGACACTAAGGCGGCCGACTTATTGTCAAGTGGAGAATGTTACTGTTTTGCTTTAGTATATGATGCTCTCATAAATATGCATGAAATTTACAAGGTCAATTGTTGGATATTTGAAATTGTGGGGGTTCCCAATGTCAAACTATTGGATTCAAATCTAATATTTATTCAAAGTAAATATATGAGAAAGTTAATTCTCTATTTCTTAGTGTTGTTGATCTAAATGTGTATGGGGATATAGTGAACACAGTGAGAAGTTTAGACATGGTCTATACTGAATGTGAAATACAAAATTCATGATGGAATTATAGTTTCTTATATTTGAAAGAATTTAGTACACAAATTTACTAAACCTCTGACGAGAGGTACGTAAAATTCTACATCTAGAGAGATGGGGTTGAAACTCTTTACATAAAAGTCACCATTGACGGCAACCCAATCTAACACTAGGAAACGACTAGTCTTAGATTCAATGGGTAACAACAAGTCATTGATAAGTGGCTAGTTTCAACACTTAAGTTTTATATCTAACCCTATCTAGGATGATAAGTGTTGGTTGCTACGGTTTGAGGTTGAGTTTAAAACTCTTAATGAAGTTCAGTCAAAGACAAGTATCTCTAAAGTAGCAAAGATACTGGAAGAACTTCAACTATGTGAACTTAGAGGTGGTGCCGCCTCTCATTAGATTTAGAGTTTATCTAAGGAGAGTTCATGAAACCAAGAAGCACATGGCCATATAAGTGCTAAGCGAGGAAAGTGTGGAGCACAAGAACAAATGTATTGTGTGTGTGGTGTTACCGGTTTTATCACAAGGAATAACTGGTTCAAAGCTACAAGCTACCTGAGATTTCGATAAAACTTTGTGCACTTACACTAAGGTATGGTTCAAATCGAAAGATACCATATTTTATGCACTAATACTAATATATCTAGTTTGGCAAAGATGTTTTCTTAATAATTGTCCAAGTGGGGGATTGTTGGAAATTTTGGACAATTTATTAATTAAACTATTTTACAAAATTAGAAATTAGTTTTATAATATTTGCATTTGAAATTTATGTCTAATAGTTATATCTTTTGATAAATTATATGGAGAGATATCTCTTTTTGTGAAAAGATTTTTTAGTTGAAAAATGTCTTTTTGTTTTCTATAAATAATGTTTTCTCTATACACATTGTAAGTAATCGAAAACCATGTAGAGTGACTATGTCGGAATACCATTTGCCATCTTCAATGTGTTCTAATGCTCCTTAAGTGAAATCTCCACAAATTACTTGGTGTAGTTTCACAAAGGCTTGTCATATCTTGGGAAGCAATTTGCCTAATACCCTTCAAGTAATCTTGAGTGAGAGGGGGCAAATAATGCTTTAAGGAAAGTGTACTTAGTACACGTTTCAAGCCTCTAATCTCCATCCCTCTTCTTTTTATCTTATTTGTGTTTCCGAAGACAAACTGTCTAACAGTTTTACACCTCTTCCGGTACTTATTTGGTGCTGTATCTAAAGGTTCCTTCAGACTGCGAAAGTATTTTACAGCCTCATACTCCTGTAATCATGGAAGTTTGCATGAATAATGCTACCGAAGTCGATCGTTTGCTAGGATATTTACAGCTTCTTCGTACTATGTTTCGTGCACTCCATGGGGGAAAGTTTGAACTTTTGTTGTGTGACTCAACTCCTATGTGCCAGCCTTGCCTAAATATGTTACCGTATTAGCTATGGCCGAGGGTCCTACTGGCGAAGATACGATGGACCTAGTACTTGACCTTTGCTTAACATGACCAGCAAGGTTGAGTTCGTTGTTGCCTCACATTCCACGCCTTATGCAGCCTCTGGTTTTGACTCTGAAAGGAAGTTGATGATCTAGTAAGCTTGGGTTTACTAGATCAGTGAGCAGTTTTCTGGAACACTGTCTGCATTGTTAGCTTGTTTAACCGATTCATCCTTCCATTGCGTCGATGATTCAGATGATAAGGTTTATATGGATCTGGCCCTCTTGCTTAACTTAGTGCTAAAGCTGCATGTTGTATCTATTTCACTGTTACTTGACACTACATTCTTAGTCATCATTCACGTTTTCCTGTTCGACACCTTTTGCTTGGATATTTTAAACTCCAACAGGTACAGATATTACACAAACCCGGGACTTTTAAAAGATGTACCAGTTATCTAAACTATGGTCCTACTTAAAAATGTATGAAAAAATGTCAGCAGAGTTCCATTTTGAGTTAGATAACTGAAACTGTAATCTGAAATATCAATTGTCTTCTTCTTATCTGAATGTTTACTATGGTTTTTTTTTTATCATTAGGATTACGGTTTCAGGTATCCAGGCTTGCTGATTTACTCATTAGATTTCAATTCTCACAGGATTTCCAATAGTAAAAAACTGTATGATCGGGCTATTGGGCACTTCGGGCTGGAGATATATGAAGTTATTAGTACCCACGACACGGTTCTGCTCGAGAGAACGTTAGGTCGAACGGGTCTAGGGCTATTTGAGCCAAACCAAGTGAGTGCCAAGACACCTCACTACTTCGCCCTTGCCCCAAGAGCTACGCTCAGGGATATTTGGATCCGAGTACCGAATTCCTCTCTTCTATAACTTATTCTTCCTTCTCCCGCCTTCTCTTCTTCAATGTGGGACTAAAAGATAAATTGCTGTAATCGACTAATTTCTAACTAGTTCCAAGCCAACATAGATTCCATGGCCATCAAAACTGGATATCAAAACTGGGATCTGAGACAAATTACAACCTAGATGTTTCTTTCTAACCTTCACTTCTTCACTCTCAGTTAACCAAACCAATGGACTAAGAAATGTATCATCCTTTTGAAGGGTAAAGGTCTTCTAATCATTTTTTTCATCTTCGATTTCATTATTCGAAGATTGGAGCTATTCAAATTTGAACATTCGATACCCACTGTTTATAAACATAACTCATTGATTGAATTTGATATTAGATATTAGGGTTTAAGTGGGTAAAAGGTATATTAGAAAAAGAAGAACAATACATCTTCCATTAAAGACTTCGAACTATCTAAAGTCTCAACCTTCTAGTAGTCTCCAATCTGTGAGATTGAAATTAGGGTTTTGGTGCAGAAGATTTTAGATGAATTAGTTCTTTGAAGAGGTAATACAGGTATGTTGTTCACTTTCTTCCCTCATTTGATTCATTCTCTGAATTATATTTTGTTTTATGTAATTGACCTTAGAAGAAATTAAAGTTCCTTCATAAGTTGTTCGGTTTTGATTAGGGAACAGTATGTAAATTTTCGACTCGCTTAGTGAACAAATCCATTGCTTCGTTCATGCACAGCTATAGTTGCTGTCTTTTGCCAGCATCTGGTACGAGATCGGACATGGAGACACGAAGTGCTCCAGCAATGGAGAAACTCAGGTCTATACGTTAGCTTGAACTACCATTTTTTCCATTCCGGTCTCCTTGTTCTCACATCTAAACCCCTTGGTGAGGAGAGTGAGAATGATATTTGAGAAGCTTGGAAGATGGATATAAATAAGTCTTCCCCAAGTAGTTTTTCTTTTGTCTCAAAGGTGTGGGACTAAAACATGATCCATAACAAAACAAGAATTGAAGGTCAATTTCTTTACCTCCATTCATATATTTATTCCCACACCTCTCATCTTCTGCCATCTTCTCATCTATTTATTCCCACCCCTCTATACACTTCTTGAGCCTTGTGGAAGATGATTTTATATTGAACGAAGTCTTAAAGTTAAGTATGACATTGTTTTTAGAGTTCCACAGATTCTTATTTTTAGCCAATGAATCCCACTTGTAATTCACTTTTTTAGTTTAATCTTTTATATTTTCAGATTGGAAAGTAATCACTAACAACTATGTCATGATGAGTGCACAAGAAATTTCGTGAAATGATCGATATCGAACATGAACCTCTAGGAATCTTCATGAATAGTAATCACTAACAACTATGTCATGATTAGCGTTCTTAGTGTACAGTATCATAATCATTTCCGTCGCCTAATCTGATAATGTGTGTTCTGATATTATACTCATTGTCATAAAGAGTATTCCTCGCTATATGTTAGGAAACGGACCTTTGCTTTATGAGCCAGTGACAAGAAATATGTGGGAACAACTCGGTAAACTGAGAGTTGTATTTAATGTTTTCCGGCTTACATATTTTGTTGTTATTGGACTAATCAAACCCATGCATTTTGGATTACATATTTTCTTGGTGTGTCATTATAACACTAGGGGAAAAAATCCTAAAACACAAGGGCAAAGTCCTATCTTAACACCTTCATCAAAAAAAAAAAAAACCTTCATAAAAAAAAAAAGTCCTATCTTAACAAAAAAAAAAAAGATAGGGCAGAGTCCTAAAAAAGTACTACTATTACTTCTTGAATGTTTATAGAGGTAGTTGGTGTGTCATTGCAGTGTTAGATTAGGGTTTGTTACTTCATATGTGATATTTATGGCATCTACTTCTGTTTGTGGAAGGGACCTAAGT
The DNA here is from genome assembly GCA_002897215.1 of Eschscholzia californica subsp. californica. Classification (NCBI taxonomy): domain Eukaryota; kingdom Viridiplantae; phylum Streptophyta; class Magnoliopsida; order Ranunculales; family Papaveraceae; genus Eschscholzia; species Eschscholzia californica. Next base: position 2,010,907 of record BEHA01000665.1, on the reverse strand, counting down.
TCATCTTTGAATTGGTGCACCTGTGTGTTGGCTCCAGTGGGTAGTTTTTATTAGTGTGACGTATCAACTTCTTTTAACAAAGAGTATATTGTTTGGCTCGAAAATGGGGGTTGACCTCAAGCCAAAGGTTTATGTGGCCGACTGGTATTGGTTCGGACATGTGGAGAGAAAAATGCCGGAACAATGAAAGTCGTGATTTTTCAGATACGGTGATTCAACGATTACAATAAATATTGTAAGCGGAACGCATTAAATATGTATCAACAAGATAAAATATGCTTAACGATAAAAAAATAAAAAATAAATAAAATATGCTCACATATGTGTTTTTTTGTTAAAAGAGAACCAATTTGTTCACTCTTTCCCTGCATCAATGAAGCTCAAATATATTAAACTTCGGTACCATTACTTCGTATCTTATTTGAATTTCAAATATCTTGTTCTAATCTCATTCTCATCTATACACTCTTTCTTGCTCTACGTTACCTCATAATCGCTCGTATTAGAAATTTATACCTAGTAAATTTCACATGTTATAAGCCTAAATTTGAGCTAGCTCGTTCGAAAGAGAGGTTCTTAGAGTTGTCTACATTACTTGGAAATTTTAATGAAGATAAATTGGCATTTCAAAATTAGGCCCGGTGACTAACTTGGCGAGATCTTTGTTGAGTGTACCACCTCTTCCGTGTGACGAAGAAGCCAAGAAGGAAGTGGAGACGGTTATGTTTAGTGCAATAGATGATTTGGTGTTAACGACCGGAGTGCCAGAGTTATACCAATTGACCCTGGCAAGCAGTTACTTCCATAGGTATAAGCTTAGCGGTAATATTGATAGCTGTAACCCGAGTGGGATGGGTTGCAGTGCTGGAGTTATATCAATTGACCTTGGCAAGCAGTTACTTCAAGTTAGGGTCTGTTTCATACGTGTGAAAATCGAGTAAGAAAATCGTTACGAAATTTCTGCCGTTTGCGTAGTTGTCATGACTCATGAGTAAGAAAATGACTTTCTCACGGTAAAAAAAGGTGGGAAAATGTCTGATTTTTTTTCCTACAAAATACATGTGAGAAAAGGTGGGAAAACGTCTTCTATATTCCCAAATTTTCGGAACCAAAAAAAATCCTAATTTCTTCAACGCATCACCCAAAATCTCTTCGAAGCACCCAAAATCCTCGATTGGTTTAAATCACAATACCTTGATTTCTTCGTACCACCACAAATACACATACTATGTGAGAGATTTAAGTAGTTAGAAAGCTTAGTAACAACAATGGAAAATCGATCGATCTTGGATTGTCTAATAAGGATATAGAATTGTAAAAGGAGAGTAAAGAAGAGAAAAGGGATAGAGAGAAATGGATTTTCATTAAAGATGCAGAAATGGAGACATGAGTAGTTGCATATGCCATTAGAGTCACCTAAACAACGGATTAGAGAGAAAGAAAAACGTTGCCGAAGATTGAATTTCCGGGATTGATGAACAGGAAGAAGAAATGGTTATGTACTGTATGGAGGTAGTTTATGGAGGAAAGAACATGGGTTTTCTACATGCACCTCAAAAAGTCCAATAAATACCTAAAAAAAGTCAAATAGTATATTTCCTTTTAAAGGCACCCAACAATTTCCTCGGGCTCTACCAAACACCTTAATTAGTTCACAAGGATTTTGTTTCTTTTATAATCTGAAATTTTATGTGTAAGTTTAACGACATATAGTTAGGTTATGATATAGTTAGGTTCTAAAATAAACAGATACGCTATAAATATTAGTATTTAATTGGACGTTAAATTTTCCTTTGTTGTGTGTGACTAATCTCACACTCCCATGTACTCTTGGCTTACTTTAGAGCCTTTATCGTGCATGTGTTTTTATTAGTGTGTTTGAGAACGCGCAAATACGGAATAGACATGGTGATCGTGGCCATTAAAGTGTATTTATAATGTCTTACAATACACTTACGTAGATCGTAGTCGACTTCCAGAAAAAAAAATGTCTTACAAAATTTTGATTAGAAAAATATACCTAATTATATTTTTTTGTGTTGAAAATAATATGCATCAAAGTTAGGAGGAAAAAGACATGGTCTTAGGACCATTTGATGTGGTCAATTACTATTGTCCATGCCAAATAGTTAATCAAGGTCACAAAAGGCCAACATAACACAACAAACAAGTGAAGATCATTTCTTTTGATTCACAATATTAGTCCCACACCTTTGGGTTAGAGATAAAAAATGCAAGGGCAGAGATCATATATAACCTCTTCATTTGCCTTTAAAGTAGCAAGCTCTATCTTTTGCTTATCAAAGGCTTTCAAAGGCCTAAAGTTTTAAATTTTTTAGTACCATATTGGTGGTCTTAAATAGAAAGAAGTAGGAAAAGAGGTTTTGAATAACCCCTTCCATTGCTTCTTAAAAATAAGGTTTTTAAAAACTAAAATATTTATAATCCCACACTGCTCCCGAACGTTGAGTGGGCAGGGGAAGCCGCGTAGGTAGTCGCCAGCTTGAGTAACTTCCTCATGCAACTCAATTATTTGCTATTTTATTTAGCTATTTAATTTCTTAAAACCAAAAGAGAACCGAGTATGAATTGGAAAATGGCTGTGGATATTCTATGGCCATCTAACAGTGCATTTGAAATATTTCTTTCTGCCATACTTCCTTCAGGCAGAAAGAACAGTTTAGTGATGGTGTTGGACATAGTTAGATTGACGGGCTAAAGGCATACGCCGAAGGACATATACTCTATTCATTTGTACATGAGAATCCAGCAAAACTTACAGTTCCTGGAGGCGCAAGTGTGGCTTGTAGTACGGCCGAGGCCATCGAGTGGGATGCCAGTTGGTCGAAGAATCTCAACACATCTGGTAGAGCTGCGTTAGGTATCCATGTCTTGGCTTATGATGATC